>SJYA01002194.1:122291-186979 GCA_006410615.1 Neotragus moschatus | reverse complement strand
GGGGCGGGGCGGAGGTGGGTAGGGCAGGGTCGGGGGGACTAGGCCGGGAGGCGCGGGGCCGCAGAGGGGCGGAGCCAGGAGCCAGACGCAGCCCGCGCTCCCGCCCTGACCGCTCGCATCCTCCAGATGCTCTACCTGCTCTGCTCTTGGCCTGAACTGCCCGTTCTGAGCGCCTTAGAGTTGCTAGACTTCAGCTTCCCCGACCGCCACGTGGGCTCCTTCGCCATCAAGTCCCTGCGGAAACTAACGTGAGTCCCGCGGGCTTCCTCATCCTCAGAGGGCAGCTTGGCCCCCACCGTCCCGGGCCCAGGCACCGGGTGGAGACCTGCCCTAGGGGTCTGCTCAGGTGAGGCCGGCCTCCCGCCCCAGCCCCGCCCCCTCGCCAGCCGCAGACCCTCTCCCAAGACGTGGAGCTCCAGGCCCCAGCCGGCCTCCCTTCTCTGCAGGGACGACGAGCTTTTCCAGTACCTACTGCAGCTGGTGCAGGTGCTCAAGTACGAGTCCTACCTCGACTGCGAGCTGACCAAATTCCTGCTGGACCGGGCCCTGGCCAATCGCAGGATCGGCCACTTCCTCTTCTGGCACCTCCGGTAGCTGGACTCACCTACAAGGCCATGGGGAGGAGGGGCCTCTTGCCTGCTGGCCTCGCGTTTCCCACCAGCTGGCCGGCCCGGGTGTCCTTGGCAGCCGGGTCCTATGGGGCTGGGGGGGGCTGTGTGGCCCCACCAGGCGAGGCTCAGCCCCTGCTTCCTCCCCCCAGCTCCGAGATGCACGTGCCGTCGGTGGCTCTGCGCTTCGGTCTCATCATGGAAGCCTATTGCCGGGGCAGCACCCACCACATGAAGGTGCTGATGAAGCAGGTGAGGTGTGGCACCCCACAACCCAGCCTGCACTCCATGACCCGGCCTGAGCTCCGCTTCCAGGCAGAGTAGCGCCATGGCCCATCTCTGTAGAACCCCGTGGGCCCCGCAGCGGCTCTGAGCCTGCCCCTCACAGTCCACCCAGGATACCCTCCCATCCTCCCGGCCAGGGGGAAGCACTGAGCAAACTGAAGACCCTGAATGACGTCGTCAAAATGAGCTCCCAGAAGACCACCAAGCCCCAGACCAAGGAGCTGATGCACCTGTGCATGCGCCAGGACACCTACCAGGAGGCCCTCTCCCACTTACAGTCTCCACTGGACCCCAGCACCCTGCTGGCTGAAGTCTGGTAAGTCCCAGGCCCCTGCCAGGGCCCCCCTCCCCCAACCCCACACCAACCCCAGGCCTTGGGGAGGGCCCGCTGCTGACTGCTCTCTGCCCCTTAGCGTGGAGCAGTGCACCTTCATGGACTCCAAGATGAAACCCCTGTGGGTCATGTACAGCAACGAGGAGGCAGGCAGCGACGGCACCGTGGGCATCATCTTTAAGAATGGGGACGGTGAGCAGGAGAGCCCCAGGGAGGACCCAGGGAGGCCATGGCTTCCGCACACCCTGCCATACTGCCCTGGGTGGGAAGGAGGACCCTGCTGGGGGCGGAGGACTCCTGGAAGGTGAGCTGAGGAAAAGACAGAGTCCCGGGACTAGGGGGCCTGGGCTTGGCTGGGATTGGTGAACCCACCGGAAACTCATGCTGTTCCTCCCTGGGGCGACTGTGCAGACCTCCGCCAGGACATGCTGACCCTGCAGATGATCCAGCTCATGGACATTCTGTGGAAGCAGGAGGGCTTGGACCTGAGGTGAGAGGCCTTCCAGTCATCCACGTGTGCCCATGCCAGGCCTAGGACTGTATCCTGTTGCAGGGGTCCCCTGTCAAAGCTGACATGGCTGTCTCAACCTGAAATAAGACTGGCTGGTCTAAGAAGAACTTTGTTGTTTTTGTTTAGTCACTAAGTCATGTTCAACTCTTTTGTGACCCCATGGACTATAGCCCACCAGGCTCCTCTGCCCATGGGATTTCCAGGCAAGAATACTGGAATGGGTTGCCATTTCGCCCTTTAAGGGATCTTCCCAACCCAGGGATTGAACTCCTGTCTCCTGCATTGACAGGCAGATTCTTGACCACTGAGCCATCCAGAGGGACTAGTTTAAAACTCAGGGTCAGGGAGGCAATAGGGCCACAGGATGAGGATAGAGAATGACAGCCCTGGCCAGTGGCTCCTGTCTCCCGCTATGGTTTCCTTTGCCCCCCAGCATCCCTGGCTTTCTGCTCCATTTTCTCCATCCAGTCACGGGGATTTTTCTTTTGAATAAACATGGGCTTAGCCAAGGAGAAGGTGATGGCACCCCACTCCAGTACTCCTGCCTGGAAAATCCCATGGATGGAGGAGCCTGGTGGGCTTCAGTCCATGGGGGTCGCGAAGAGTCAGACATGACTGAGGGACTTCACTTTCACTTTCACGCATTGGAGAAGGAAATGGGAACCTACTCCAGTGTTCTTGCTTGGAGAATCTCAGGGATGGGGGAGCCTGGTGGGCTGCTGTCTGTGGGGTTGCACAGAGTCAGACACAACTGAAGCAACTTAGCAGGGCTTAGCCAAGGTGCTAACTTTTCCTCTCTGCATCTTGGGTTCTGGTATGACCTCTCTAAGGAACTTTCCCTGGAGCTCTGGGAGTCAAGGGCTCTTCCCCAGCACCTCCTCTTTTGCAGCAACTTGAGTAGCATCTCCTTTGGCATTTATGGGTTAAGCTCCTCAGGGTCAAACAGCCCTTGGGACAACCCTTGACCCCTATGTCTGCCTGCCCCTCCTCCCACTCGGCTAGGATGACCCCCTATGGCTGCCTCTCCACTGGGGACCGCACAGGCCTTATCGAGGTGGTGCTTCACTCGGACACCATTGCCAACATCCAGCTGAACAAGAGCAACATGGCGGCCACGGCCGCCTTCAATAAGGATGCTCTGCTCAACTGGCTCAAGTCCAAGAACCCTGGGTAGGTTTTGGGCCCTCGGGACAGACAGCCTCTCCTTCCCAAGAGGTGGAGTTTGGGAATCAAAGGCAAGAAGGGCTTGTGACAGTCTCTGGGGCTTCTTGCTCAGCCGAGGACCATCCGACAGACACTGTTGAGAGGTGGGGCAGGTCTCTGTTCCCACGGGTATAGGTTAGTTACTGCCATGTAACAACCACTCTGAACTTTGCTGCTGCCACTGCTAAGTCACTTCAGTCATGTCTGCACCAGGCTCTTCTGTCCATGGGATTCTCCAGGCGAGAATACTGGAGTGGGTTGCCATACTCTTCTCCAGGGATCTTCCCGACCCAGGGATCTTACGTCTCCTGTATTAGCAGGCAGTTTCTTTACCTCTAGCACCACCTGGGAGGCGTTCCCCCGCCTCCAAACTTCAGGAGCATAAATCACAAATCTGCAACTTGAGCTGGCTCAGCTGAGTGGTTCTGCTGGAAACACTCAAGCAGCTGATATCAGGTAGCTTGATTTGCCTGGAGGGTGGCGCATCTGGGGCCTCTCTCCACATGGCCTCTCTTGCCTTAGCTTCACTCTGTGGCAGTGAAGAAGGTTCAAGAGCCATAAAGTGCCTTAAGGACCCAGCTCCAGAATGAGCCCAGCATCACTTCCTCCATGTTCCATTTGTGCAAGCAAGTCACAAGGCCAGAGTAGAGGGAAGGGGACAAGGACTTAGTAGAAGAAGCTGCGAAGTGGCGTGGCCATGGTTTCCTTCCCCACCCCCCAGGGAGGCCCTAGACCGAGCCATTGAGGAGTTCACCCTCTCCTGTGCTGGCTACTGTGTGGCCACCTATGTGCTGGGCATCGGCGATCGCCACAGTGACAACATCATGATCCGAGAGAACGGGCAGGTGGGTGCCTGTTGGCTGGCCCTGGCCCTGGCCTTTCTGCTCTGCACAGAGCTGCCGGCAGAACCCCCTCCAAGCCCTCCCAGCTCCTTTGGGCCAGGCACCCTCCTTTCTGACTCCTTTTCAGTCTTTGCTCTCCCCTCCCCTCAGCTGTTCCACATTGATTTCGGCCACTTTCTGGGGAATTTCAAGACCAAGTTTGGAATCAACCGTGAGCGGGTCCCATTCATCCTCACCTATGACTTTGTCCACGTGATCCAGCAGGGGAAGACGAATAATAGTGAGAAGTTTGAAAGGTGGGAGTGCCTCAGACCCCTCGTGGTGCTGGGGGCCCCAGCTGGAGTCAGCTCATCCCTGGAAGGGACAGTGCTGGGGGTGGGTTAGAGGAAGCTGGGGCTTTGCGTACATGGCTCTTTCCGGGGCAAGAGCAGGCTGGCCGGCTGGCTGGCTGGGGTGGAAGTGGCCGGGAGGACCCAAAGCCCCCTCCCCGGGCTTTCCCCGCAGGTTCCGGGGCTATTGTGAGACGGCCTACACCATCCTGCGGCGCCATGGGCTCCTTTTCCTCCACCTCTTTGCCCTGATGCGGGCGGCAGGCCTGCCTGAGCTCAGCTGCTCCAAAGACATCCAGTATCTCAAGGTAAAGGCCAGGGCAGGGCCCCACCGGGCAGGAGACCAGGGAGCCCAACTTCCTGAGGGCTCCCAACGCCCAGGTGTGATGGACCCACAGGGCCCATTAGCCTGGGACCCAGATCTGGCAGGAAGCAGCCGGCATTAGCCCGTGTTCTGCTGGTACCTCCTTTGGCCCGCCCTCCCATCCTCCACAGGCTGAGGGCATTTCCACTTGCACAGGAGGGTTCCCTCTGTAGTTAAAAGGTATTCTTCCTTCCTGTGTCTTTTCAGTCTGTGAGACTCGGGTGGGGAGTGCAGGGCGGTGGGGCTACAGCCCCTGCCTGGTGTTCTCCTTGGTGCCCAGTTCCCGGGATGCTCCCCTGGAAGCATCCCCTGCTTCCTCCTCCGACCAGCTTCCAGTGGAGGCCAGGTCCTGTCCACATGGGGCTTTGGAGCCAAGACCTCCTGGCACAAGCTGACATCTTGAGGATGTGTTGGGGGGCTTCCTTGGTTTGGGGTCAGAAGGAAGCAGCTCTTCCCCGGGGAGATGTTGTGGGGTGCTCTCCTGACTCCTCTGTAAGGAGGGGGTGTTACCTGCCCAGAGACGGCAGAGGTGCAGGGAGGCAGGGGTCCCTGTTGAGCAGGGCCCAGCCAGTCAGGGGGACACCCACTCGATTTTGCCCCAGGATTCTCTGGCATTGGGGAAAACGGAGGAGGAGGCTTTGAAGCACTTCCGAGTGAAGTTTAATGAAGCCCTCCGGGAAAGCTGGAAAACCAAAGTGAACTGGCTGGCCCACAACGTGTCCAAAGATAACAGGCAATAATAACCCCTCCCAGCCCTGCGCCTGGAGACGAGCAAACTATCAGTCTTCGGAGACGAGCACCCTCAGCTACCCTCCAGGGCCAAAAGGCTGGACTGCATCCTTGGGAAAGAGCCTACACGACTGCCTTTTGTTTACACTGGTTATTTATTTATGACTTGAAATGTTTCAGGAACTGAACAGCCATACATAGAAATACACCCTAGAGCGGGGGCAGGGCGCTGTCCTCCATGTGCCCATCAGAGCCCTGGGCTTTGATGGGAAGACACTGTGAGCCACACACCTCAGGCTGCATCTTGCCGAGGGTCTGTAACCTCAAGTCTTCCAGCTGGTGGATCTGGAGCCAGCCAAGACTCCTCTCTCCCGCGCGAGGGCTGCCTCCTCCCCAGGCTCCCACTGCGCTGCACACGTGTCCGCGCCTGGCGGTCCAGACAGGGCGCCCACGCCTGCTCACCACCTCCACCTGTGTGCTTTCCATTGACTGAGTTCTGGGCAGCTCCCAGAGGCGGCCTGGGTGCCCTCCAGATTCAGGGAGGGTACTTCTGGATACGGGAATTCTCATCTCTGCTGTAAAGTGATTTTGTTTGCGGGTAAGGAAAAAAAGTAGCCCAACTACTTACTGACCTCTGTAGCTCGGGGTGAAGGTGAAGGGATGGCCCTAGCCCCCATCAGGTAGAGCGCACACTGGTTCTCAAGCCACATTAGAAAGACAGGAGCTTGACTGAGCTCACCCTGGTCATAGATCAAGAGGCAAGCTGGTGCAATTGTGCATAACCTCCCTCCCCCAAAGCAGGTTTTAGGTAGTGAAAGACCTACCTCCTCTCCAAAACACTCACTTTTGAGACTCTGCTCCGTGGAGCTAGGTAGCAGAGGCATGAGTCAGGGGTGTGGGGCATCTTTTCCTTGGACAGTACTTAGCCAGAAAACGGTTCAGGCTCAGCCTTGGGTACATCTGAGGAACTCCAGGAATGCAGGTCCCTGGGCCTGTCGGCCTTTTGGAGCTAACTCTGGAGACAGGGCTAAGAATCTGGGTTTCCAGCAGCCCACGGCTGGGCATAATGGAATCAGCAGCTTACTGGGGACCCGCAAAGCGACACCACTTACCTCTCAAAGGCCTTGCAAAGCTCAGCAGTGCCAGAGGTAACTGCCCTCTCAACAGCCCAAGCACACAGCTTCCAAAAGAACCCGGGGGACTAGCCTGTTTCTCTGTTCATTAGACGTGGCTGAGCGGCATTGGCCCTAGCAGTCCATGCCACCCACAGAGCTCCACTGACCAGACCCTGGTTCCCAACTAAGTGCTGAATTCATCAGACCCACCTCACCTGTCTGGGAATAGGAAAAGCTGAGTGTACATCTGTCTATTTATTTAAACGAGTCTGTTCTTCCTGGCATGGACAGCACACTGTGTATACACAGCAATGTTTTGTTTGGGTGCATGGCCTGTGTGCCCAGTGAGAAAAGTATTTTCTATGCTTTTTTTTTTTTTTTAAAACCATTTGATGTTTCCATATGTGGAAGGTGAGTTTGACATAACTGATGAAGGTTCAGACCAGTAGTCTGAAACCTTGAAGTAAGAGGTAAAAACAGATTAAAAGAAACAAAAGTCTTTGTATGTTATGTTCTTGGCTCAGAAAGAAACCAAGGGAATGTAGGATTCAAATGAAAATGGACCAAAAAAAAAGCCGCTCTCCCGCTGGAGTTAGAACCAGACTTTATTGTATGTATACACTTTCTGACCTATTGTCAATATACACATCTGAAAAGTGATACCACAGCCGCTACAGACAGCGCGAGAACGGTCCTGTCTCTGCATGAGCGTCTACCCACAGTCTAAACAGAGCAGCTACAGTGATAGTACATGGAGGGGTGGCCACACACGACACAGGACAGCTGGCAGTGTCCTCAAGACTAGCGGTTATGGTCACAGCGTCGTGTTCAAAATTATTTTCTCCCAGTTTTAGAAATCTAAAATTTTACATGTACATTAAAAACCAAGTGCTGTAGGGTTTTAGCTCCTGACTGCTGTTCTCTCCTTTCACCACCTACTGGGCGTGGGTTGTATCCCTGGGGCGGGCTCTGGGAGGAGGGGGCACAGCAGTTTGGGAATGGAGTGCTGCCCTCCGGCCACTGGGTGTCATTTCAGCAAGGTTCTGAGTATGGATTTCCCCAGGCCTGTTGCTGTCTCCAAACCAAGCGGTAAGAGGGGTCTGCACCATCTGGACAGTCAACATGCACTCTCACCAGCAAGGAAAACTACATCTATTTGGTACGGACCCCAAAGCTGCACCTCTGGGAGGAGCTGCTGGTCCTCGGAGAAGCGAGTACACACAGCCAGGGACCCCAGCTCCCCTCAGCCCTCTGCCAAATCAGAAATGGGTAGAATCCCAAAGAAAAGACCTGACCTTTGCTAGCCTCTGAAGAGGGGTCCTTGGCGCGGTCCCCTCCTGCCAGGCAGCACAGTTTTGTGCCTGTCTCTCCTCGTCCTGGGTGGGGGTGGGAGGTGGAGATCAGGGGGTCTCGGTCCCTCCCACGCTCAGTGTCTCCACTTCACTGCATCCAGCCCTGGGTTACACTAGCACAAAAGACACGAGGAATCCCAATTTATTTACAAAATATTAAAAAGTCAGTTTATCATCTACAGATTAGCCCCATTCTGCCGTTTTATACATGCACTAGTGTGGAAAAATAAAAACTTTAAAAAAAAGAAGAAAGGATTACCAGGTGGGAGTGAGCAACTCTAACCCTTTGTCAAGGAGTCCAGTCACTGCAGCTTTTCTGGAGTTGAGCGAGCGTCAGCTCCTCACATAACTTAAGAGTGATCCAGCTAGCCGAGCGGGAGAAAGGGGAGTGGTGGGGGAGGGAGCCTACGGGCCTACACACCAAGCAGGGCAGAGACTGGCGGTGGGGAGGGTCTGCAGACCTACTGGCCAGAATGACTTTGTACATCATGGACCCTGGGGGTGGGCAGCGATGGCAGCAGAGTCCGGAAGCAGGAAGGAAGACAGGGTGGTGGGGGCTGGTGGGAGGGGGGTGGCTCAGTAGCTGAGGGTGGAGTCGTCCCACTCCAGCTGCTGCTGCCGGTTCGCGGTCTGCGGGTCCCCGTGCTCCCCCTCGTCCTCCTCACTGCTCTCCGACTCAGCACTGGTGATGTCGTCCTCCTCGTCCCCGTCCTCACTCTCCTCTTCCTCCTCCTCCTCCTCCTCCTCACTGCTATGCTGGTCCTCGTATGTCTGGCAAAGGGACGACCCAACTGACGGTGCTGAATCCAGCCCCCGCCACTGCTGGGAGTCACATCCCACGACCCAGCCAGGGGGGCCAGACTAGGCTGGAAGGAGCCTCACCACAGACAAAGGGAAGCAGAGCTCTGGTCACCACCCACCGTGTGACCAGGACCCTGTATCAGGCCCCATAGGCCTCACTTTAACTGCAGGGTTGTGGTAAGGACCACATGAAGCACAGAAACGTTGAGGGTGCGGGTGGGGTGGGGTGGGGGAGGGTGGATGAGGAGCTCCACACCTACCTCCATGGGGTTCACGGTGATGGTCAGGGCGGAGTCGTCCCAGTCCATCTCGTTCTCTTTCCCAGTGTCCTGGTCCCGCATGGTCCTCTGGTGTGCAGCCCGGATCCGGAACACCCCCAGGATGATCATGAAAACCAGGAAGCTGACACACACCACGATGACGACAGTGGCAGTGCTGGGCACGACTGGGGTGAGAGGAGACAGGACGGCTGTGATGACGGAACCCGTCCTGCGCCTGTGTGCCCTGGGCCTCCCTACTGCTGGCTCCATCAGCCCCCAGAGAACAGGCAGATCTCTGAGAAAATGCTTAGTGCAGGGGTTTGGCCCCTTGCTACCTTGTCTGTGCTCTAGTTTCCTTGTGTGATGGGGAATAAAAGCTGGGCTGGCCAGTGGCTGTTCTGAGCCAGGGGGAAGCAGGTGCTGAGCTCACAGCAGGAGTTGGGGCAGGGCAGCACAGTCCTACCTGCAAACGGGTGGGGGCTGGCCAGGTTGTGACCAGAGAGGTCAATGAAGGAGCGGTGCTCGGGATGGACGAACTGCGGCTGGGCGGCTATGTGGCTGGCATGCTCCATGGGGTTGGCCGTGTGGATGACATTNTGCTGTAGGGTTTTAGCTCCTGACTGCTGTTCTCTCCTTTCACCACCTACTGGGCGTGGGTTGTATCCCTGGGGCGGGCTCTGGGAGGAGGGGGCACAGCAGTTTGGGAATGGAGTGCTGCCCTCCGGCCACTGGGTGTCATTTCAGCAAGGTTCTGAGTATGGATTTCCCCAGGCCTGTTGCTGTCTCCAAACCAAGCGGTAAGAGGGGTCTGCACCATCTGGACAGTCAACATGCACTCTCACCAGCAAGGAAAACTACATCTATTTGGTACGGACCCCAAAGCTGCACCTCTGGGAGGAGCTGCTGGTCCTCGGAGAAGCGAGTACACACAGCCAGGGACCCCAGCTCCCCTCAGCCCTCTGCCAAATCAGAAATGGGTAGAATCCCAAAGAAAAGACCTGACCTTTGCTAGCCTCTGAAGAGGGGTCCTTGGCGCGGTCCCCTCCTGCCAGGCAGCACAGTTTTGTGCCTGTCTCTCCTCGTCCTGGGTGGGGGTGGGAGGTGGAGATCAGGGGGTCTCGGTCCCTCCCACGCTCAGTGTCTCCACTTCACTGCATCCAGCCCTGGGTTACACTAGCACAAAAGACACGAGGAATCCCAATTTATTTACAAAATATTAAAAAGTCAGTTTATCATCTACAGATTAGCCCCATTCTGCCGTTTTATACATGCACTAGTGTGGAAAAATAAAAACTTTAAAAAAAAGAAGAAAGGATTACCAGGTGGGAGTGAGCAACTCTAACCCTTTGTCAAGGAGTCCAGTCACTGCAGCTTTTCTGGAGTTGAGCGAGCGTCAGCTCCTCACATAACTTAAGAGTGATCCAGCTAGCCGAGCGGGAGAAAGGGGAGTGGTGGGGGAGGGAGCCTACGGGCCTACACACCAAGCAGGGCAGAGACTGGCGGTGGGGAGGGTCTGCAGACCTACTGGCCAGAATGACTTTGTACATCATGGACCCTGGGGGTGGGCAGCGATGGCAGCAGAGTCCGGAAGCAGGAAGGAAGACAGGGTGGTGGGGGCTGGTGGGAGGGGGGTGGCTCAGTAGCTGAGGGTGGAGTCGTCCCACTCCAGCTGCTGCTGCCGGTTCGCGGTCTGCGGGTCCCCGTGCTCCCCCTCGTCCTCCTCACTGCTCTCCGACTCAGCACTGGTGATGTCGTCCTCCTCGTCCCCGTCCTCACTCTCCTCTTCCTCCTCCTCCTCCTCCTCCTCACTGCTATGCTGGTCCTCGTATGTCTGGCAAAGGGACGACCCAACTGACGGTGCTGAATCCAGCCCCCGCCACTGCTGGGAGTCACATCCCACGACCCAGCCAGGGGGGCCAGACTAGGCTGGAAGGAGCCTCACCACAGACAAAGGGAAGCAGAGCTCTGGTCACCACCCACCGTGTGACCAGGACCCTGTATCAGGCCCCATAGGCCTCACTTTAACTGCAGGGTTGTGGTAAGGACCACATGAAGCACAGAAACGTTGAGGGTGCGGGTGGGGTGGGGTGGGGGAGGGTGGATGAGGAGCTCCACACCTACCTCCATGGGGTTCACGGTGATGGTCAGGGCGGAGTCGTCCCAGTCCATCTCGTTCTCTTTCCCAGTGTCCTGGTCCCGCATGGTCCTCTGGTGTGCAGCCCGGATCCGGAACACCCCCAGGATGATCATGAAAACCAGGAAGCTGACACACACCACGATGACGACAGTGGCAGTGCTGGGCACGACTGGGGTGAGAGGAGACAGGACGGCTGTGATGACGGAACCCGTCCTGCGCCTGTGTGCCCTGGGCCTCCCTACTGCTGGCTCCATCAGCCCCCAGAGAACAGGCAGATCTCTGAGAAAATGCTTAGTGCAGGGGTTTGGCCCCTTGCTACCTTGTCTGTGCTCTAGTTTCCTTGTGTGATGGGGAATAAAAGCTGGGCTGGCCAGTGGCTGTTCTGAGCCAGGGGGAAGCAGGTGCTGAGCTCACAGCAGGAGTTGGGGCAGGGCAGCACAGTCCTACCTGCAAACGGGTGGGGGCTGGCCAGGTTGTGACCAGAGAGGTCAATGAAGGAGCGGTGCTCGGGATGGACGAACTGCGGCTGGGCGGCTATGTGGCTGGCATGCTCCATGGGGTTGGCCGTGTGGATGACATTCACCTGCAGAAATGGAAAGGCGGCCCGGATGGGTCTGGGGAATGGACATGCACTTGACCAGCACCACCAAAGTGGGCCCTGGATGGGTGCTGGTGGGCAGAGAAAAGGACAGAAGAAGCCAAGGAGGGTATTGTAATGATCTGATGTTGTCACACAGCCAAGAAAAACCCTGCTCTTGTAATAACTCATTTTTATTGTGTCTAATAAAATAATTCATCCACAACAGACTGGAGGAGAAGGCCCAGCACCACCAGTGGCCCTTTACCTCGGGTTGTCTGAGAAGGCTGGGCACAGACCGTGTCCCTCTTTTCTCAAAATCATAGCCACATGACAGAGGACAAATCACAGGCTTTCTTTTCTTTCAAATCCGCTACCCTCGGCTCAGAGAATACCCTCGTGGACTCTTCAGCCTTGTGAGTCTAATTCTGGGGCTGTGGGGTCACAGTGCAAGTGCTCAACTACTGAGAATAACTTCTGGTTCACTCCTGTGGGGCACAGAAGCTCTGAGTGACACTAGACATGTCAGAGTGGCCACGTGCCCCCTGGCCACCTGGGCCAGAATCACCATGACCACATTCCTCGCAAGGCAGTCCTGCCCTGGGCACAGCGTTCACTCCTAGCAGGGCCAGGCCTCTGCAGAGAACCTCTGGCTCTTGGGCACTGCTCTTCGAAAGCAGTGTTAGATCTCAAGACACACCCTTGCTCCTCAGCCCAAGGTATCAACCGCCACTCAATCCTGACGACCTCCCTCCAAGGTCCCTCCAAGTCTCGGGCTGAGGGAGCTTGTGTAGGGGGCACCATGCCAGATCCCAGCTCACCCCATGTACAACCTGTCACCCTGGAGCAGCCCCCCCGATTGGAAAAGGTGACCCACCCATTGATGAACCCCAACAGTGACTACTACAAATGTCCTGGAAATCAGCATTTGCAAACATCAGGGTCGTAAGTGGGGTGCTCAGTTACCACGCCACTGGCCTTTCTCTGCAGAGGCCGGCTCTCACCTCCACCTGGAACTCGTTGCTGACGTAGCGACCATTCAGCTCAGAGCAGACAAGCTTAAACTTGCGGTCAAGCAAGGACCTGGTGTGCCAGTTCCGATAGCGCAGGAGGTGTAAGATCTCCTCATAGCTGGCCATGGTGTCAACACCTGCGGGCGAGGAGGAGACAACAGTGTGGAGGTTAAGAACACAGGCCACAGGCAAATGCAGGCGATTCCCAAGGCACTCAGCCATGCCTGGCTGTCCAACTGCGGGATATCTCCCCCTGCTGAAGGGCGTGTGCCATAACGTGCCAAGACGTCCACCCTTTATAGGGATGCGGCACCAGGCAGAGCTACCCTCCCCTCCCCATCTGGAAGCCGGCAGCCACGGCTCAGCCCAGTCAACACTCTCCCTTCCCGCCCCCTCTAGGGCTCCCTCCAGGTTTTGAGCTGGGAGGACAGCTCCCAGCTGTCACTCTTCCCACCTGTGAAGACCACGCCCATGTCAGAGCTGCTCATTTCGATGCCCTTCTGCTGCAGGTGGGCCGCGTCCACCTCCAGGCTCTCCTGCTCTCCATTCAGTTCTTCTCCCTCCACTGTGACCTCACAGGTGTCCAGGTCGTGCACGATCTCCTCTGACACTAGCGACTCTTGAACTGCAAAAACAGCCCAACTGTAAATAGCAGAGGCCGCAGAGCCTGCAGAGGAGGTCACAGCGACGGCCTGCCTGCTCATCCTCAAACTCACAGAGCCCTTTTAGGGACCACAGATGGAGGTATGGGACAGTCACTTTCAAGAATTGGCAGTGTTTTATGCGTCTAAGGAGGCCTGAATGAATAGTGCAAAGGACTGAGAATGAGGGGCGGATCTGTCCTGCTGGGACTGCCAGCCAGCAGGAGCATCCCCCAACTACATCCCCTGCCCTGGTCTCCATCCCCTCAACCCCAAAGATCTATCCCAGACTCTGATGTCAAGCTGGAAAAAGATCAAATGACCCCCCCATAAGTGGGTTTCCAAAGATCGGAAGGAGCTCCAGCCCACAGTCAGATTCTAGAAGCAAATCCAAAACAGCACAGAAACATTCAAGTTTCCAAAACCACAGAAGAAAAGGGCCAGGATTTTTCCCTGGCAGCCACAGTCGGGTTTCAGCTGCACAGTTTTGAGCTGAGGCAGGGGCGACTGTTCTGGGCTATCACCTGTCGGGTCCTCATCCCCTTCCCCTTCGGGCTCCACTTCTCTCGTGATGGTGCTGATGATCCGAAGCTCGGGGAAGAGGAAAACCCCCTCCGAGCTTTCAAATTCGGAAGCCGCTCGAGCAAAATGGTGGATGCCACTCAGACTGATCTTGGGCTCTTCTGGCTGCAAAACCATCACGTAGCCATCCACCGGGGGGATGGAGATGCAGGCAGCCTCGTTAAAACACCTGTCAACAAGGAGGGGGAGGGTAGGGTCAGGGCTTGAAAAGATGGCTTCTCAGGCTATACTCCCAGAGGAGGAAATGTCATAGGGTCACTTCAGTATTCTTGCCTGGAGAATCCAATGGACAGAGGAGCCTGGCAGGTCACAGTCCATGGGGTTGCAAAGAGTTGGACGTGACTGAGCACAACACACACACACACACACACATACACACACACAGAGCTCAGGCCACACGAGGGTGCTTGGAGGTGGCACAGGCAGGATTCCACAACCACCTGGGGGACAAGATGCTGGCCTCTCCCAGAATGTACTTCCAAACATCACTCAAAGTTTCTGGTAACGAGTGACCATAAGCTTACAGAAGGGAGGCTGGTTTGTCCTAAAAAACTTAAATGCACACGTTTTCTTCTAAAGGATCACCGGGCAAAGAAAGACAAGATTTATTGCTAACAAATCAGCACCTACTTGACTGTGCTGGTGATTTTGAGTCTTCGGATCCCTGGGGTGGGGAACTGTCGTGAATTAAGGTAGGAAATGTGCTGCATGGCCTTATCAAGCTCCCCCACGTCCTCTCCCTCCAAGGTCAACATCGACTGACTAGGGTTGGCCTGGATCTGCAATGGCACCAAAACAGACAGGAGAGGAGTAAGGTTCTGTCTGCAAGGAGGTGAAACCATGAACGCGCTGACAAAGAGAATTAGCTTGGGATTGATATGAACCGGTGACTTGGGAGAAGAAAAGCTTGTAGAATTCAAATGACCATAACCCTATGACATGACAGTAAATATCAAAGGCACAAACAGATCTGTGATATAAGAAAAAAAAAAGTTTGGTCTTTGTCCCTGGTTTCTGGCACAGACCTCCTAAAACCCTTGGAATTTCTTGAGGGATAGGAGCATCTTTTGTTATTCCTGATTAAGCCCCTTTCAACCCCCAAGTTTACCTTAATGAGGTGACTCTTGGTGGAGCCCTGGATAGTTTCTGGATAGGGACTGGTTGTTGCTAGAGAAACAAACCATGTGGTGAGAGTGGACCTTTAGTCCTACCCTTGAAGGGAGAGAGGCTGGAGACTGTGTTAACTGATCACCAGTGGTTAATGATTTGACCCATCATGCTTATATAATGGAATCTCTGCAACCCCTGCCCCCAAACAACAGGGTCTGGAGAACTTCTGGGTTTGCAGACAGCAAGGTGCTGGGGGGTAGCGGGGTGGAAGCCCTGTGCACTCCCCTCACCCCAGGCCCTGAGCATCTCTTCCACCTGCTTGTTCCTGAGTTGCATCCCTTACAATAAACCAGTAACCATAAGCAAAGTGTTTTGTGGGGTTTTCTGAGCAGTTCTGCAAAGGGGGAACTGAAACTGAAAAGGGGGAGGGGTTTTGGGAACCCTGGACTTGCAGCCAAGCTGGATGAAGTGTGGGTACCGCGGGCCTGGAAGCTGGCAACTGGCAGCTGAGGAGCAGGCGTCTGGTGGGCAGTGGGGCCTGGTACCCAGTCAGTGTCAGGATGGAAGTAGACTATAGGACAACTGGGGAGCAGGGGCCCAAAGAGCTGGAGAGTTAGGGTGTGGTGCCGGAGGTGCTAAGAATCAAAACAGATCAACCCTTGTGCCAGGGCCTCTGCACTTGAGATCAAGGAAGCTGTGGGTGCAGGGGAGTGGGGTGCCAGGCAGGGGGGTGCCTGTGTTACCTTGACACCTCTGCCATTGTCTTCGGGGGTGTGCAGGTCTAGCCCCTCTTTGCAGGTATACAGACAGTCAATCACCTTCTTATCTGTGAGCTTCCCAGAACGGATGGTTAGGCCAGCCAGATTACCTCGGAAAAACTGGGTCATGCGCAAGTCACCACCTGTGAAACACGGGGGAAGGAAAACAGAAATTGTGGGGGCAGCCTGGGGACTCCCATCTCACTTTTCAATGTGGTGTTACCGGTGGTGGTGGCTTGATGGGTGGACATGCAGGTTAGTTCCTATCAGATCCTGTTAGCCTTGCAGTTGACATGGAAGCACAATGAGGAAATTAAATGATTTATGATCATGCATGTGGCCCGGAGAAGAGAGGAGCTGGTGGTGATGTGTCCCTCACCACAAGCCCAAAGGTCCCATGATTGTCCCCACTCATGGGGCCACTCCCCAGTAAGGGTGGTCCATGCTGCACTGGTCACCATGGCACACAAGTGACATCTTACTGGGTCAGATGCTGGGCTGCCTTTTAAAAATTTATTTATTTTTGGCTGTACCATGTGGATGCAGGATCTTAGTTTCCCGACCAGGAATCACACCTGAGCCCCTGAAGTGAAAGCGCTGGGTCCTGACCACTGGACCAAAATGGAATTTCCCTTAGGTTGCTTTTTTTCTAACTGAGCATATTCCCAGAATACATACAAACTCGGGGATGAACATACACAAGCAGGAGTAGAAAGATGAATGTTAAAACACCATCCTTCACTTAGAAGCCTAGTATCAAGGCCACTCAGATGGCTGTTTCATTGACTCGCAGCATGCCTGTCTCCAACTACTGAGGACAGCTGAGGAGAGTGAAGATCTTATGAGAAAAAGCCAGAAAGTGGCCCTTGACAGGCTGTCACAAAGAGCCAAACCAGGAGGTAGTAAACCCTGTTGCTACACTGAAGAAGAGCCTGACTGTCGGCAGCATGTCTCAATCCTGACAAGGACATTACATACAACATCATTGTTAGGGATTGAGATCTCTAAGAAACGTTATTTAGAATTTATTATCGGGCAGGACAGACTATCTAGACACGAGTCCTTTCCTGTCTGGTGGTTCAGACACACAAGAAGCAGGAGGTAGCCTCCCAAGCCTGGCCTGTGAGATTTCAGCAAGGTGTCTCAGGCAGTGGGATGGGGTGAGATTTGATGGAAGGGGTAAAAGAAATTCCCATTAGTGCCTCGCATGAATGAGTCATTTGCTCTCACTTCAGCTGGGATCAGCATGGGCAGAAAAAGGAAATCCCATGATGCAATGGGGCAGCATAAGGCAAAGCAGCAGCTCAAGACAGTGTCTGGGACCCAAATGCAACTGGGGTGTCGCATGCGGAATGGGCAATGAATGGAGGTCTCATCTTTAAATGAAACACAAGAGTGAACCGTAGGCAAGAGAGTCCAGGGACCTGCGGAGGCCAGAGGCACAGGCTCAGTTTCATTGTCACTTTCAACTCCTGAATACTCTGTAGAAAAGCAAGACAGACAATATAAAAGGACCAAGAGGTTAGGCTCTTCAGAACTGGACCTTGAAAATTAGTTTCGAAAAGTTACCAAACACAAAGAGAACACTTCGCCTGTCATCCCTCTTGACACACTCCACCTGGATGAAGCTTGTACATCATCACCTTTTATGACCCCAGTGCTTCTTCCCATCCTTTTAAAAAAAAAGTTTAAGTGTAGTTGATTTACGAAGTTAATCTCTGCTGTACAGCAATGTGATTCAGCTACACACACACACACACACACACACACACACACACACACACCCTTTTTCATATTATTTTCCATTATGGTTGATCAGAGGATATAGTTCTCTGGGCTATACAGTAGGACCATGTTCATCTTTTTCCAGTCTTTTATTTCACCTTCCTATAGCCTCCTTGCCAAAACACAAGTTGGATTCAAAATAAGACAGTGAAAGCCGTGCGCTCAATTCACTGATCTCAACCTGCCCAGGCAGGACCCAGCCAGACGGTGGCTGACGCTGGTGGCAGAGACGGACCCCGTGCAAATGGTAGCCCTCCTGGACCACAGTGCCAGCCTTCCTGATGGGGACACATGCATCAGCACCCAAAGGTTGGTATGTGGTGAATGTGTATGAGTTTTGAAGGCTCGAAGGGAGTACATAATTGGTCGAGACTTTGACTTCCAAGGGACAGAGGAAGGAAGGCATTTTTAACCAGTTTTTCTGAACAGGAAGGGAGTCAGAGATTAGGGAACTTAACCCAGAGAAACATACTCAGTGCCAGCTCGGGGACAGCAGCCAGCTGCTGCCCCCACCAGTGTTCTGGGTCCAGGCGCCCACCCACCCGCTAAGAGGACAGAGTTTCCACTTTCAAGACTGCTTCCTCGTGTCTGCCCCACCTTGCAGAACAGGCCTCTCCACCTTTAGCTTTAGCTGCAGATAAGCAGGCTCTAGGCCAGGTGTGCACAGGTGAGCCCTGGGGTCCACACAGCTCCTCTGTCCACAGTTAGAACTGATGTTTCTATTGATGCCATGAGGAGGCCTCCAGCCTGAGTTCCCCATGGTGAATTTGAAAAGAAAGGGATCTCAAATGCCCTGAAAGGAAGAAAGGAGATCTTTTTTCCTGTTAACTACAATTTTTAAAAACTTGTGTTTGGTTTGGAGATCTAGGGAGATTCTTCTGGCTGAGGATGCCGAGAGGGCTGAGGTAGAAAGAGATGAGAGAGGGTGAAAGTGAAAGGCAGATTGGAATGTGAGGGCTTATTTTAACCCATGCAACAAAGTTCTCAGAATACAAAATCACACTTAGGTTGGCCCTTGTTTTCTTATTCAAGTCTTTACTGAGAAACTGTGGAAGCTAATATGAACTGAAATTTTAAGACTAATGAAAACTTCTGATATGCCTGATAATTTATTCCTCACTCCTTGGTCTCATGTTCCCATTTCTCACGAACTGACTGTCACCAGAATTAAATCTGGGATTCACTGAAGAAGTTCACTGTGAATACTGTCATATTCCTTTTCATTTGAAAGGATCTGCAGGAAAATTATGAAATTCAATCCTCCTGGAAACTAGGCTCTTTCATAAATTTCTAGTCTAACTCCAGGTACAACACTTCCACAGAGAAGGAAAAGGAAGGCTGATTTAGCAGGTACATGTGATGATGATGACACCCAGCAGTCACACAACACAGTCAAGGGCAAGGGTTGGAGGCGGGGCCCCAGGAATCTCAATTGCAGACCACGGGACCTTTTAACTTGGGTGGGAAAAATCACATGCTTATTTTCACTAACTTCTAATAGTTAGTTTTCCCTTTCCTTACAAATGTCAGCTACAAACGACAAGAACATTGGAAGAAATCGTGAACTGTGTACTTCAATCTAACTGGTCACCTTTGAAATCCTATGTATTTTATTTTATAGATTCATAAGAAATTATCCTTCTGAGAAGGGATCCTCAGGCTTCCCAGACTACCAGAGGAATCCATGGCACAGAAAAGGTCAACACTCCTTGTTCGGTGGACCCCAGACTGAGTGTACCCGCTCCAGGGGTTCAAACCCTAGCGCCATGTGATCGGCTGATCAACACAGCTTGCTTCTTTTCTTCATCTCGGTTTTTCAGCTGTGAAATAGGGATAAAAAGAGCTTCTGCCCCATAGACGTATCACTTGGCATTAATGAGACAATGTATGTTAAGCCATAAGCCTACAGCCTGCCACTTAGAAAACAAAAATAAGCTGCATCATCTTGCTGGTGATTGTCATCACATCCCATCTCGGTCTTCTGGCAGAGACGCCCANAAATAGGGATAAAAAGAGCTTCTGCCCCATAGACGTATCACTTGGCATTAATGAGACAATGTATGTTAAGCCATAAGCCTACAGCCTGCCACTTAGAAAACAAAAATAAGCTGCATCATCTTGCTGGTGATTGTCATCACATCCCATCTCGGTCTTCTGGCAGAGACGCCCACAGACAGTCCTCAATGAAGTGCTTCTACCAGGCTACCAGGCACAAACACTCTGATGTGCCCTCTGGGCCAGAGAAACTCACATTATCTGCTGTTTCTGTGTTTTTGTAAACTTTCCAATCAACAGATTAATTTATAAACATGTTCCTCAACACTCTCTCTGCACAACGCTCCCTCCCAGGCCCTCAGGAAGGGCGTTCCCATCCTTCACTGCCTCCAGCGTGCATCACAGAGCTGCCCCAAAGCCTTGCACACCAATGCCCCCAGAAAGGCAAAGGAATGAAAAGGTAAAGGACAGGACAGCAAGGAATGAGAACACTGAGAAGAGCCTGCTTCTATTAATATCAACACAGCAGGGGAAAAGTATTGCTCCTGAGACTGACGGGAAAAGGGATACTCGTGACTGTTACCTTGCCAGCAAGCCCCAACCACGAGCTGGGTTTCGACCTTGGATGGATGAAGTGGGTAATCTTCAGTGACAGAGAAGGGCTCATGAGGGACACCATCCACATAGAGGGTCACACTGGGGATTTCCACGTTGAGGACGTAGTGATGCCATTCCTCGTCACAGACCTGTGGGGCCAAGGGAAGTATTAGGTGTGTAACACCCCTCTTCCTTCTCGCCCTCTCACACAACTGGACACGAGAACAAATTTCTGTTTCCCTAGAAAGGAAAAGATTTAAAGCGACAACAGGGACTTCCCTGGTGGTCCAGTGGTTAAGACTTCGCCTTCCAATGTAAGAGGTGTGGGTTCCATCCCTGGTCTTGGAACCAAGATCCCACATGCCTTGTGGCCAAAATACCAAAACATAAAACAGAAGCAATATGGTTAACAAATTCAATAAAGACTTAAAAAATGGTCCACGTCATCAATAAATAGATAAAAAAGCAACAAAATATGTCTCTTCCCACCGTGTCTCACCCAAAGGGCCCAGGTGACAACCACCTCAAGGACATGTCAGACTGGGGGGCAGGGAGGGGCACTTCAAACAGTGAGCTGCCCGACCCTCTTCTGCCAGGAGCGTGACAGGGAATTCTATTATCGGCAGGATAGACACCACTCGGGGGGCTGGCAGTTCCTTTTCTGGATCAAAAGGAAAAATACCTCCCGTCTCAGAACGAGGCCCACTGTGCATCATGTGCTTTCCTGTCTCGCTTCAAAGGTGGTGCTCTATACAAGGGTGAACATAAAGCTCAGGTGGCCAAATCCAACTGCGTTCCTCTCCTATCACACAGGGAGTGCTGGTCTGCAGCCTCTGAGGCCCCAGCTGGTCTGGCACTGGCCTGATTTCTGGCTTATATTTTATGCAAGAGCAGGGACAAGCAGAGAAGGAGATACTGTGGGATGAAATTTCTAAACATGCCTTTCAAAAAGTCTGCCCACAGCTTCCCTGGCGGCCCAGTGATAAAGAATCTGCTGACAAATCCTGGAGACATGGGTTCAACCCCTGATGTGAGAAGATCCCACATGTGACAGAGCAACTAGGCCTGTCCGCCACAACTGCTGAGCCCACGTGCTACAACTACCGAAGCCCACACATCCCAGAGCCCATGGCCTCCAACAAGAAAGGCCACTGCAATGGGAAGCCTGCGCACCCCAACAGGGGAGGAACCCCTGCCTGCTGCAACTAGAGAAAAGCCTAAGCGGCAATGAAGCCAAAAATTAAATAAAGGAATGATTTTTGTTTTTTTAAGTTTGCCCAATTTGCCTTTTAGTTCTAAGAAATTGAACCAAGGAGAAATCAAGAGCTTAAACAGCCCAGAAACATCAAAATAACTGAAGACATTACCAAAGATTACTCCCAAAAGAACAATTGCTTTCGAGCCTGAGGAAAAATTCAAACCTATAACATTGTATATATGTTTACTATATACTCATGATATGTGTATATATAAATGTGTCATCATATATTTCTAAATAAAGGAATTACACAGTAATTCACTTTTGAGATAGGTAAGATCTTAATTTTAGTTTAAATTTTTATTTCAAACAAGTTCTGTAACAGAGGTTTCTTCAGAAAGTAATTTATATTACATTCCTAGTTTTACAAATATTACAGGTTTCTAGGGGATTAGTGGAGAAGGCAATGGCACCCCACTCCAGTACTCTTGCCTGGAAAAATCCCATGGACAGAGGAGCCTGGTAGGCTGCAGTCCATGGGGTCGCTAGGAGTCGGACACGACTGAGCGATTTCACTTTCACTTTTCACTTTCATGCATTGGAGAAGGAAATGGCAACCTGCTCCAATGTTCTTGCCTAGAGAATCCCAGGGACGGGGGAGCCTGGTGGCTGCTGTCTCTGGGGTCGCAGGGAGTCGGACACAACTGAAGTGATTTAGCAGCAGCAGCAGCAGGGGATTAGTAGAATAACACTGTACTTAAATATCAGTAATATTTGGTTAAAGTCCATGAGTATATTCTGAGAAGAGAGTAGTCAAGTTCAAGTGCATCACTAACTTGTGTCTGACTCTTGCGACCCAATGGACTGCTGCCCACCAAGGTCCTCTCTGTCCATGGGATTCTCCAGGCAAGAATGCTAGAGTGGGTTGCCATGCCCTCCTCCAGGGGATCTTCCAGACCCAGGGATCGAACCCGTGTCTCTTCTGTCTCCTGCACTGGCAGGTGGGTTCTTCACCACAGTGCCACCTGGGACCACTCCAACTACTTCCTTTACATCAACAATAGCTTCGCTCCCCTTTGTGTGTGTGTGTGCTCAGTCACTCAGTTGGGTCTGACTCTTCGAAACCCCACGTACTGTAGCCCACCAGGCTTCCCTGTCCATGGAATTCCCCAGGCAAGAATACTAGAGTGGGTAGCCATGTCCTTCTCCAGGGTATCTTCCCGACTCAGGAGTTAAACCCAGGCCATCTGCATTGCAGGCAGATTCTTTGATCAACTGAGCTACGCAGGAAGTGAAGATAGGAATAGAATTAGTATAATTTTTTAATTTCCTTGAAAACAGGCAGATGAGGAGAGTAAAACCCCAAGCCACAGACAACACCCATGACAATACTGCTGATGAGGTGACTACATGAATGCTGAAACAAGCCAGGTGGAGAAAAGCAACAGGGTTTCAGATTTCAGGAGATACCAGAGGGTGTGAAGCCACATAAAAAAGAAAACCTTTATAAAGACAACAAAAGGGAGAGTTCAAAACTTAAAGCTAGGGGGGAAAAAAGTCACGCTGATCAACTATCTCTTTTCAAAGTGTAGGAAAGCTAATTTCATGTAAAACTAAGGGTGGGGGAGTGGAAATGATCATGACTCAATTCCATATGAAGTTTTTAAAAGGAAAAGAAAAGACAACCAAAGGGACTAATATCCCTTCAGCTAAGGAAACCATACCTGAAAGTCATACCTAACAAAAGAGATGAGAATGATGATCTATTATATGCTAAAAGATATTAGGAGAATGACATAAAACAGTAAAAAACAAGTTCCTAATTAAAGCAACTCAGAAAGGAGGTGACAGAATACAGAAATGATTTAAATGAAAGGGACGGTTACAGTAAAAAAGGTGAAGAATATCAACAAAAGATAAAAAGAGTCCCCAGGGAGGAAAACCAAAGCAATGAAAAAGAATACCGAAAACCCTGCATGAAATACCCAAACATTTGAAACTAGATACTAAAAGGGAATAACACATATTTGGGAAAACAGACCTAAAACCACCAAGACATATTCATAAAATTAAAAAGAACAGGAAGAGAAAGAAATACATCCTATGATCATCCAAATAAAAAGAGTAAATATTTTATAAATGAAAGAGAATCAAGTTGTTGTCAGAGTTTAACAGCAACATTTTATGTTAGAACTCAATAGAGAGAGAGATTTTCTGTTCTTAGAAATCTTACATCTGAGCCAGAGATGAGATATCCAGCCAAAGTGACCTTCAGTATAAAGGCCACAGACAAACTATTAAAACAACATGTAAGAACTTAGGAATTAACTGTTCCCATGAGCACTTCCTGGGAATACACTTCCTACCACCCAAATGACCAGAAGACAAATGCCACAAGGATAGTGACACTGACCACTGATGGCTGCTTACATCACGAAGAGAAAAAACCAGACCCAGGGCTTAAACAGGTCAGAAACATTAAACCACATTCTGATCAAGTCTTTAGAGCCCACTCCCAATGTACAGGGTATAAAGAAAAGAGAGGAGGGACTTCCTGCGTGGTCCAGTGGTTAAGAATCTGCCTTCCCATGCAGGGGATGCAAGTTCCATCCCTGGTCAGGGAACTTAGATCCCACATGCAGAGGAGCAACTAAGCTCACGTGCCTCAACTATAGAGGAGCCCACGCACTCAACAAAGAGCGCGTGTGCTACAACTAAGACCCAACACAGCCATAAGGAGGCAGACAGACAGACAAGTAAATAAATATTTTTAAGAGGAGGAGATGGCAGAGGAGCGTGTTACATTACACCACAGGGAAGCAATCAGTCACATCTAAACTCTTGAAAACTATGGGACTAAAGCCTGATTTTATTACCAAATGAGTAACTCAAAAAGTCTATCAGTCAATCCCAAAGTATGGCCTCTTATTGGATCCTGATTCAGACAATCCAAACTGTAAACACAAAAACACCTATGAAACAATCTGAACACTGGATGATACTGAAAAATTATTAACAGTGGAGATAACAATGAAATAAGACTGACCAAGAGCAGATAACTGCTGAACCCAACTGAAGGGTGTGTGGAGTGTGCCTTATACTCATCTGTCCACTTTTACCTCTGTCTAAAATTTTCCATGATAAGGTTTCAAAACATGTAAGCAGAAGAAACTAAACATTGGGATGCCCTTGGCAGTCCAGTGATTAGGGCCCTGCCCTTCCACTGCAGGGTGCATGGGTTTGATCCCTGGCTGGGGAACTAAAATCCCCATGCCATGGGGTGCAGTCAGAATTTTTTTTTTATTTAAAAGAAAAGAAGAAACTAAATATATAAATGCAGACTATGATTATGAAAACAGAACTATACCTACAATGTCTACCTATGCTGCAAAAAATTTTTTCTGGATACCTTTCTTAGTGTCTTGAAAAAATTTATGACAATGGTTTCCGAGAAAGAAATGATCTAGGTAAATAAAAATAACAACAGTAAGAGATGAATGCTGTCACCTGGCCAGTGACCTCATCTTTCTACCAAAACACACTTTCTTCCTCTCATATGGGCTCTTATGTATCTACCTTGGAACAGTTTCAGACAATGTTACATTTCACCAACTATAAGCACATATAACACTATGTCGGCTCATATCTACTAACTCCAGGAGACAAATAAATTAAGCCCAGGCCAAAGGTTTCCTTCTTGTCCCAACTGTAAATTATGAGACAAAACAACCTGCTGTGATTGTAATGGAAAGGTTTCTCAGTTCACAGCATCTCCTCGTCTCCTATAATGCACTGATTCTCTGCACATGACATTTGCTATTTTACCACTGCAACTGCTAGGAAATCAGCCTTGAGAAGATATGACATCATCACAAGAAGTATAACATGATCTAATGCCCAAACTGTAAACTCCCAAGACCTAGGAATTCATATGATGTCTGAAAGATGTCAAGACTGCTGGTTCCTTGAAAATTTTAAATATCATGTCCTTGAATTTACTGATACACCTAGAGTCCTGGGCACAATTTGGGAGCCAAAGACTTAGACAATGAATAAACAAAAGGATCTCAATTTTTAAGTAAGTGCTGCTTATCTCAATAAATTATAATATAGTATTTTGTATTTGAAACATACTATTTCTTTATATAGGCACACCTTGGAGATACCACAGGT
This sequence comes from Neotragus moschatus, assembly GCA_006410615.1. Classification (NCBI taxonomy): domain Eukaryota; kingdom Metazoa; phylum Chordata; class Mammalia; order Artiodactyla; family Bovidae; genus Neotragus; species Neotragus moschatus. Next base: position 161,680 of record SJYA01002194.1, on the reverse strand, counting down.
TTGGCTCCAGACCACAGCAATGAATCAAGTATCACAAGAAAGTGAGTCACATGAGTTTTTTTGGTTTCCCAAAGCATAAAAAGTTATGTTTACACTATACTATAGTCTATTAAGTGTGCAACTGCATTATGTCTAAAAATACCTGTGTTTGTGCGTCTGTGTATTTTAGTCACTTAATCATGTCTGACTCTTTGTGACCACATGGACTGCAGCCTGCCAGGATCCTCTGTCCATGGAATTCTCCAGGTAAAAATACTGGAGTAGGTTGCCATGCCCTCCTCCAGGGGACCTTGCCTGACCCTGGGATCAAAGCCAGGTCTCCTATATTTCAGGCAGATTCTTTACTGTCTGAGCCAACAGGGAAGCCCAATTTAAAAGTACTTTACTAAAAACTGTAACCATCATTTGAAAACGCTTAGGACTTCCAGGGCAGTCCACTGGTTAAGATTCCATACTCTCAGTGCAGGTGCCAGGGTAGGGGGGCACAGGTTTGATCCCTGGTTGGGGAACTAAGATCCTGCATGCTGCAGAGTATGACCTCTAAAAAAACCCAGTATCTGAGGAGTACAATGAAATAAGGTATGATTGTATTAATATTTTATGTATAAAATACACACATGTAAAAAAAACAAAGTCTTTCAATGTAAAGGAGTTCAATGGATTTAATGTGCAATTATCCTATTACCCACAGACACAGAAATCGTAAAATCTTCAATACACCTTGCCCATAAATAGTTGGTCCTGTGCAAGGTTTCAGTGCCCATTTACTCTCTCTGAAAAAAATCCTATCAGTGAGTTTTCCATTCCCTCACCTGACTCAGCTTCCAGTGGAACTCTGCAGGTTTGTATTTCTTCTCTTCGGAAGGATCCTGACGGAGGAGGAAAACCAGCCGGCAGCCGTGGACATAGAGTGAGTAATGGTGTCGGTTCATCTCTGCAGAGAGAAATTCTACTGGTAAACCGCCAGCTTAACTCACTACTCACCAGGTAGCTTTTGCAGAAACTAATACCTGTGCCCAGCCATTTTTATTCTGGCTGGCCAAAAATTAATTCTGTTATTTCACTAACACTTTGTGGGTTATTACATTCAATAGTTACCCCTGACACATCTGTAAATCTTCTCCAGCACCATGAGTTTCATTTCCACTTTCTGCATGAGAACTAATCACTAAGGTTTTTTGTCTTTTTGTTAGTTGAATATTCACATCATCTGAAGTATAACTATATTCTGAAGAACTACCATCTTAAGAGACTCCAGTATACATGTCAGTCAGACAAGTAGACAAAGTATCTGCACAAAATTCACCGAAGAATTCTTTTTCACTCAAAATTTCATGATGCATCATTTAAAAAAAAGTTAGGGTAATAAACTTGTGTTTACAATACACACAAAGTTGGAACAAAAACCTAAGAGAAAAATGTGAATAACAACAATCATTAAGTTGTGCAGTGAATCCCTGATCAATTTTAAGTTCTAACAACTTAACACAGTGATGTTAATCATATTACTCTCTAAAAATGTGCATCTCTAGTCAATAATGTGTTAAGACCCAAAGGAGAAATAAAAGCTGTTATTTCTTCAATGGATTTTGAAGACAGCTTTACCAACATAAATGAACTCTCCAGGGTGGGCCAAGGCAGGGTTTAGGACAGATACTCTTCGGTTTTGGGCTTCCCAGGTGGCACTAGCAGTCAAGAACCCGCCTGGAAATGCAGGAGATATAAGAGCTGTAGGTTCAATCTCTGGGTTGGGAAGATCCCCTGGTTGAGGACACAGCAACCCACTCCAGTATTCCTATCTGGAAAATCCCATGGACAAAGGAGCTTGGAGGGCTGCAGTCCATAGGGTCACACAGAGTTGACATGACTGAAGCGACTTAGCATGCATGCATGCATGTATGCAAATACGCACACTTGGGCTTTACTGAGAAGTGGGGCCTGATCCACTGAGTAAAACTAACAAATGCCTAGATACCAGTGCCAGATCTTGGGCAGAGAACCACAAGTGTCACCAACAGCCTGTGGGAGCCTTTAGGGTTAGAATAAATGCGGGCTCCAGGCTCCACTGCAAGGATGTCCCTCATAGTGAAGCTGACCTACCTGTTTTGTCTGAGCTGCAAAGAATCGTCTCCTTCTTCTTGCCAAATGGCCCATGCCTCATCCACACAGAGATCGTAAAGGGCTCCTTGGGGCTGACGGAGGCGATGCCGTCCGGGACCCTCACCGCCTGAGTGCCATTGAACTCGAAGACCTGGTCGCTGTCATGGCCGTTGTCCGTGGGAAGGCCGACGGTCCAGTTCCAGGAGCCTCCTGGGGAAGGCAGCAGCTCAGCCGTGCCAGACGCAGCACCTGAAGCAGCACAGAGACGCTTATTGTGCACTGTGCGATGAACTTAAATGGGATAAGCATTTCAAGGCCTAGGAGGTACAGTCTTTAAAATTACTGTTGAAACACAGTTAACTCACAATGTTGTGCTAGTTTGAGGTACACAGCAAAGTGATTCAGTTATACATATATGTATTTTTTTTTTACATTCTTTTGCACTATAGGTTGGTACAAGATATTATGTAGAGTTCCCTGTGCTACATAGTAGGTCCTTTTTGTTTCTCTGCTTCATATATAGAAGTGTGTATATGTCAGTCCTCTGCCCCTTCTCCTTTAAAAAGCGTAAGTTTGTTTTCTACATTTATGCATCTATTTTGTAAATAAATTCATGTGTATCTTTTTTTTTCTTCTTAGATTCCACATATAAGTGAAATCATATGATGTTCATCTTTCTCTGTCTGGCTTACTTCACTTAGTTTGATAATCTCTAGCTTAATCCTTGGAAGGAAAGTTATGACCAACCTAGATAGCATATTCAAAAGCAGAGACATTACTTTGCCGACTAAGGTCCATCTAGTCAAGGCTATGGTTTTTCCAGTGGTCATGTATGGTTGTGAGAATTGGATTGTGAGGAAAGCTGGGCGCCGAATTGATGCTTTTGAACTGTGGTGTTGGAGAAGACTCTTCAGAGTCCCTTGGACTACAAGGAGATACAGCCAGTCCATTCTAAAGGAGATCAGTCCTGGGTGTTCTTTGGAAGGAATGATGCTAAAGCTGAAACTCCAGTACTTTGGCCACCTCAAGCGTAAGAGTTGACTCACTGGAAAAGACTCCGATGCTGGGAGGGATTGGGGGCAGGAGGAGAAGGGGACGACAGAGGATTAGATGGATGGATGGCATCACTGACTCAATGGAGGTGAGTCTGAGTGAACCCCGGGAGTTGGTGATGGACAGGGAGGCCTGGCGTGCTGCGATTCATGGGGTTGCAAAGAACTGGACACGACTGAGGGACTGAACTGAACTAAACTGAAGTCCATCCATGTTGCTCCAAATGGCATTATCTCATTCTTCTTCATGGCTAAGTAATATCACACAAACATACTTTATCCATTCATCAGCTGATGGACACGTAGGCTGCTTCCATGTCTTGACTACTGTAAACAGTGTTGCTCTGAACACTGGGGTACATGTATTAAGGTACTGTATTTATCTTAATGGTTAAACAATTTGCTAATTCATTTTTCTTTTCCTCAAAACTAAGAGTTTTTATTACTAAAAAGATTAAAAAATAACCATGGTTATTATCTTTAAAAAAAAAAAAAAGAAGGAAGAGAAAAGAGGAGTTTTAACTTTTAAAAACTGTAAATCACTATGCTGTACAGCAACTATACTTTAATTAAAAAAAAAAAGAAGCATTACTTGTGATCTCACCCCACTGTATACACTATTAACATTTGGGTATAAACACTTCCAGTCCTTTCTTTATGAATATACACATGTTATTAAAATATGTATAATGTGTATGAAAATATATTATAAAAATGGAGTCCTACTATGTACTTACACATATGACCATGCATAGTCTAGAGCACAAGTTAAAATGTCTGAACAGCACTTTATTGTATAGAATTTGTACAATAATTTATTTAACTGATCTGTCCTGTGCAGAGTCACCTCTAATTCTTTTCTGTGATAAACCTTGCGTCGACGAGGACCTCTATATGTCTCCATGATTATTCCCTTAGGATAAATTCCTAGAAACGGGATACTAAGCCAGAGTACATGAGACATTTTCACAACTGTTGGTAAACATTGCCAGGCTCAATTTTTTAAAAATTTGTCCACAGAAAATTCTGCAACCTCTCCCACCTCCTGGGCCCTTGACTTTCCTATTCCTAGGATCAGCAGGACTAGGCTGGAACAGACTGGTCTTTCAAGTATCATCCGATCTCAGTCCAAATCCAAGCTCAGGCTCTTCCTGAAAGTGTGAGGCGACTCAGCCTCCCTCACTCTCAACTAATTCCTCTGGAAAGATGAGGAATAACTCCATTTGCCTTTGTGGACCTGATGAGATGATAAAGAAAATAACACATGTGCAAGTAACCTAGTATATAGGAAGCACTCAGACAGGAAATGCTATCTTTGAACTGTTCTGCTGAGCAAATGCTTATTTAATATCAAATAAATAATGGCAGCAGCAATATGGATGAAGCAAGAGACTATTGTACTGAGTGAAGTTAAGTCAGGAGAGAAAGAGAAATATTCTATGACATCCCTTATATGCGGAATCTTAAAAGAAATGATACAAACGAACTTAAAAAACAGATACAGACTCACAGACTTAGAGAAGGAACCTATGGGTGCCAGAGGTGATGAATTGGGCGGGTGGCAGGGGGGTGTGTGGGGAAGTGGGGATAGTCAGGAAGTTTGGGGTCGACACTGCTATATTTAAAATGGATAACCAACAAAGACCTACTGTATAGCCCAGAAAACTCTGCTCAATGCTATGTGGTGGCCTGGAGGGCAGGGGAGTTTGGGCAAGAATGGATACAGACATATATATGGCTGAGTCTCTTTGCTGCTCACCTGACACTATCACAACATTGTTTGTTAACTGGCTATACCCTAGTACAAAATAAAAAGTTTCAAAAAATAAGCTAAAGAAGAATGGCATTAAGAGAAAGCATGGTTTTTATATTACACTTACATAATTTAAAACAGAAAGTACTCCAGACCCCTTCACTTACACATTTTTAGGTACCTGATTATGAGAATTTGGACTCATAGTCAGACACCCAAGTATATTCACCAGAGGGATGAGCCAACCGAGAATATACTTTTTCCCTGTTGCTGTTTCTTCATATGACAATTTCCAATTATGTAAGAAAACCAGTTGCCCAAGTCTGTTATCACTTAGTGAAAAGAAAGGTGAGCATCAGAAAACGCTACCTCCAAAGCTCTTACTGAGCAGCTCCTGGAACACAAGAGGCCCTTCTGATCATCAAGAAGCAGTTTAAGTTATTGGTGTTCTAGGACTTCCCTGGCGATTCAGTGGTTAACACACCACGCTTCCACTGCAAGGGGCACAGGTTCAGTCCCTGGTCCGGGAACTAAGATCCCGTGTGCTGAGCAGCATGACCAAACATAACATAAAAAAGTTACTGGTGTTCTACCACCAGCTGCATGAAAGATTCTTCCTCAGCATTTTCCCTGAGAGGTATACATACCTCTCCTCTACCTGACTTACATAAACCCGAAAAATATCCAGACTGATGGAAAAGATGGAGAACGAGCCTTGGGTCAAATTCTCGACCATTCTATGTTCCACCTGCTCCATGCCTTGTTTGCGGGACACAAAGACTATATATTCAGTGCAGGTTTAGTTTTCATTTCCTATTTCACGTTTGCCAAAAGCTATCACATTACCTAGTTTTCTTTAGTCCTTAATAATTTCATTTCATTTAAAGCACATTCCTTATAGAACCCTTATTTGGATGATTCCCAACGCATGTTAGAGAAAGATATGCTTGAAATCAGTGGGTCTTAAAGTAGCACACGCACACACCCTTCTGAACAGGCTTCTGGGGTCTGGGGTTCCTCTCTGGCCTCCTTACCGCAGAGCCGGTGAAGTGACTTCTCGGAGTAGGTGTCACGGTCACAGCCCTTCCCGATGTGGCTGGTCTCCAGCTCCACCACTACTTGCACCGAGGCCACCGACTCGTCACACGTTTCCAGGTGGACATTCGGAAAGAGTATCAGAGCGCCGGTGCCAGGCTCGTATTCCACCCTGCTGTTCCATCCTGCGTGGGCCCACAGGGAGGGTGGGGTGGAGGGGAGAAGAGGAACACTCCTGTTAGGTCTCATGGTGGACAGACTTTCGCAGCAGGCGCGAGAGCAGCACAGAGAGGGAGGCTCACCTTGCCACCCAGGGGTGCAGGTGGGCTTGATGCTGATCTTCACCAGAACGTCTTCTGCTGCTCTTTTCTTCCCGCAGTCGTAGGCCGTGACAGTCAGCTTGTACTGGTGCTCTTTACCATAGTTCAGCTTCTCTGTGTTTTTTATGTAACCTTCCGAAGGGGAAAAACAACAGTGAGAACCCAAACCCATTCTGTTTCCCTCCTCCTGATTTTTTTTTAATTGAAGTACAGTTGATGTACAAAACTGTGGCAGTTTCAGATGTACAGCAAAGTGGTTCATGTACATATACATTTTTTTCCAGATTATTTTCAAACCCAAGTTGTGTTTTACTTCTGTCGTCCTATGCTGAAACACAAAATGCACGTGCTTTCAGCCCTGGAAGTACTAACACATAAATAAACTGATGCTTCAGATAATTAACACTCAGTTTGGCTTTCCTGAGCTTGAACACACACCAAATCCACCTTGAAAGATTGTTTACGCAGAAGAATGAGTCTACAGAATGCAGCCTCCATTTATTCTTACAGCTGTATTTGATTTAATATTTAAGATTTAATATGTAAGGGCTTCCCTGGTGGCTCAGTGGTAAAGGAGACACAGGCTCGATCCCTAGGTGGGGAAGATGTCCTGGAGAAGGGAATGGCAACCCACTCCAGTATTACTGCCTGGGAGGTCCCACAGACAGAGGAACCTGGCAGGCTACAGTCCATGGGGTCACAGAGTCAGACACAACTTAGTGACTAAACAACAAGATAATGTGTAAAAGCATAAACAGACAAAATAATCCAAGTATTTCAAATATTAAATATGAGAGAGATGGAGCTGCACTGAAAGATTTCCTTTGTTAGAGAGACTTCCTACCCTCACCAAGCAGGAGAGAAGCCTGCTTTCTGAACATGAGTGCAGATATCTGCAGTGCTTGCATCATGTCCATCATTTCATCAAAGATTCTGGACTGTGTGTTAACAATGGAGACACCACAGCATCATCAAGAAGCCATAACCGAATAAAGAAGCTGAGTTCCAGACTAAGTTAATACTGCTCAATTACTAAGGATGGAGGTGGGGCTGGCAGTAAGGTATCAACTTGATTTTCAAGATGAGGCAGAAGATTCCGATCTGATGGAGAACAGAAAACGAGGCGGATTGAGAAGCAGTCTTGTTCAGATGCAAGCTGGCTGAAAGGTAGGGAGATGATAAAATAAAAACATCTTAGGCAGTGGATGGGATTATTAGATTTTGGTGGGAAAGGAGAAAAAGGATCATCCTAAAAGAAAACAAAACTTTGATGTCAGAAAACAGGCTTTCAGGGGACAGAGTAAAAATTTAAACTAATCTAAACAGATATTTCTCAAAAGACATACAGATGGCCAAAAGGCACCTGTATGAAAAGATACTCAACAAGGCTAACTATTAGAGAAATGTAAATCAAAACTACAATGAGGTAGGGAATTCTCTAGTGTTTCAATGGTTAGGACCAGAAGCTTCCCTGCAGGGAGCAGGAGTTCCTGGTCAGGCAACTAAGATCCCACAAGCCACTCGGCATGGACACACACACACACACACACACACACACACACACACACACACACACACACACACACACACACACACACACGCACACGCACACGCACGCACACACACACGCAACTAAGATCCCACAAGCCACTCAGCATGGACCCCCCCCCGACACACACACACAACTGAGTCACTGTGCTGCACACCTGAAACTAACACAACACTGTAAATCAACTATACTTCAATTTTTAAAACAACTTAACTGTGAAGCAGACACACCAAGTTAGGTCCTGCTATGGACTGAATGTGCGTGTCCTCCCAATTCTTACACTTGAAGTTGTGACCCTCATGGTAATATATCAGGAGGTGGGGCCTCTGGGAGGTGATGAGCTTTAGGTGAGCTCACAAGGGGGGAGCCCTCGAGATGGGATCAGGGTCCTTACAAGAGAAAGAGACTAGCGCTTTCTCCCTGCCACCTGGGGACACAGCAAGCAGCAGGTGCTCACCAACACTGGATTTCTGAGCACCCTATCTTGGACTTCCCAGCCTCCAGAACTGTCAGAAGTAAGTGTCTGGCATTTTGTGTTCATGGTGTTTGGTGAGAGCAGCCTAAATGGACTGACTGTGAGTTTCACTGAAGTGCAGACAAAGTCTGGGTTTGAAGCCAACTGGTGTAGAGGGGGCTGCCTGCCCCATCTCCTCGTCGGGGAGGAATGCGCCCGCTTCTGGGTTCTCACCATCTTTGTCGACGGTGAATGGCACATCCGGGGTGACGATCTCATAGTTGCAGATTTGGCTGAACTGGGGGGAGCAGTCTGCGTCCACCGCTTCCACCCTCAAGATGCTGTCATACTGCCTCCCCTCCACCACTGTGGCTTTGTAGGACTTCTCCTTGAACACTGGTGCATATTCGTTGACGTCGTTCACCTGAATGTGGACAGTTGCTCTGGAAGAAGAGGGAGGAAAAAAGCTGTCAGTTTTGCTTTTTTGTATTTTTACCCAAAGAATAAACTTCTGCCCTATGGTTAAATTTCCTTTTCTTCTGATATCCTGTTTTATTAAATTCTATGATGGAGATGAAAATTATACTGCTCACTGTTTTTAATTTAGCTTGGAGACAACAGAAAGTTAAAACAGGAATTTGGGTTGATGCTACAAAGTCCTACCAAGTAAGGCAGCTGGTAAATAAGAGACTTGGGAGACTTCCCTGGTGGTTCAGTGGTTAAGATTCTGTGCTTCCAAAGCAGGCAGCACAGGTTCAACCCCCAGTTGGGAAACTAAGATCCCGTACATGGAGCAGTCAAAAAACACAAAACAGAGAGACGGGATTTTCTTGACAATGTAGGGCAGGGCACGCACAACGGAGGTAACTATATACCTGGTATCTGTTTGTGCTCAACCCAGAAAGTTAAAAATATTTTGTTACAAAATCTGGGGAAAAAAAAAAAATTAGGAAGAAGAGGTAAAAAGTAGAGATAGGAAGTGGGAAATTATGAGCATTAAAACAAGCTTTATCCTGCTTCTAAGGAATAGAGAGCAGCAGTGAACCACTGCTGGGATATCATCCACTACTGACCAACAAATGGAGGACTTCAACTTGCCCTCCCTGATCAACCACATTCCACCTCCCCGGTGTGGGCACAAGAAAACTAAGGCATCATCAGACTAAGCTACTGAAAACCATCAGCCTTAAGTGCTACTGACCAGGGCGTGTTTCTGAATCAGACAAGGTCCCTGACTGAAACAAGGCCTTTGTCAAGGAAAACAGTAACGTCGCACTTCATAAAACGGATGAGGCATGATTCACTGGCATGTGGCACTCCAGCTATTCAACAAGACCCTCCCCACCCCATGGCATCCGTCCATCCCGACCCTCATAATGGGGTATATCACCTCACCCCTGGAAGCTTCTCTCCTTAACCAACACAGTAAGCAGAAACTGATACCCGGAAAAATTGAATTTGCCTAATGCTGGGGGACTAGTAAATGGTGGAGAAAAGACCCTAGAAAAAGACTAAATCTAGGTCTTGTCCAATCGTCTCCATGACACCAGTAGTTCTCAACTGGCAGGAAGCATGTGAACACACCCAGGATTGGGGGCAGAAGTAAGCTTTCTTTCACCAGCTCAAATGCATTTCATGCCCTTAAAATTTATGGAAAAATAAAATACATATATATAAACATAACAAAAGAATATCTTCCTCCAGGAAAAGTGGGCTTGTAGAATTTTCAATGGAAGGCCCTAGTATTTTTACTAGAGTACCTGGCAGAATAAAATTACTCATTCATTTATTCAACATCTAACAAGTATCAGACACTTGCTGGGAGCCACACACAAGGGTAAACACACAAGATTCCTGCCCTCAAAGAGCTGACAACCTCAACAAGGACAATCAGAAACTATCCTCTGCCTTGTGTTTTAAAACTGGAAGTCGTGGGACTTCCTTGGCAGTACAGTGGGCTAAGACTCTGCACTCAAAATGCAGGGAGCCAGGGTTCGATCCCTGGTCACGGAACCAGATCCTACATGCTACAACTAAGACCTGGCACAGCCAAATAAATATTTTTAAAAGCAAGCAAACAAAAGCAGTAAGTTTTAGGACAGTGGCAACAGTCACCATTTTCCTTACACACACACACACACACACACACACACTCTTTGTCCCGCTCACTTACTTGTGAGATTTTTTTACATTGGCCCCGTCTGGCCCCTTCCCGCAGTCATAGGCCTGGATGGTGAATGTGTAGTCCTTCTGCAGCTCACAGTCCAGCTTCTCTGTGGAGCGAATGACCCCCTCGCCAGTGGATTTATCCACCACCACTGCGTCAAAGGGCACATTCTGTCCGTGAATCTTAAATCCACAAATCTCACCTGGGGAGTCAAAGCGGCATGGGTTAGGATTTCTGCCACACAAACCCAGGGTGTGCTCCCCTCCTCCCCTAAAGAAAATAAACAACGACAATTTGGCAGCCAGGGGTTGGGGGGGCGGGGAGGGTCTGTGGACAAAGCGAGGGCGCTTGTGCTTTCATAGGGGGTAAGTTCTGGGGGCTTTAGTAAAAAGAAGCATGTTCTGGCTTTCCAAGCAACTTGTTTAACTTTGCATCCATTCATGCAGGAATACAAAAGAGAGAAAGAGAAAATATAGACAGGCATTTCACAGGAGTACTTAGGAGAGCTCCGGGGTAAAGTAGTTTCATTAGCAAACAGCCAAGGCCTGGTAACACAGAGGAGCTGCCCAGGGACCTGGGAGGGCCGGGCAGTGGTTTTGATTTGGACCAGAAAGGAGGCTAAAAGGCACAGTTAAGTGTTGAGAAAGGAAGAAGCGTGAGGCATAGGTTCAGCACCAGAATTACAGAAGGTCTGTCCAAAAAAAAAAAAAAAAAAAAAAACCCAACTAAGAAACAAGTCTTCCTGTGCAATGAGCCTGGCTAAAATTAGGGAATCAAAACAAACTACTAAATGAGAAAAAGGTAGAAATACCAACTTTTCAGGCATCCATTTCAACAGCTATCATCTACGATTGAGATACAGTCTCCATTCTGGGGAGGGATGTGCTAGACTGCCTTTGGTTTTGGACTTTATCCTATCAGACCTGAAGAAGAAGCCTGCCTGGGAATGGAAGTGTATTCAAGTTCATTTATGAGCTTCATTGGGAGTTAAAGTGTAGGTCTCCGTTCTGGCCCAGGGGAGAACACATATAAACATTCTGATGCGTGTAGAATATATTTCATGTAAAAACAAAACTTCCATAATTACAACAAGCAGAAAATGGTTACATAGTGAATCTCTCAGATCCAATTTTTTTAAAAAAAGAATAGGATTATCCATATAGTTCAAATGGATGTCTGATTTCCAGATATTTCTAACCAAGGGTTTGGTTACATACAATTTCCATCAATAGACTTAAAAAATAGAAACAAAGTAGGAGAATAAATAGGGGAAAAAGAGCATGACAGTTTCTTCTGTTTGAGGGCTGATTCCCAATTTCATAAACATAGTTAGTGGGTTAATGTTCATAAGAGGGATAGAAAGAACCCTTTATCACCTTCTTTGGTGACTGTCACCTCAAAACTCTCTAAAGGGAGAAAAGATAAACCCATGTCAGTAATACAGGAAAGAACGAACTTGAAACAATAAGAAAAAAAAAAGTCAAAGATACACATATTACATAGAAAAGCTTGACATCATTTAACAATACACTCAGTAGCCAGTGGCTAAAACTGTTGGAGCGAAACTGAACCTTCAAGAACAAAATGTCTCTTTGTATTGAACTTACCACAGATGACACTAGCCTAGGGATGAAATATTGCTGTAAAGTTTCCTCACAGCCACAGGTGTCATGGGGATCTCTCTTTTCAGGAATACTTGGATGATAACAGTGTCTAAGGCAGTCTACTTGCTGTCTTCTAGTTTTCAGATTTTTCACTTTGAAGCTAAGTTCTTGGTGGCTGAATACTGTAACATTCAACTCATCATTGGACTTAAGGAAACAGTGGGAGGAAGGGTTTTCTTTCAACCCCTTTGTTCTTGGCCTGAACAAGATGTTTTCTCATCTAAGGTACCCAACCAAGGCAATCCGTATCCATACAGAGACCTCTTCTCCTGAAACATCTGCTTAAACGTGAACTGAAGCCAGATTCGGTGCTAACTGTAGCGATGCTGCCACGATCATGGTTTTCACTTCCTGAAACACCTGTTCTTCGAGTCAGTATAAATCCTGCTCACCTCCCTCTGCGACCCACTACAGAGTACAAATGAGGTCAAGGGTCCCTTGCCCCAGACTTGGCGTGGCCTCGCCAGGGAGACCAAAAGGTCACCCAGCCTCTATTTCCTGCCTTTTTTTTTTTCTAATGTATATCCCTGAACAGTATTGTTTCACTGTGTTCGTGACGTGCAGTTCTTGTGACTTGATTTTTCACTCCACCTTTTTCAGCCGTGTGCATCTGAGATGTATTTATTTTTGCTAGCACCTGCAGTTACAGAGTTCATTCACTCTCACTAGCACACACAGTTAGAAGCCAGTGAGTTAAAACATAAGTGCTTAAAACATTGCCCAGCATAAAGAAAGCCCTCCACAAACACTGGCTGTCGCTGCAATGATTTCCCATTGTGTGAACACACTGGAATTCCAGTGCTCTGCTGTGAACAAGGCTCAAGCCAGCCACGTGGGGCTGCTTAAAATTGAACTGAAATTCATATTAAAAGTGCATAATATTGGGCTTCCCTGGTAGCTCAGTGGATAAGAATCTGCCTGTGAGTGCAGGAGACGCTGGTTCGATCCCTGAGCCAGGAAGATCTCACATGCCTCAGAGCAACTAAGCCCAGGAGCCACAGCCACTGAGTCTGTGCTCTAGAGCTCAGAAGCCACAACTACTGAAGCCTGTGTGCCTTATAGCCTGTGCTCCGCAACAAGAGGAGCCCCCAGTATTGAGAAATCCATACACCACAGCCAGAGAGTAGTCCCAGCTCGCCACAACTAGAGAAAAGCTTGAGCAGCAATGAAGACCCAGCACAGCCAAATAAATACTTTCAAAAATAAATTAAAAAAAAATTTTAAGTGCATAATAATAAAAGCTCAGTTCCTCAGTTGCACTGGCTGCATTTCAAGTGCTCAAGAGCCACACGTGATGAGCAACTATTCAGTGGCAACGTAGACATGAGCATTCCATCACACTGCAAGCTCTACTGGGCAGTGCTGGCTCAGGGCAGGGGCAGGCAAAGCGGCAGGCCAAGTCCAGCCAGTGCGTACTTTTGAGTGGCCTGCAAGCTGAAGACGGTTTCTGTGTGTTATTTCATGACACAAGATAATTATAGGAAATTCAAATGTCAGTGTCCATTAGCAATGTTTTATAGGGATGCATAAAACATAGACCTACTAATGTCTTGTCTGGGGCTTCTTCCCCCTGCCTCTCCCGCACAGTGGCACAGCTCGGTCACTGCCAAAGAGACCATCCCCCCATGGACTGTAAAGGCTCAAATCCTCACTGCCAGCCTTTTAGAGAAAGATTGGCTGATCATTGCTCTTTAATCCACCATGAGCAGAAACTGCTGGGTACCAGCTGTGTCCAACTGTTTTCCAGAATGTAGTAATTCGCTTGACTATGTTTGCACTTTTGGGGTGTAACTAATAAGAGTGGGATATATATTAAGACATGTCAAGTTGCCCAGCTTTAATTCAATGGTATAATAACAGCTCGGTTTGGGGTGTTTTTTTTTTGACTTGGGAGTCTGCTGTTCTAAAGAGAAAATGGTGAGGTGTCCTACGTCACTCACAGTGAATGACAAGGCTTTCCCAATAAGGTCAATGCATAGGAAAGTGAGGTTTAAGACCTCAGATGAAGCCTCTGACCTGGCTGATGCTGCCTACACAGTGCAATGCTGAGTAAGAATTCAAAGACACTCACCAAGGACCTCCCTGGTGGTCTACTGGCTAAGACTCTGTACTCACAGTGCAAGGAGCCTGAGTTCCATCCCTGGTCAGAGAACTAGATCTCACATGCTGTAGCCAAGATCCCACCTCCCACAGTCAAGAGCTGGCACAGCTTAGAAAAATAAGACACTCAGTCAAGCACTGTCCTTGAGATTGCTTCTGACCACGGTACCACAAGGAGAAGAGGAACTGTCTTCTAGAAGCTGTAAACTGCCTGTTTCATGATACCAGGCTGGGGGGAGGGGACAAACTTAGGCATCTCTCAGCCTTGTCAAAGAAGGACATCTCAAAATCAGCTCTCGTATTCTACTTCCTTTCTGTCCTGTTCCTTCCCACTCATTCCAGACCACGTACTATTGTTCCAGGCTTCCCAGGTGGTGTGAGTGGTAAAGAGATGTGGGTTCGATCCCCAGGTTAGGAAGATCCCCTGGAGAAGGAAATGCCAACCCACTCCAGTACTCTTGCCTGGAAAATTCCATGGACAGAGGAACCTGGTGGGCTACAGTCCATGAAGCTGCAAAGAGTGGGACATGACTGAGCAACCACTGCTCCACTAGATAAATCTACAGCTCTGCTCTCATTATGTCTGAAATCCCCCACTGGACAACCCTCACTGGGTTCCCTGGACAACCGACCCCTCTAGCCNAAATTCCATGGACAGAGGAACCTGGTGGGCTACAGTCCATGAAGCTGCAAAGAGTGGGACATGACTGAGCAACCACTGCTCCACTAGATAAATCTACAGCTCTGCTCTCATTATGTCTGAAATCCCCCACTGGACAACCCTCACTGGGTTCCCTGGACAACCGACCCCTCTAGCCCTGTTGGCCTCAGAATAGACAAAACCTCCCATGTCTCTCCACTCTTTATTCCCCTAAGATCATCTAAAATAGTCAAAAGGAGCTTTAGTAAAGAATTTTTAAAAAGCAAAACAGAAAGATATAACAATGGATGAACCCAGTAGAGCAGAGCTCTCACTTCTCTCTCTCTCTGGCCATGTCCAGTTCTAATCTGACAGTGCTAAGCCCTCACTTTCCACATTGGTCCTTTTAGCTTCCAGCTGGCCTGGATTCTTTCTCAGTCTTCTTCCAAATCTTAGTTCAAGCTCTTCCCCACACACGAGAGGGTGTCTCTGGAGCTGTTCCTGCAGCCTCTCCAGGTCTGGCGCTGTCCTGCCCTCCTGCTGCAGCCCCAGTGGAGGTCACCAGTGCCAGCTCGGATACTTCAGGTTCTCTGGTGGGACAGAAATCCACTCCAGCCAACTCAGCGACAGGGCCTTCACTGAAGAGCCACCGGGAGCTCATGGAATTGACTGCAGGCCAGAGACAGAGACTTGGAGACAGTCAGAAACCAAGGCGGCTCCAGAGGCCAGCGAAGAAGAGCCACACAGTTCCACAGCAAGAAGGCCTGGATGGAAGGGCTGTGCCCACAGCTGTTATCAGCACCCATCCCTCTGCTGGACATTCATATCCCAAGAGAGAGTGTCTGTCAGCCCAGCCTGGGTCATGCCTGAGCTTGGCTGGGGAGGAGAGTAACAAGTTGTAGACCCACCAACCTGGACCCAATGGGAAGGAGACCAAGGGCTGCTAAGGGAAAACTGACATTTTCTGAGCAGCAAGTGTCCACTACAACGTCCCTGCTAATCCACCTCTCCTCCCTGACCTAATTCTCTCTCCCTGGCCTTGGCACCCGTGCCCACCAGCTAGATGTCCAGGCTGACTCTTACTTATGGTGACTTCTGAACTCCTTGCTTACTGGTCCAGGCTAGTTTCTGGAACCAGCCCACGTGTGGCTCTAATCAAAACAGTTTTTCCAGGTACCTCAGATGTATAGTAACGAAAACCACACACCCAAGGGTTATGCCCTAATGGCCCAGGCACAACAACCCAAGAGCTATGCCTTCCCCAGAGGACTGTGATGGCTCTCACATTCCAGTGCGCCAGGAACTGTCCGAGAAACTTGCTGAATGTATCCTTTGCCAAGCCCCCTTCCCAGAAATTCAGATTCAGCAGCTCTAGGGCAGAGCCCTGTCATCTGTGTTTCTAACAAGTGCTGCCAGGAGGCTCCAACGCCAACAAGCTGCAATCGCACTTGAGAGATTGGCCCATCAGTGGTTTCCGAACCTCACCGGCTGGTTATAAATTTCTAAGCTGTGTTCCTACAAGTACAGACTCAACTGGGCAAGAGCAGACAGGGGAACCTGACGGATGTACCCCAGGACCGTCTGGATGCAGTACTAGAAACCACGGGCGAGGTGACATCCTGTCTACTCAGCCTGGCAACAGAAACCATGCAGCTCTGGGCTCATTTCCAATCCTCTGCTTCTCCGACATACCAAATTCACCCACCTCTTTGGGACCCCTGCCAGCTCCCACCTCTGTTCCATCCTCCCCACTGTCCGTTACTGCCCAACCATGTACAACCTTCCCATCCGTGGCAGGAGCTCAAGTCTGCCTTTGGAAATCACGTCCTTATCTTTTCATGAACTCCAGTCCACCCAGTGCAGCTTCTCTCACTTAACAATGACCTACAGATGTCCAGGTACCCCTGCTTAGCTCTCGGATAATGCTGGTCTCACCTTCCCACCTAGAAGATCAGTGTTCTGAGAAATGCTTTTTTGTATTCTCTGGGAGGTCTAGCAAAGCTACCTAATATTTAATGATTACTGATCTCAAACCATTCCTTGTTTATTTAAAACTTCTATTCAACCGATTACTGCCTTACACTAGGCTGAGTTACACAAGATTTCTGACATTCCAATTTTTCTCGTATTTTGACATTTTCAGACAAAAAATGGCATTCTCATGTGACTTAACCTAATATATCCAACTCATGGCTGCAAACACAGTCCCAGCACAGCTGCACGTGTTGACAAAGCAAAACTGGGCAGAGGTGTGTGGTGGTGAAGCCCGTGGGCCACCCTCAGGGCATGTGAGTCATGAGAATTACACAGAATATGGAGAAAAGTGGCACAGACATGAGCCAGTTCTAATTAAATGTCAACAAAAGTAAAGCACCTGTTCTTGCCCTGAAATTTCTTTTGGACTCCTTTCATATCATAATTGTTTAATCTTATAAAATATCTGTACTCAGACTAGGAAGGCAGGAGAAAGAATGCTTCTGTAAGCACATATGAAAGGGAAGAGCTTCGAAAAAGGTAGGGGGTGGGGTGGATGCAGGGCTTCCTAGGTGGCAGGGTGTAAAGAATCCACTGGTTAATGCAGGAGATGCAAAAATTCAGGTTGGATCTCTGCATCAGGAAGATCCTCTGGAGGAGGAAATGGCAACCCACTTCAGTATTCTTACCTGGGAAATCCCATGGACAGAGGAGCCTGATGGGCTACAGTCTATGGGATCACAAAGAGTTGGACATGACTATGCATGCTAGATGTGATAGACAGAGTGCCTGATGAACTATGGAATGAGGTTCATGACATTGTACAGGAGATAGGGATCAAGANGAAGGGACGACAGAGGATGAGATGGCTGGATGGCATCACTGACTCGATGGACGTGAATCTGAGTGAACTCCGGGAGTTGGTAATGGACAGGGAGGCCTGGCGTGCTGCGATTCATGGGGTCGCAAAGAGTCGGACACGACTGAGCGACTGAACTGAACTGAACCCCAAGAAAACAATGTGGGCCAAACTCTGCATTTCACATGATCGTCTGATGAGTGACAAATTACAAACACACTTCGGTGACCAGGTTTCCCACATTTCATGGGTGTTTATTTAGGAGCTTAGACAAGTCATCTCTGGTGGTTACCCACACACAGGCCCTGTTATGGGATTAAGACCACGGACCAGAATGTTTACCATGTCGTAAAGTCAGTGTCATGAGAGCCGACCTGGTGAAGCTAAGAATCAGACTGGAGTCAGGCTGCCTGGTTCAAAGGCTGAGCTGTCATTTGTGGGCTGAGCGATCTCAGGCAAACTCATTTGTTCCTTCTACCAGAGTTTATGGATCACTGACTAGTCCCAGGGACTTCTCTGGTGGTCCAGTGATTAAGACTCTCGCTTCCACTGCAGGAGGCACGGGTTCTATCCCTGGTCAGGGAACTGAGATCCCACATGCTGTGAAGCATGACCAAAAATTAAAAATAAAACAAATCAAAACAAAAATCCAAACACCAACTAGTCCCGGAGGCTTGTTAAGGGACCAGGGATTAAATGGAGAACCTGGCAGTCATGCTGCTGACAGATGTGCTCCAGATGTGTTTCCTCATCTGGAAAATGGGAGCATGACAGTCTCTACCATGTGAGACTGCTGGAAGGAATCAAAGGAACCATGCAGAGCTGGAGAACACCCTGTGCCACACCAAAGAGAGCTCAATAAATGTCAGCTGTGGCTGCTGCCACCACCATCCTGATGCCAAAATAAACTCAACGTCACCACCAACTGCAACCTAAGATCAAAATAAGGCTCCAGTCCTCTGCTTTGCCCAAAAAACATTTAAGAAACTCAATGAGAAAATGGAATACTAGAAGAGGATGGAAAACAGTTCTCATGTAATGTTATGTGAAAAAAAATTCTTTTAAAGATTCTTAACAGCAGCAGTGAACACTGAAAATAGCACCTACTACATACCAGGCATTGTTTTAAGCTCTTCATATTTATAAATAAATAGGCAAATATTCTCCAAACCCTATAAGGTATATGATACATGTTACAAATGATGAGAATGAGGCTCAGAGATGTTAAGTAATTTGCCCAGAGCCACACAGCCAATGAGCCTCACAGCCTCCTAGGCTCCAGGATTTGTGTTCCCTATGTACCTGTCTGCTACAGACCGGTGGGGGCAGTGTTCTGCTAGCAGCTGGATGGGAGCTGGATGGGTACCATGGTAACAGAAGAGGGAGGGAGAGAGGAGGTCCCTTCCCTGGATTGTGCAGCTACTCACTTCGGTAGGAAGAGGACTATGGTTCAGGAAGAGTAGAAGAGCACCAGTCCCATCTCTGGGTGTATAACTGAGAGCAATGAACACCCACACAGAGACTTGTACACGGATGTTCATAGGCTCACTACTCACAGCGGCCACAAAGTGCAAATGATTCTGATGCCCGTTACCGATGGATGAATAAGCAAAATGTGGTCCATCCGTACACTGAAATATTATTTGGCAATAAGAAGGAATGAGGGACATGCCACAACGTGGGTGAACCTCCAGATCATCATGCTAAGTGAAAGATGCTAGTCACAAAAAGCCACGTGTTGTTCTTGTGTGAAATATCCAGAATACAGGCAAATCAAAAGACATGTAGTAGACTCGTGGCTGCCACGGGAAGTGACTGCTAACAGAGGCAAGGGTTTCTTTTTGGGGTGATGAAATGTTGTAGAATTAGACAGTGGCTGATGGTAGAACAATCTTATGAATACACTAAAAAACAGTGAACTGTATACATAATGGTATATGAACTGTGTTTTTTTAAAAAGGACTATAAGACCAACTGTGCTCCCCTCTGAAAATCTCCAGAAGGTATTTATTTTTTCTGTCCACTATGGCAAATGCAATCAAGTTACCACTATACTTGGCTCTACACTGCTTCTCCATATAGTTTTTTAAAATCCCAATATATAACTTTGGTACATCAATAAAAAATACCCGAGAATCTCTAAAAACATAAAACGTTGTAAGTACTATTTCATTCAAGGTTATACATCAAGGATTTTTTTTTTTTTTTTTTGCAATACTCATTTATATTTTAGCCAGAAACAATTACGCAAACACTAACAACTTATATTAGGGGCCACACAACATGTAATATCTAAAAAGTTAGATAAATCTTACATTTAATAATTTCACAATTAAAATGGTGTTTTTATTCCTGCAGTAGTAAATTCATATGTCAAAATGAAAAAATAATAAAAATGAACCTATCTTCAATTGTGAGGGTAATAAATATTTTTGAAAAGAGAATTTACCATAAGAATCTATTTTGTGCCCACCAAAAATAATGTATCTGAACTTAAAATTCACATTTTATTCAGGTTGAAATAAACTATATCCCCTGGAGAAAGGAAAGGCTACCCACTCCAGTATTCTGGCCTGGAGAATTCCATGGACTATATAGTCTATGGGGTCACAAAGAGTCAGACACAAATGAGGGACTTCCATTTTCAAACTATACAAAATTGATTTTCTTCACCAAAACTAAAAGCAATATTTTCTGTTATATTCCTAGATACACCACAAAACACTTATTTTTGTAGGTTTTCTAGGTGTGGCTTAATACATTAAGTTTTAATAAACAACTCAATAAAATTAAATTCCACAAGGAAGAAAAAAGTGACACGTAAAACGACCTCAAAGTTAGTACTCAATGTACATTTCATTTCCTACTTCTCGTCCTCTGTAACTTTCTGTGCTGCCTAACACAGCATCACAGTTAAGAGCCATCCTGCCTGACTTGGAATCTAGCCTCTGACACATCTTAGCCATGTGACCCAGAGCTGGTAAGTTAGCAGCTCTGTGCTTCAGCTTCCTCTCTTTAAAAAGGAGTGACAAGAAGTACACTTACCTCAAAAGGCTGTTGAGGATTAAACACAAATGCATATTTGTACAGTACTTACAACAGTGCCCAGGACACTGAATGCTTTATAAGGGTTACGCATCATGAGTGATATAACAGGATAGACCTCCACCAACAACAGGACTGGGTACAGCAGAGAATTTGTAAAGAGAGGCGTAGGGGAGTAGATGCCAGAACTCCTGACTGCAACTGCTTCTCAAAATCAATCAGATGTCAGAGACATGCAAGCACCCTCAGGAATATAAGCTAGATGACCCTAGTAAGGTTACTGACAAGGCCCTGAAACGTCACACCCACAAGGAGGAACTGTATATAACAAACAAAAGTGTTGCATGCAAAATGTGTGTAAATATATCTATGCAAATACTCAAAAATTTAGTGATGCCCAGAGGAAACCATAGGCAATGCTAAAAATGATTTTAAATCAGGGGAGGGGGGACCAAAAAAAAAAAAAAATCACCTTAGCTACCAGACAGAGACTGTGTGTGTCTTCCTAGAACAGAGCACTTCCTCTATCACGCATCTAATTTGATTTCTCTCTAAAAACCAATAAACGAGTAAAACTAATCAGGAAGGTCTGTCCCTACCACTGACTCAACAGCACAAGCTGCTTCTCAGGTTACTCCCCTGGAAATGGGATGTGGCACTTGAAGAGAAAGAAGAGAAATTCAGTTTTTAAATAGCTCTTCAGAGACACCCTTGCATTCATGTCTCCCATTTACCATAGTAAATTCAATGTATGGAATGATCTATATGAGCTAATTGAATTTTTCTCATTTGTTTTGAGGCAAACAGAACAAACAGATTTTATTCTGGAAAAACATCAGGTAAAAACCACTCTTTAAAAATTAACTTCACAACGTCCCTTTTGACTCTGAGGCAAAGAAAGGGAGAAGCAGCCTGTTCCTCCACCTATTAAGGATGTGACCATGGCCTTGACGTAAAGCAAGAACAGTTCTGACTTGCAAAGTGCTGTTGGAAGCCATCGAGACAGCAGATCTTCAGAGCAACCCTCGATCTGTCCCAGTGAACACTGAGCTTACAATCTTATAAAGTAACTCATGCTAAAGATTTACTGAAAGTAACATCTAAGCCAAATGAAATCACTTATAAAAGACTGCTCAATATTCTCAACTAAGTCTCTTCAGATAACTGAAACCTAGGTAGTGCAAGGAAAATTATGACCTGTAATCACTTATATCAGGGGCCCCCAACTTCTGGAATCTGAAGCCTGATGATCTGAGGTGGAGCTGATGTAATAATAAAGTGTTCTATAAATATAATGCGTTTGAATCATCCCCAAACCATCCCTTACCTCCTGCCACAGTCCATGGGAAAATTGTCTTCCATGGAACCTGGTCCCTGGTGCAAAAGGCTTAGGGACCGCTGCTCCAGATCCTTGCCGCTCAGAGACCAGGAGCACCAGGAAATAGGTTAGAAAGGCAAGGTCGCAGGTGCCCCCAGAACCACTGTATCCAAGCCTGCATTTTAAGCACGATCCCGTGCTCTGCACAGTCACAAAAGCTTGAGATCCACTGATCTGGATGCGCTCTCACTGGTTACATCAAGACAAGGAACACAGTGATGCAATTAAATGTTTTGCTTTTCAACAAGTACAGGCTTTGCAAGGGCAGTCAGATACCTCTGTGGTACGCAGGGGCCACACACAACCCTTAGCTATCAAGACATTCTCAAAAGGCTGAGAAACAATCCAAATGGGACACGTGAAATGCTTCCCAGACTCACGACAGGGAGTGAACAAAGACAGGCTGGTACCTGCAAAGCGCAAAGGAGCGTCTTTGTCCAGGGCGATGAGAGGGGGGTCGAGGAGCACGGTGCTGTCGCTCTCCGTAACTAAGCCATGATATGTGGGCTCCAGCCACGGCTTGTGCTTGTTGACTGTGTTTAAAAACAGAAGAAGGAGAAAGGACATAAGCTAGGTTAGAATCGTTATTTTCAACGCCACCGCTTTTGAAAACATACATCCGTATCATTAACAATAAAACCATCATGAGTCTGAAAGGCCACACTGCTATTTTTTGTGGCCAAGTCTGGTAACAAGACCCAAGTGGGATGATCTCCTAAATAAATGCAGAAATTATCTGAGGCCAACCCCCAAAGCAACCAAAAATAAGAAATGAACTGCTCTAGAAACTGAAAGAAAGAAAAAACATTGGTGGTTATATGGACAGTTTCACAGACTAACTCATACCACCTCTGTTTCCAGCTGATCCTAGAAGAGTTACAAATAAAAATATGTTATTTCTTGGATTAAAAGATATAAACTAATGTATGATATCATAAGGGAAACGGATTGCCGGTCTAGGTTCGATGCAGAAGGCTTGGGACTGATGGNAAGCAGAGTGCTCACATGTGAAATTCCAAAGGAGCAGGCCTGTGTCTGCGAGGGGGAAGATGAGTGACCTGCTCTCTCCTTAATGATGCCTCCACCCGACATTTTATACAGGCTGCACCCAAACCAACAGCAAGTTCCCTGCCTTCACTTTCAAAGCAAACTCAGACCCACAGGGAGTTGGCTAAAGGGTATAGAGGGTTTTGGTTTTGCAAGACAAAAAGAGTTCCAGCGGTTGACTGCACAACAGTATGAATGAATGAACCCAATACCACTGACTCCAACACTATGGTGAAGATGGGAAGTTTTATGTTATGGGTATTTTACCAAATTAAAAAAAAAAAATTCCACACCCACAAAATAAACCCAGATGTAGCCATTTCTTATCCCCTGTGCTGTCCACTGAGTAGTGAAGTGAAACAGTCCTGTCTGACTCTTGCAACCCCATGGACTGTAGCCCTCAAGGTTCCTCTGTCCATGTGATTCTCCAGGCAAGAATACTGGAGTGGGTTGCCATTTCCTTCTCCAGAGGATCTTCCTGATCCAGGAATCGAACCCATGTCTTCTGCATTGCAGGCAGACTCTTTAACAACTGAGCTACGAGGGAAGCTGTCTACTGAGAGCTATTACAAAAGCCCATTAATGGCCTCC
Organism: Neotragus moschatus; assembly: GCA_006410615.1. Taxonomy (NCBI): domain Eukaryota; kingdom Metazoa; phylum Chordata; class Mammalia; order Artiodactyla; family Bovidae; genus Neotragus; species Neotragus moschatus. Next base: position 137,952 of record SJYA01002194.1, on the reverse strand, counting down.
TCCCCGTCTCTTGCACTGACTCGTCCCGTCCCACAGCAGCTGGGGTACTGCTGTGATCATGGGGGTGGCTCAGAGCCTGTGCTCTCAGAACCCATCTACACCAAAGATCCTGAGGATCCCGAACAACTCTGCCTTAGGAGGGCTCATCTATCTATCAGCAACAACAATAATAATCAGTGCTGAAAATTAAAACCAAAGAAAAGCGTTAGTACTGATATTTATTATTAATTCATTTTCAAAACCAAAGCCACTGTGAATTAAAATAATATGCTAATGAAAATAAATATATATTTTAAAACAGAGTTTACTAGGAAGACTGGCAATGCTTTACATTCTGCAAATCCTTTCATGGCCCGGCTTAGCAGAGGACAGCTGGGTTCTCACGTCCACTCCTGCTGCTGACAGGCTGCATTACGACGCATCATGCAGCCTCCAGGAAACGCCAATGTGCATTCATGACAAAATGAGGAAAAAGCAAGTGATGTCTCAATATAATTAAAACAGCTTTGACCTCTCGGATGTCCTGACAAGGTCTCTCGCCTCTGGCCTCTGTCGAAGCATTCCCTCCTCCAGGGCCAAAGACTCTGAGTGCTGGAAATAAAGAGTCCCCATAACAACGACAGAAGACCTGGAGTGCCAAAACTAACACTGAGGGCAGCCAAAAAAAAAAAAAAGAGAGAGTGAGCTTGCCCCCTCCAATTAAGACAGAGCCCGCTGCTCTGCCCCCCAGCCCCACTTCCTCTTTCTTTCCTCTGCTACTCCTGACCACGAGCAGTCAGCCTAGGACCTGGGGCAGGCTACTTGGCTTTCCTGGGCCTCAGTTTCCCCATCTTTAAAATGGGGACAGCAACAGCATCCACCTCTGAGGTTCCCATGTGATCTAATCCGTCCCATGTAAAATGCTCAGGACGGGGTCAGGCACTTGGGAGATGCCATAAGGGGCTGAGTTGTTGCTAATTCTCCTGTAAACATACACACACAAAACCAGGGATTCCGGGAGGGTGTGACCCTTTTTCTCTACTTATTCCCAGGACTTAGGATCTCATTCCTTAGGAACTATGTAGTAAGTGAGTGAGAATATACCCATGGGCAGTACAAATATGGTCAGTGCCCTGGTTTATAAATTTTCTCATAGAGAAGAAAGTTTTGGTGTGGAGAACTGAAAAAAATGTACTGGTGTTTTAGATACTGGGAAAATGTTTATTGTTTGTTTCTGGCAGTTGGATGTTCCAGGAAAAGGAGACAAGAACTTTGGAGATATCAAAATACTGAGGGATCTGCCTGGACAGGTAAATTCTCGTTAGATTATGAAGGGAACTGTTAATAATATGAAAGGAAACCTAGACCACAAAGACCAAAAGCACAGTGCCTCTGGAAATCGTCCCCTCCTCTCACAACAGCTGCTCCTGGAACCAGAGACGGAGGAAAGAAGAGTGCTCAGCTGGCTGTGGCACAACCTCCCCTTCTCCTCCAGAAATGCCCCGGGGAAGGGTGGGAGGAAGGGAGAGTCAGGGAGTTCCAGACGGACATGTATGTGCTATTATATTTGAAATGGATAACCAACAAGGACCTACGGTACAGCACAGGGAACTCTGCCTAACAGTATGTGGCAGCCTGGATGGCAGGGGAGTCTAGGAGGGGACTGGATACATGCATATGTATGGCTGAGAGGCTTGGCTGTTCACCTGAAACTACCACAACATTGTTAATCAGCTCTACTGCGATATAAAACAAAAGTTAAAAAACAAGAAGTAACCCCCAGGACAGTGGTGAGTTAAGTGGCTTGGTGCTCTGCATGGGTTCCACAGTTGGCTACAGCCTTTGAGAGGAGAGGGTTCCAGAGAGCACAGAAAACAGCCTCACTTTGCAACCAGGTTGAATGCTTCCACTAACTGCTGAAACTACTCATCCTCTCCAGGTCTTGTTAAACCGTCCTACAAGATAGGCTGGAACACTGGCTGGAGTTACAGATCTAAGACAGATAAACAGGCCATTTTAAAGAAAGCACTCCAAAAACCTCCGCTGTTTGCCACTAATCTCTCATCTGAAAACACAGAAGGCTAGGAACTTCCCTGGTGGTCCAGTGGCTAAGACTCCACGCTCCCAATGTAGGGGGCCTGGGTTGGATCCCTGGTCAGGGAACTAGATCTCACATGCTGCAACTAAGACCCGGCTCAACCAAATACATAAATACTAAAAGGAAAAAAAACTCAGAGGCTATTAGTTCAATTCACTATTGATAATGTACTACTAAAAGCAATATTCAATTCCAATTTGTTTTCACATTTAAGATTTTATTAATAAAGTTACAAGCACAGTAAATAAAACTGAAGAACACTGTTCCAATATGTGAGTCAATAAAACTCCTGAGACTTAAACTAAGTGGGTTTGCTTGGTAAGAAAGTAAAAAATACCAAGCCAAGCAAACTGCAGAAAATCTGTGATGAATTTCTGGCTACCCTAAGTGGAAAGGCCTGCAACTGAAAATGGCTACTCGTTCAAGGGGAATAATAATTGAACAGCTATAGTCCCAGCTCTTTTATTTTTCCCCACTATTCTAATTTTATAGCTCAAACTTCTAAATTGCTACTTAAGCTGGCAGTAGAATAAAGAGATTTGGCCAGTTCCACTGACTGAGCTTTTAAATATTTAATAAGTGATATTTTTAATATTTCATCACATTCAAGTGCATTATAAAATATTGATGGAAACAAGTGATTGATGTTTCTGTCATCATCCAAAAAAAGATCACAAATAAAGACATTAGACTACTGGCCATAAATCCAGGAGCAGGTCACCATATTTATAGTCTTTAACCAAGTCATTTCATTGCATTCTAGATCATTAAAAAAAGCCAACAAAAGTTTGAATGGCCCAGCATTAACCAAAATCACAGAATAGCAAGGCTAGCAACCAAACCTCTGCAAGTGTGCTCAGCTGCTTCAGTCATGTCCCACACTTTGTAACCCCATGGACTGTAGCCTGCCAGGCTACTCTGTCCATGGGATTCTTCAGGCAAGAATACTGGGTTGGGTTGCCATACCCTCCTCCAAGGGATCTTCCCGACCCAGGGATCAAACCTGCATCCCCTGTGGCTCCTGCACTGTAGGCAAGTTCTTTACCACTAAGCCACCTGGGAAACCTGATCAAACCTCTAAGTGTAGGGTGTTCCTGGGGTAGATACCTATCATTTTAGGACATAGAAAGTTTTTATGATTGTGGTAGATTTTAATCATTAGAAACTGCCACTAATTGAAAAATTAAAATGAAATAATACAGCAGTCGATTCCAGGGTTAACCTGAAAAATACAACTTATGTCTCCCTAGCATTGCATTGGCCAAAATTTCGCTCTGGTTTTCCATACTCAGTATATCCCAACTCTCTGGACTAAAATGAATGGCACCTTATCCAGGTCACACAAGTCACAGACCCAGGCAAGATGGTTTCAAAGCCTTCGTGTAGTGGCCTTGACATCAACCCAGCACCACAAACAACTGCCTTCTGACTTCTTTGGTTACAAAGAGAAATCTATTGTTTTTCAGAAATCACTGTTTGAGGTGTGACCCTCCTCACTCCAGAACACCTAGCTTGGTCATATAGGGAAGATACTGACATCCTAACATATAATGACAGGTGAGTTAGTTTTAAGAGTCTGTAGGCCTCTCCCGTAAATCCTAAATGATGTTACATGTTTTTGTTTGCAGATTCAATGTTTAACCTCAATTCATCAAAAAAAATCTGCAGTTAACGAACACTGCCACTAGGTGGCAACATGGCTCAGTGGTAAAGAATTCACCTGCCAAGGCAGGAGACTCAGGAGAGGTGGGTTTGATCCCTGTGGGTTGGGACAATCCCCTGGAGTAGAAAATGGCAACCCACTCTAGTATCCTTGCCTGGAAAATTTCATGGACAGAGGAGCCTGGTGGGCTACAGTCCATGGCGTCGCAAACAGTTGGACACAATTAAGCGGCTGGGCACAGGACAGGCTTTGATTTAAAAATCCAGCTCTTACTAAGGAATGGGAATGTAATTTGAGTTAGCAGGCCCTTTGTTAAAGATGGGGGCTTCCCTCGCAGTTCAGTTGTTAAAGAATTGGCCAGAAGACCCAAGTTCGGAGAAGGAAGTGGCAACTCATTCCAGTATTCTTGCCTGGAGTTGTTAAAGATGATACGCATAGATAGGTGGCATAAGTGATGTGAGTATAAAATATCCACCTGATTTTTTTCTCAAAAATATTGAAAATATTAAATATTCTGAAATATTCAGTCCCCTAGTCAAAATATATTGTCTCAGTCATAAACTCTTATTTAACTTAAACCATCCCTGATTCTTCAAAGCAGCTTAACATCAAAGGTCCCCTTGGCTTCCCATCATCACTGACTGGGACTCTGAGACATCTTCCTTGAACACCTACTATGCATGGGCACATTGCAAGGAGCTGGGCTCTCAGGAAATCAAGTTACAAGCTTGGGAGCACACAAACATGCCAACATTCTATCTAGACGATATGGCTACAGTGAAGGGGTTATGCGGTGTACCAGGAACTTCATCAGTCAGCAGGAGCCAAGATGACCGAGGAGCCACCATCACCAACGTGGCAATGCTCCCTGCAAGAGGAAGGACAGGGCCCTGGAGCTGAGCCTTCCGCCCAAAAGGGACAGAAGCAGCTCCTAACTCATGGCCAGAACCAGCCACACAGCCCCATGAAAGCTCCAGGGGGTAGAGAGGTGCCATTCCACCCTGTGTCTGGTGAGAGAGCTGGGAATATCTTAGGTCAACTCTAGGAAGTTGAGTATTCCCACTGGAAGTACCAGGGGAGACCCTCTTCCCCAGGAATAGCCCTAACAAGACAACAGGTTAAGGGTATTTTATCAGAATAAAGATACATATAAAGGTTCCTTTAAGAACTCAAAACAAAGTTGCTATATGATCCAGCAACCCCACTCTCTCAGCATGTATCTGACAAAACTATAATTTGAAGAGATACATGCACCCCAATGTCCAACAGAAGCACTGTTTACAACAGCCAAGACATGGACGCAATCTAAATGTCCATGGCTATGTAAATGGATAAAGGTGTGCTACATATACACAATGGAGTATTACTCAGTCATAAAAACCAAGAAATAATGCCATTTGCAGCAACGTGGATGAACCTAGAGATTATCGTATTAAATGAAGTAAATCAGACAAAGACAAATATCATATGACATCGTTTATGTATAAAATCTAAAAGATTTATACAAATGAACGTTATTTATAAAACAGTAACAGACTCTGGAGAAGGCAATGGCAACCCACTCCAGTGGGTGGAGTGCCTGGAAAACTGCATGGACGGAGGAGCCTGGTAGGCTGTAGTCCATGGGGTCACAAAGAGTCGGACACTTACTGAGCGACTTCACTTTCACTTTTCACTTTCATGCACTGGAGAAGGAAATGGCAACCCACTCCAGTGTTCTTGCCTGAAGAATCCCAGGGATGGTGGAGCCTGGTGGGCTGCCATCTGTGGGGTCGCACAGAGTCGGACACGACTGAAGCGACTTAGCAGCATAGCAGCAGCAGCAACAGACTCACAGACATAGAAAACAAACTCATGGTTGCCAAAGGGGAAAGGGTTAGTCATTCAGTCCTGTCCAACTCTTTGCAGCCCCATGGACTGTAGCCCATCAGGCTCCTCTGTGCATGGAATTCTCCAGGCAAGAATACTGGAATGGGTAGTATACTGGAATGGTAGAATACTGGATTTTCTCAATCCAGGGATTGAACCCAGGTCTCCTATATTACAGGCAGATTCTTAACCATCTGAGCCATCAGGGAAGTCAAAGGGGAAGGGGAGGTTAAATCAGGAGCTTGGGGGTTAACAGGTACATACTACTATATATAAAATAAACAATGACCTACCATATAGCACAGGGTACTATATTCAATATCTTGTAATAACTTATAATAGAATCTGAAAATATATGTGTGTGTGTAACTGAATGACTTTGTTTTGCACCTAAAACACAAAATTGTAAATTAACTATACGTCAATTAAAATGGTTTTTAAAACACATAAGGTAGAAAGGTAGAAAAATATATGGCTCATTCTAGGACTAGCAACACAGTCATGGACATGTAGCTCTGAGTGTGTAAGGACAGGCTGAGCTGTGATTTGGGGGCAGATTATTTAACTATCCTGTACCTATTTCTGCATCCTAACAGTGAGCATTCCTCTTCTGCTTTACCCATGAGTTCTCTCAATTCTTTAAACAGTTGTTTGGTCACTTAGTTGTGTCTGACTCTTTGGCAAGCCCATGGACTGTAGCCTTCCAGGCTCCTTTGACCATGGGATTTCCCAGGCAACCAGTAGAGTGGTTTGCCATTTCCTTCTCCAGGGAATCTTCCCAACCCAGGGGTCAAACCTGGGTCTCCTGCATTGTAAGCAGATTCTTTACCCCTGAGCCACCAGGGAAGCCCCCTTTAGACAGTAAGAAGCTGGGACTTTGGGATCAGACAGAACTTAGTGAGTGAGTTCTGTTTCTTACTCACTCTGTAACTAGGGGCAGATTGTTGGAACTATTCTGTATCTGGTTCTGCATCCTAAGTAAGGAATGAGATCACCTTTCACAACCTTGTGTTGGGGATTACAAGTGAGGTAAGTGAAGGGTCCACTCTATGCCTGACACATGGGTATCTACCAAATACTTATGATAAATTAATTGTAAGCAAAGGGTATACTTTAGAAGTAACAGCGAGTACAAAAGGACCAGAGCTTAGCAGGCTCAGGAGGTGTTCCCATGACAACCTTCCTGTCACCATTTCCCTGAACACGATCTGCAGTAAAAGGGAATCCCTGCAGCCCCAGACTCAGGTGTAATTTCATCCCCCTCTACGCAGCAAAAGGAGAGAGAGGAATATTACAGAGTGAAACTGTTAGGTGTGAAACAACAGTGAAAAAACAACTGACAGAAGAGGAAACCTTTTAATCAACCAAAGTAACAGTGCATGAAATTTATAAACAGCAGCTCTCCTTTCCAGCTGAGGTTATTCCTGGTAACAGTTCTGGCTAATACAACATGGATTTCCTCTGACTTTGTAAAATATGTTTTTAAATTATCTTTTTTTTTTTTCTAAAACTCAACATGTTCAAAGAATCACTAGACAAACGGTGTAGGCAGGTCTAAGGGCCTCTTCATCACAATTCCCAAATAAATTTAATGTTAAATAAAGTGTCTGAAAAATCTGTATGTGTTAGATATTGTTTAGATGAGGGTTTTCGACCTCAGCATGGCTGTCAGTCTGAACAAGATATTTCCAGATGTGGCTCATCCCATGCATCGTAGGATGTTCAGTAGCATCCCTGGCCTCCATCCACTAGACGCTGGCAGCATCTCTGCAGCTGTGACAACCAAAAACGTCTCTAGCCTCTGCCAAGACTCCTCTGGGGGTAAGTGTCCTACCCATGCCACAGAGCCACTCAGATCTACCACCTTAAGGAAAGCCAAGGTTTTCCAAGTTAAAATCATTTAAGGGGTTCAAAAATAGTCAACTTTACAAACTGTGTGTACACTATCAATGGTGAAGTTCATTTCTACACTAAAACCACCTTTCAGTGTAAAATAAATCCTTGAGCAAACAAGCAATTAATCGCTTTAATGGTACAGTGAAACACTGCTTGTGTTTATTCACATTTCAAGTTCACCTACTGTGAGCATGCAGCCCTGCATGTGAGGTGGTGCCACCCCATAAGAGGAGAGGATGGCGACCTGCCTGCGGCACCCGTAGTTCCATGTGTCGAGGATCAGGATGCATGTCGCGAGGTGAGAACAGAGACTAAGCAAGAGTTGAAGGGGAGGAGCATGGATGCCCTTCTCTAAAGTTCAAAATGCCAAGAGGGAAGCAATAGAGACAGAAGCAAGGGAGAGAGATGGTGACGGAAGACTAACAGCCTCAGGATGAGGGGACAGGAAGGGGCAAGAATGCAACTGGGGAAACCAGTTAAAGACGCTGGCAGCAGGGACAAGATGAGAAACAATAAGAGCCTGGCCCAAGACTGTGGTTTGGCATCTTGGCTTCCACACCTCATGGTAGATGGGACAGCTGTTCCCCTCCTGGACTGAGAGTTAAGGAGGGACAGCGGCTGAGGAGGATACAGGGAAAGCGGCTTCTCTCTGATTCTCTTCCTTCTTTCCATTGTCCATCCATCCATCAATCCATCTGTCCATCTCTCCACAGTCCATCCATCATCAACCTACCCACTGTGCAACATCCATCCACAATCCATCCATTCACACTCCATCCATTCACAGTCCAACTATCCATCATCCATCATCAATCCATCATCCATCTCCACTGCCCATCCACTCATTATTTATCCACCCATACATGCATACATCGTCCACCCATCCACGGGCCATCCATTCACCTTTACTGAGCCACAGGTAATCTTCTAAGTGCTAAGGAAATAGTGGTGAAGAGAACACCTCCTGCCCCTGAAGAGCTTGTGTTATGGTTGATTAAAATATTAATTTTAAGCACATTCTGCAAAGGAATTCTTAGGGAACAAAATCACACTTTCTACTATTCCAACTTTTCCAAGCAAGGGGCCCTTCTAACCATGCCTTCAAATTTCAAACAAGGTTTTTAATTGCTATAAATAAAATATGCACTTACCATTGCAACCAGTTTTAACTGTACCACTCAATGGCATTAAGTACATTCAAACCCAGGACACTTTTCAGCCTGCAAAACTGAAAATCTGTCCCAGTTAAACAGATTCCCCATCCCTTCATGCCAGCCCCCAGCAACTATCAGTTTACCTATGAGTTACCTCTATGCACCTGAGAAAAGCAGATATTGGTACTTTTATGATTGATTTGCTTTCATTAACATAATGTCCTCAAGGTTCACTGTTACAGCATGTGTCAGAACTCCCTCCCTTTGCAAGACTGAATAGTATCTCACTGTGTGTATATACTGCCTATGTGCTCAGACGCTAAGTCACATCTGACTCTTTGTAACCCCCTAAGACTGTAGCCAGCCAGGCTCCTCTGTCCATGGGATTCTCCAGGCAAGAACACTGGAGTGGGCTGCCATTTCTTCCTCCAGGGGATCTTCCCAACTCAGGGATCAAACTCATGTCTCTTGCGTTTCTTGCAGTGGCAGGCAGTTCTTCACTGCTGGGACACCTGGGAAGCCCATGCGTATACTACTCTGTTCATCCACTCTTCCATCAGCGATGCTTGGGCTGCTGCTATCTTTCAGCTACTATGAAGAATGCTGTCATGAACGTGTACACATACCTTCTCAAGACCCCACTTTCAATTCTTTAGGCTACGTACTGTGAAGTGAATCATAGAGTAACTCTACTTTTAATTTTCTGAGGAAGTGACATACTGTTTTCCATAGCAGCTGCACCATTTTACAGCCCCACCAACAGTGCACAGGGTTCCGATTTCTCCACATCCTCACCGCCACTTGTTACTTTCTGGTTTTTGACAGTAACCATCGTAATGGGTGAGAACAAACAAGTTCTACATCAGGTGATTTAATCTTTTTATATAAGATATAAAAGACAGACTAGAATAATGAGTCCCATGGTCCCACGATTCAACCACTACAATTAACATAGTGCTAATCTTGTTTGATTTATACATTCTCATTCCTACCACAAATTTCAAATATTCTGAAATGAATCCCAGACACCATATTAACTCCACCCTTCAATACTTCAACATATATCTCTAAAAGATAATGATTCTTTTGGAAACTAACCATAATGGCACTATCATCTAAAAACTCACAGTAATTAATGTCAAATATCCAGTCAGGATTCAAACTTCTCTGTTTTGGTGTACCAAATAATTTGGCTTGGTACATCTCTCTGTGATGTGTCACTGCGAACTCTACTTTGATCACCCTTAAACAATAATGCTTTAATGGTTTCCACAACATCCCAATTTTTTGCTTCACGATCAAGCATGTTTATTAAGTAGGCTTTTTGTAGATGTTCTTTATCAGGTTGAGAGAGCTCCCCTCTATTCCTAACTTGCTGGAGTTTCTATCATGAATGGGTGTGGGATTCTGTCAAATGCTATTGCTGCATTAACTGATACGGCCATGTGATTTTATGAATTTTCTCTAACCTGTTAATATGATGGTTGCTGATTTTTTTAATGATGAAACAGCCTTGTGCATACAGAATAAATCCCGTTTGGTCACGGTGTAAAATTCGTTTTGTGTATCACTGGATATGATTTGCTGCTGTTGTATGGAGGACTTTTATTTTGTATTTGTTGGTATTTATTTAGGGCTTCCCTGGTGGCTTACATGGTAAAGAATCCATCTGCAGTGTGGGAAACCAGGGTTCGATCTCTGGGTTGGGAAGATCCCCTGGAGGAGGGCATGGCAATCCACTCCAGTATTCTTGCCTGGAGAACACCCACGGACAGAGGAGCCTGGTGGCTACAGTCCACAGGGTCGCAAAGAGTTGGACACAACTGAGCAACCAAGCACACAGCATACACACTGAGAGTGTCAAAGTGAAAACACATGACACACTGCAGGAGGTTTTAGGGGCCTCCAATGCCCGTTGATACCAGTCCGGGTAAGAATCACTATTCCCAAACAGAGTGAAATCTCTATTAGCTGGCCCTCAGAAACCTGGCATCTTCCCCTTGCACCTCAATGTAACTGGAAATCGAACTGTAAAATTATGTTTCTTATATGCATGTGGTTCTCAAATCGTACTTGTATTTCATGGTCTTCCACAGCAACATCTTACCAGTTCATGGAGACTTCCCCCATTGACCCTGAGAGAGAGCCAGGGAAGAAATAACAATTAGGAAAGATACTGTTGCTGCATTTTTAAAGAATGTAAAGGTTAATGACACAGAAAGGCTGAAGGCAACAAAGAAGTTAATTTGAAGCTGAGAAGATAGTCTGCTTTGAATAATGGTGAGGAGTCCAACTGCTAAACACAGAAGCCTTACACATTTATTGAGAATAACTTTAAAAATAACTTCCAGGAGGACTGCTTCCACCTTGTCCCCCTAATTAATTTTATAGAAGGGCATCTTTGTTACATTAGTCAAGAGGTTACTTAAGTAAATATTCTTAACTTCACTGTTAGCAGAAAGATGCAAAGGCAACTGAGTGGTGGGTGGGCAGATGGACCTACAAGCAAAAGAATAAGGATTTCCTTCTTCAAACAAGTTCCCGGTCTGCTCTATAGATGAGTCTGTGACAATCTACTTGTACCATCCACAGCATAGTATAATTACTGATCCAAAGTCACCCAGGGAGTTATTTAGCATATNTCTCCACTGCCCATCCACTCATTATTTATCCACCCATACATGCATACATCGTCCACCCATCCACGGGCCATCCATTCACCTTTACTGAGCCACAGGTAATCTTCTAAGTGCTAAGGAAATAGTGGTGAAGAGAACACCTCCTGCCCCTGAAGAGCTTGTGTTATGGTTGATTAAAATATTAATTTTAAGCACATTCTGCAAAGGAATTCTTAGGGAACAAAATCACACTTTCTACTATTCCAACTTTTCCAAGCAAGGGGCCCTTCTAACCATGCCTTCAAATTTCAAACAAGGTTTTTAATTGCTATAAATAAAATATGCACTTACCATTGCAACCAGTTTTAACTGTACCACTCAATGGCATTAAGTACATTCAAACCCAGGACACTTTTCAGCCTGCAAAACTGAAAATCTGTCCCAGTTAAACAGATTCCCCATCCCTTCATGCCAGCCCCCAGCAACTATCAGTTTACCTATGAGTTACCTCTATGCACCTGAGAAAAGCAGATATTGGTACTTTTATGATTGATTTGCTTTCATTAACATAATGTCCTCAAGGTTCACTGTTACAGCATGTGTCAGAACTCCCTCCCTTTGCAAGACTGAATAGTATCTCACTGTGTGTATATACTGCCTATGTGCTCAGACGCTAAGTCACATCTGACTCTTTGTAACCCCCTAAGACTGTAGCCAGCCAGGCTCCTCTGTCCATGGGATTCTCCAGGCAAGAACACTGGAGTGGGCTGCCATTTCTTCCTCCAGGGGATCTTCCCAACTCAGGGATCAAACTCATGTCTCTTGCGTTTCTTGCAGTGGCAGGCAGTTCTTCACTGCTGGGACACCTGGGAAGCCCATGCGTATACTACTCTGTTCATCCACTCTTCCATCAGCGATGCTTGGGCTGCTGCTATCTTTCAGCTACTATGAAGAATGCTGTCATGAACGTGTACACATACCTTCTCAAGACCCCACTTTCAATTCTTTAGGCTACGTACTGTGAAGTGAATCATAGAGTAACTCTACTTTTAATTTTCTGAGGAAGTGACATACTGTTTTCCATAGCAGCTGCACCATTTTACAGCCCCACCAACAGTGCACAGGGTTCCGATTTCTCCACATCCTCACCGCCACTTGTTACTTTCTGGTTTTTGACAGTAACCATCGTAATGGGTGAGAACAAACAAGTTCTACATCAGGTGATTTAATCTTTTTATATAAGATATAAAAGACAGACTAGAATAATGAGTCCCATGGTCCCACGATTCAACCACTACAATTAACATAGTGCTAATCTTGTTTGATTTATACATTCTCATTCCTACCACAAATTTCAAATATTCTGAAATGAATCCCAGACACCATATTAACTCCACCCTTCAATACTTCAACATATATCTCTAAAAGATAATGATTCTTTTGGAAACTAACCATAATGGCACTATCATCTAAAAACTCACAGTAATTAATGTCAAATATCCAGTCAGGATTCAAACTTCTCTGTTTTGGTGTACCAAATAATTTGGCTTGGTACATCTCTCTGTGATGTGTCACTGCGAACTCTACTTTGATCACCCTTAAACAATAATGCTTTAATGGTTTCCACAACATCCCAATTTTTTGCTTCACGATCAAGCATGTTTATTAAGTAGGCTTTTTGTAGATGTTCTTTATCAGGTTGAGAGAGCTCCCCTCTATTCCTAACTTGCTGGAGTTTCTATCATGAATGGGTGTGGGATTCTGTCAAATGCTATTGCTGCATTAACTGATACGGCCATGTGATTTTATGAATTTTCTCTAACCTGTTAATATGATGGTTGCTGATTTTTTTAATGATGAAACAGCCTTGTGCATACAGAATAAATCCCGTTTGGTCACGGTGTAAAATTCGTTTTGTGTATCACTGGATATGATTTGCTGCTGTTGTATGGAGGACTTTTATTTTGTATTTGTTGGTATTTATTTAGGGCTTCCCTGGTGGCTTACATGGTAAAGAATCCATCTGCAGTGTGGGAAACCAGGGTTCGATCTCTGGGTTGGGAAGATCCCCTGGAGGAGGGCATGGCAATCCACTCCAGTATTCTTGCCTGGAGAACACCCACGGACAGAGGAGCCTGGTGGCTACAGTCCACAGGGTCGCAAAGAGTTGGACACAACTGAGCAACCAAGCACACAGCATACACACTGAGAGTGTCAAAGTGAAAACACATGACACACTGCAGGAGGTTTTAGGGGCCTCCAATGCCCGTTGATACCAGTCCGGGTAAGAATCACTATTCCCAAACAGAGTGAAATCTCTATTAGCTGGCCCTCAGAAACCTGGCATCTTCCCCTTGCACCTCAATGTAACTGGAAATCGAACTGTAAAATTATGTTTCTTATATGCATGTGGTTCTCAAATCGTACTTGTATTTCATGGTCTTCCACAGCAACATCTTACCAGTTCATGGAGACTTCCCCCATTGACCCTGAGAGAGAGCCAGGGAAGAAATAACAATTAGGAAAGATACTGTTGCTGCATTTTTAAAGAATGTAAAGGTTAATGACACAGAAAGGCTGAAGGCAACAAAGAAGTTAATTTGAAGCTGAGAAGATAGTCTGCTTTGAATAATGGTGAGGAGTCCAACTGCTAAACACAGAAGCCTTACACATTTATTGAGAATAACTTTAAAAATAACTTCCAGGAGGACTGCTTCCACCTTGTCCCCCTAATTAATTTTATAGAAGGGCATCTTTGTTACATTAGTCAAGAGGTTACTTAAGTAAATATTCTTAACTTCACTGTTAGCAGAAAGATGCAAAGGCAACTGAGTGGTGGGTGGGCAGATGGACCTACAAGCAAAAGAATAAGGATTTCCTTCTTCAAACAAGTTCCCGGTCTGCTCTATAGATGAGTCTGTGACAATCTACTTGTACCATCCACAGCATAGTATAATTACTGATCCAAAGTCACCCAGGGAGTTATTTAGCATATTTCATTCACTATTATCAGGAAAATGTGGACATTTTAAAGTAGCCTCTAATAATTTTTTTTTTTTTTTTTAACATTTAAGGACGCTACTGAAGGACTTTCCTGGTAGTCCAGTGGCTAAGACTCCACACTCCCAATGCAGGGGGCCCAGGTTTGATCCCTGGTCAGGGAACTAGATCCTACAGGCTGCCACTAACAGTTTGCATGCTGCAACTATCGATCCCACATGCTGCAACTAAGACCCAGTGCAGAAAAATAAATAAATATTTCTTTTAAAAAAAGACAACAAAACCTTAAAAAAAATTTTTTTAAATTTTTTTAAAGAGGCTACCTACCCTTCAGTTATTCATTATCTCATTTTGTTAACACTCAAATTTCCACAGTAAGTTGTATTTAACTCTCCAAAGTAATAATTAGCAAGTCTAACTATAATGCCTGTGTTCCATGGTTATTCTCCTGAGCTCCATGGATGCTCTCTCACGTGGTAACTGAGAACCTCTTGTGAATGTTACAAATGTGATGCAGCAGTTACTCCAGTGTGGGAGCCTCATGTCCAGCCGCAACAGGGCTTCCAACAGTGAAAGGCCCTGCCCAACTCCTCCAGAAGTTCTAGGTGATGGGCGAGGAGCACAGGGCAGACAGTCTTTAAACTTCTGAGAAGCAGGGGCGGGGTTTGCACTGGAAAGTGACAAGGCAGAAGTGCTCCAGGCTCACAGGATTCCTCTAGGGACCTGGT
Organism: Neotragus moschatus; assembly: GCA_006410615.1. NCBI lineage: Eukaryota > Metazoa > Chordata > Mammalia > Artiodactyla > Bovidae > Neotragus > Neotragus moschatus. The sequence continues at coordinate 122,947 of SJYA01002194.1, read as the reverse complement.
CATGAACACTCCACAACCACCCGGCCCCTGTGCTGGAGCCCTCTCCTCAGCTATAGCCTCCCTGGGAACAGAGGAGGCACCTGGCCCCAGTCCCACAAGACCCCACAGTGATGCATGAGGGTGGTCTGCAGGCTGACATCCCCAGGGAAGCCTAGGGATCTTCTCTGACCAATATGGTGGGCACTCAGGTTAGGCTGAGGGGCCCTCTAAGCTTTCCTTGCGCTCTCTTTTCTCTGGTAGTGGCTGTCTATGCATGAATACTGAGATATCTCAGAATGCAGCCTTGTGAGGCAAAGAAGAGGTGGGAAGCTGAAGGAGCTTATTAAAATTAGTATCCTACCAGAAGAGGGGAGCCCAAACCACAGAGGGCAAAGAATACACTGAACTCACACACTACAGCAGTGCTCTGTAACTGGGGTGTGGGGCAGAACCTTCTAGACCTGGTCTCCTGGGCTGACCAGGAGCCACGTGGGTTGGAACCAGACATTTGCCCAGAAGTTCTGCTGTGCTCCCCAACAATGAATAGACATATCATGCGAAATTCATGAAGAGGCATTGGCAGATTTCTCTTTAAGGGAAACTGGGCAATTCTCACTTGTGCTCTCTTAAGTGTTTTCTTGCTCTCTGTTACACACCACCCCCCCCCCCCGCGTCCC
>SJYA01002194.1:109910-122168 GCA_006410615.1 Neotragus moschatus | reverse complement strand
CCCAGAAAGCCATTTTGCAAGACACCTGTCTTCGGCTTCATTCTTCTAGGATACTTGTAACTGGTACCAACTACAGCCCCTGCTTTTGTTTCAGCATAAGAGCCCTCTTTAAGCAAAAGCATTTCATGCTTGACTCTATGCCCTGAAATGAGATGTACGGCAAGGCCATACATTGATTTTCAGGTCACCCCACCGCCTTTCTGTACATGCAGTGCTGCCAACATACTCATCTGCCTCACCCCATCCCCACCCCATCGGAGTGTCTCCAGATTTTCATCTTCATTTGTACCAAATCCATACTTACCTGCTCTAACTTTCCACCTTTCACAACCCTTCTAGGACTAGTCTGACAAACTAATTTGAGGTGGATGCAAATGAAGGATAATGACCAGTTACCCACAACTGCATTTTGCAACATATTTATTTCAATGATTTAACATAAAAGTAGAAATGAAGGTAAGAAATGCAGGCACCCTGCCAGGTCGTTGAAGAAAATATTTTTGCAACAGAGCCCTTGAACGCCTCTCAGTTCATATCTTACGTGCATGGAAATTATTCAGAGTACATGTATTTTTATGCAGTTCCCTACAGAATTAGACAGATAGAATGACGGGAACAAATCTACTGCCAAACCACTCTTAGAGCATTTCAAGTCATTGATATGTACACATCCATTTCTCAGTTTACTCTTACAATGCAAGTCAATCAGGAATCTAGTTATGCAAAAAAGCACCTGCCATGAATTCCTTAAATTTCCTATTCTGCAATGTTATCAGGAAATACAGGCTGGGTTTGCCCTTTTCTTTCTTTTTTATCATCATCACACTTGTCTTGAATTAAAACAGGACAGACAGGGCACTGTCCTGAATCATAACATAATAGTCCAGTGGTAATTTCCAAGTTCTGTGTGCTTTTTTAGTCTCCTGACCTTCATATACAATGGAAAACTTTATCATATATAGTTCAGAAAAGGCCAGAGTGTTCAAGACTTTGTGACATTCACTATCAATGCAATGTTTTTAACAGCTATTATGCAAAGTTCTGTCATAACTTAACTGGAATTGTCTAATAAACGTGAGACAGCTGATTGGGGGGGATAAATGTTTTTACATAGAAGTTTTACATTATTTAAAATATAGGGACTTCCCTGGCAGTCCAATGGTTAAGACTCAACGCTTCCACTGCAGGGGCATAAGTTCAATCCCTGGTCAAAAAACTAAGATCGCACATACCATGCAACATGGCCAGAAAAATAAAATAAACCTAAAGGTTTTGTGATCAACACAGAATATGAAACATCTTAATCTTATTTTGCCAACGAGTCTCTCAAGAAGCACATTTATGTTAAGAAAAGCAGACTCAACATAATGATGAGAGAAAGTCCGAGACTGGGGAAGACATGAAGGAACAAAACAAGGGCGTAGTTTCCCATAAGTTATTCTAGGTGTTTCAAACCCCAGGGCATTGAAAACACAGAATTGCAGAGAAAACAAAAAGTTGTGAACATACGCTATGGCCATTCTTTAAGGAATCTGTGAAGAATATAGTATCTGGTTCAAGAACTGGAGGAAAATGAACATTTTTAGCTATATTGCAGTAAGTCTGCATTGACCCTGGGCAAAATTCTAGATTGGTTTCTGTGCCTTTAGAGAAGAAAAGAAAATCACAAATAGCTGGTGACATTATTCACAAGAACAGGTGTTAAATAAACATTTTCTCTTTTGAGAGTTACTAGGAAAGTCATAAGAAAGCTGGAAAAGTACCATCAGTTTCAAGTTATGAAGCGCCTTGATAAAAATTTTACTTAACTACGAGGCATTTGAAGCTCTAAAAATAATATATTAAACCTTGAAAACTATTTAACGAGACCATTCCTCATTTCCTCATGACTGAGAACAAGATGGCAAAGTGGAAACTGGATAGAAATACAAGTGGGTGGACCATTCCACCATCCCAAAAGGTCACTGAAGAAATGCACCCCAGAAACCTGGACCAGACTCTGGTAACCCTTCAAAGGCTCATTTTCAGTTAGTGCTCTTCATCCTCTGTATCAAAGTGGAGAATCACACGAAGCTAGAATGGACACTCAGAAACGTGGAGTCAGGATTCAAAATTACCTGACAGTATGGAGAGGCAGGTCATGTGCAGCAAGAAGAAATACAATGGAGACGAATGTGAACACCGGCATCAGTGCACAGCACCTGGTTACAGTTCAGGACCAACGTGGAGGTTCCTGGGGTTAATAAACTGGTATGAAGGGACAGCCAAAAAGCTTATACAAGGGGTAGTGGCCACATGCCACTCCAACTCCACTCTTGTTGTGTGGAACTCTATTAAACCTTCTGCCCCACCTGAAAGGTGGTGTCTACACCAGGGAGCACCCAAAGAGAAAGTAACCAGGCAGACTGGCAGAAACAAGCCGGTACATAAAAAGCCGGTGTGGGGAGGGAAGGAAAGAAGGGATGGTAATTCCCTTTGTGGGTGGGGATGCAGAATGGTTCAGCCACTGGTTTGGCAGTTCCTCAATAAATTAAACATAGGATTACTGTATGACCTAATAATCCCACTTCTAGGTATATACCCCAAAGAATTTAAAACTCAAATACACACTCAATTACCCATATGTGAATATTCATAGCAGCACTATTCACGACAGCTGACAGCTGCAAACAACCCAAAATGTCCATCACCAGATGAATGGATAAATAAAATGTGCTATATACATATGGTGGAAAACTACTTGGCCAAAAAAAGGAATGAAGTACTGATATATGCTGCAATGGGAACAAATGTCAAAAACATTAAGTGAAAGAAGTCATACATAAAAGATCTCATACTGTATGACTCCACTTACATGAAATATTCAAAATAATTAAATCCACAGAAAGCACAGAAGCGGTTGCTAGGGACTTGGGGGAGAGGGGGAGGGAGCCACTGTTTAAAGGGTATGCAGTTTCCTTTTGGGTAGTGAAATGTTTTGGAACTACCCAGAGGCAGTGGCTGAACTCGACTATGACTATACTAAATGTCACTGAACTACACACTTTAAAACGTTATGTTGAGTGACTTCCTTGGCAGTCGAGTGGCTAAGACTCCGAACTCCTAATGCACGGGGCTTGGGTTCAGTCCCTGGACAAGGAACTATTAATAGATCCCACGAGCTGCAACCAAGACCCGGCACAACCAAATGAATAATTTTAGGAGTTCGGGGGACAGGAGGAATGAACAGATGAGCACACAGATTGAGGACAATGAAAGTACTCTGTATGATACTACAACGGTAGAGACCTGTCACTATACATTTGTCAAAACCATGGAACACACATGTGTGAACCTGAAACTCTGGACCTGGTGAGGACATATCAAAGTTCTTCAACTGAATAGCAATATTGGGGGAAAGTGTGCATGTGTGGAGTGAGGGCATATGGAAATTCTCTATACTTTGCATTCAATTTTGCTGTGAACTTAAAACTGATCTTAAAAAGTTTATTAATTTCTATGAATGCAATGGATTCTTGAAGCATCTTAACATTTATTTGATTCTACCTTTCTAAGTAGATCCATGTCTCCTAAACGTATGCACCAGAGAGTCCCTGTAAACTACAAGGGAGACACAGGATATTTTGAATTTGAGGGAAATGAGTGACACTTTAAGTCTGTCAGGTAGAGACAAGCTGCTGCTCTGCTGTGCTTAGTTGCTCGGTCGTGTCCAACTCTTTGCAATCCCATGGGCTATAGTCCACCAGGCTCCTCTGTCCATGGGATTCTCCAGGCAAGAATACTGGAGTGGGTTGCCATGCCNGGGAAATGAGTGACACTTTAAGTCTGTCAGGTAGAGACAAGCTGCTGCTCTGCTGTGCTTAGTTGCTCGGTCGTGTCCAACTCTTTGCAATCCCATGGGCTATAGTCCACCAGGCTCCTCTGTCCATGGGATTCTCCAGGCAAGAATACTGGAGTGGGTTGCCATGCCCTCCTCCATGGGATCTTCCCAATGCAGGGATCAAACCTAGGTCTCCCACATTGCAAGCAGATTTTTTTACCATCTGAGCCACCAGGGAAGCCCAGACCAGCTGCTAGTTTGGGGTAGTTCATAGCTCAACAGCAGACTGCACTGCATTCCTTTTGATGGTGTCATAGCTTTGCAAGGCTGAGTTTTCAGCAGTTGCTGTGGTCCAAAGAAGTGTCCTGGGAAAATTAATATGGAACAGAGAAGAGGGCATCAGTGTCTGATCACACTCCAGCTTTGAGAAGCTGTGCCCTGCTCAACAGGAGCACAGAGTCCATTAGTAAGTTCTTGGAATTATTTTAAGATGAATTAAAAGTATTATTATATTTTTTTCCAATTTCTCTGTACTTTTTTCAAACTGCTACTATGCTATTAGGATATAAATATTAAGATGCTGGGATGTAAGTATTAACCTGATTGGACCTAAGTTAATTTAATTGTTGGGTATTTCTTTTGGCTCTGTGAAAAGATCACTGAGGCATCAAGATACTGTGGGCAGAGACGGGCTGGAGGGGCTCTGGAGCAGACAATGAACACAGATACAGTCAAGATACGTGTTAAGGCTAACAACCCTGTAAGGTAGACACTATTACTGCCTTTCACAGAGGGAAAAACTGAGGCACAGAGAGGTTATGGAAGCTCTTGGTGAGCACCCAGAAAGCGAACAGCAGAGCTGGGATGTGAACCCAGGAATCTGGTTATAGAGTCCATGTTCTTCTCCATTCCAGGGCACTTACAGAGGGCCAGCACTTCTGTGAGAGGAAGAGGCAGAGCTGATCTCAAGGTTGTTGTTCAGCTGCCAGTGAAAGAAAGTGAAAGTCGCTCAGTTGTGTCTGACTGTTTGCTACTGCAAGTTCTCTAGGAATTCTCTAGACCAGCAGAATACTGGAGTGGGTTACTGTTCCCTTCTCCAGGGGATCTTCCCAACCTAGGGATTGAACCCAGGTCTCCCACATTGTAGGCAGATTCTTTACCAGCCAAGCCACCAGGAAAGCCCAAGAATATTGGAGTGGGTAGCCTATTCCTTCTCCAGTGGATCTTCCCAACCCAGGAATTGAACACGGGTTTCCTGCACTGCAGGCAGATTCTTTACTAGGGAAACCCTAGTAGCTAAGTTGTGTCCAACTTAGTTGCTAAGTCATGTCCAACTTAGTTGCTAAGTCATGTCCAACTCTTTTTCAACCATTTGGACTGTAGCTTGCGAGGCTCCTCTGTCCATGGGATCTCCCAGGCAAGAATACTGGAGTGGATTGCCCATTTCCTTTTCCAGGGGATCTTCCTAACTCAGGAATTGAACCCATGTCTCCTGCATTGGCAAGTGGGTTCTTCACCACTGACGCACCAGGGAAGCCCTAAGACCAAGGACTTTCTGACAGTGAAAACTGCCCTCCAAAATGGAAGACGCTCTCTGATTAGATGACTTCCAGTGTGGATTGGGCAACTAACACCAGTGCTCAGAAAGCATTCCATCCAAAGTTTCACAACACCATTTCTAAAGCTCTTGTCAACTCCAAAACTGTGATCTGAGCACAGTGTGAAGACTTCTGAGACAGTCACATAAAAACAAGCGCTACAGAATTTAAGAGTATAACTTTATATCAATACAATGCACCTTCCTTCAGAACTTTTAATAATCCAATTTCATCATCTTCCCTGACTCAACTGCACGTGAAAAGTTCATAACAAGTCACCCAGATGTATGCTTCCTGAATATTATTTATTACAGAAAGGAACGGGGTTAAAGATACTCTTGACTGGTCTCCACTATGTTTCCTACTTTTCACATTCTGAGCTATAAAAAGATTATACTGACAACAATAGCAACGTCACTTGTTTCCTCTATGGGAAAATGGGCTGACTGAACTAAAATGATTTCTAAAACCACTTCCTTTCTAGAATTCTAGCCATATTAATTCAGAAAGTGATTTTTTAGATAGATAAGGAGCTTTTTTTTTTTTAATTTAGTGGTTTAAAAATACAAATACTTAATGTTCTAAGGCAATGATATTCAGGTAACCAGTTATTTAAGTGGGATGACAAATTGTGAGATTTCAAAAATAAAGGACTTTATCATAGACAGGGAGAAAGGATTAGATGACCTCTCAAGGGGAAATTGAATTTATGAAATGTAGACTAGCTGAGAACTAGCTCACTGGCCATCCAAGGGAAATGCCAAAACAAACAAACAAGCAAACAAAACAGTCATTCCCCACCTAGACAAACAGAACACGTACACATCCATGCACAACTTACTTCAGATTCTGAGAATACCCCAAAAGATTTTTCAGGAAAGTAAAGCAAACAGACTTCTTTTATTGTGGTAGTTACAAAAACATTTTTACAATAATATCAGTCATTTTAAAGTCTCAAAAGTCCCATATTGTAAGGAAAAACAAAGACATTAACCTTTCAGTTATCAAGACCACAATGAGGTACCATTTCACACCAGTCAGAATGGCTGCAATCCAAAAGACTGCAAGCAATAAATGCTGGAGAGGGTGTGGAGAAAAGGGAACCCTCTTACACTGTTGGTGGGAATGCAAACTAGTACAGCCACTATGGAAAACAGTGTGGAGATTCCTTAAAAAATGCAAATAGAACTGCCATATGACCCAGCAATCCCGCTGCTGGGCATACACACCTAGGAAACCAGAATTGAAAGAGACACATGTACCCCAATGTTCATAGCAGCACTGTTTATAATAGCCAGGACGTGGAAACAACCTAGATGTCCATCAACAGATGAATGGATAAGAAAGCTGTGGTACATATATACAATGGAGTATTACTCAGCTATTAAAAAGAATACATTTGAATCAGTTCTAATGAGATGGATGAAACTGGAGCCAATTATACAGAGTGAAGTAAACCAGAAAGAAAAGCACCAATACAGTATACTAACTCATATCTAGAAACATGGTAATGATAACCCTGTATACGAGACAGCAAAAGAGACACAGATGCATGGAATGGACTTTTGGACCTTGGGGGAGGGGGGGAAGGTTTGGGAGAATGGCACTGAAACATGTGTGCTGTCGTGTGAGAAACAAATCGTCGGTCTATATTCGGTACAGGATACAGGATGCTTGGGACTGGTGCACGAGGATGATCCAGAGAGTTGATGTGGAGTGGGAGGTGGGGGCGGGGGGGGGTTCAAGACTGGGAACTCATGTACACCTGAGATGAAAAAAAATAAAAATTAAATAAAAATTAAAAAAAGACAAGTTGTCCCCAGATTTCATCTAGAAAACATTGAGTAATTATACACTAACAAAGAAAAATCCAAATAAATCTGATTTTTAACATGTACTCATACTTTGTCACCTATTCTTGCCTTCTTCCTCATTAAAAATGTGTCCCACAGTGAACTTAAAAAGAAAACCAAAGGAATAATCCAAAAATGCTCAAGAGCTGGACTGATAAACGGAGGGCACTGACTGCGCACTTGTAAGGGTCCCTCTCTGGCAGCAGAACATGCCGCAACAACAGGCAAAGCCAGTCTATGAGGGCCATTAAGTCCGGTCTTCCCCAGTCAAGAAAGCGAGTGACAATGTAAATGAGAGGAAGGTATGATTACAGGATGGAGAAGGAAATGACAACCCACTCCAGTTACCTGGGAAATCCCACAGACAGAGGAGCCTGGCGGCCTACAGTCCACGGAGTCCCAAAAGAGTCAGACACGACTTAGCAACTAAACAATAACAAATAATTACAGGAATAAGTGAATTAACCCTAATTTCTCTCCCTTTTTAAGTAAATCACTTGCAAGCTTTGCTTTGCTGCTTCAACTATTACTCAGAAGCAGAGTTCTGATGACACAGTCCCCAGCTGCATTTCAGCATCAACCACTGCCCCAGGGCACCAATTATTAGAACTTGGTGGGAAGACTCCTGTGGGGAGAAGAGGTCCCCAAGACCCTCTAAGAGTCTCCCCACAAAGTCTCCCTTTTGCAGCTACATGTCTCGTGAGGCCAAATTTTCTTCACCTACTTCAACAAAACAACAGACAGCAACAAGTTGAATGCAGAATCCCCCTGCCTTCTCTTAAACCCACAGAAAGGGATTAACAAAAATATAAAGCAGTGCCAGTCTTCCTAGTAAATTGCTTTTTGTTTTGAAATATGGAGGGTTTTTGTTTTTGTCTTTTGTTTTTTCTTTGGGCCACTCTATGCAGCATATGGGGATTTTATTATTTCCCCAACCAGGGATCGAACCCATGGCCCTGCTGCAGTAGCAGCAGAGTCCTAATCACTGGACTATCAGCGAATATGTAGGCTTTTTATCAAAAATATGTTGTTACCATCTAATGGTCTGTTACTGCTATTTTAAATAAATTAACAAATATTTTAATATTAATAGGTTCTCAGTTTAACTTCTGATAGAGTGAATATTGAGAGAGAAAACCCACATAAACACAAGTTCTTAGAGGTCCTCAATAATTTTTGAGAGCATGGGGCTCCTGAGCCCAAACAGTCTGGAAATCCTAAAGGACTAAATAGATCCTACCACAGGCTTTTAACGGACTACTAGACCCACCATACCTGAGACAAATGTTTAATGAATAACACTGAGAAAGTTATAAAATATGCTGTATAAAATCAACTCGTTTGTTTACAATTTTGACTTACATAGATCATTTTCTATAAGAGGAAGAAAAAAATCTAGAGATAGACACAGAAGTGTTGAGACTAAGGATCTCACAAAGGTAGTATTTCAGGTCATTTTGCCTTTTTCATTTTTGTCCTAAATTGTATTACGGGGTCGGCGGGCAGACTTTGGAGCAGCATCTCCCAGAGTGTGCACCAGGCAACACCAGCGCCACAGCAGGCTCCAGAAGAGTTCGTATCCTACTCAGCTGGATGAATGTCTATTATACCCGGGCTCAGTAATTCTTCAACACACACGACGCTACTAAAAGTTCCAAGAAGTCATACAGTAATGAAATGTGTTTAACTGCATGTCCCAAACTTAGCTGACCAACAGACCCTTTGGCTTCCCTGGTGGCTCAGAAGGTAAATCTGCCTGCAGTGTGGAAGATCCAGATTTGATCCCTGGGTCGGAAGATCCCCTGAAGAAGGAAATGGCAACCCACTCTAGTATTCTTGCCTGGAGACTTCCATGGACAGAAAAGCCTGACTGGCTAGTTCATGGAGTCAAAAAGAGTCGGTCATGACTGAGCGACTAACACTCACTCAACACCTATCCATATACCATCCTTAGGGAAACGCTGCCTCAGAGATCAACTTATCCTATATAACAATTCAAGGAGGAAGCCCATCCTTTAGCATTTACTGTCAGAAGTCTCCATTATTCAGAAGGGATGATCTCAGAAATGACACCTAAAATCTCCAATTGAGAATTTGAGGGGCTATGTCAAGCACATTTTTTTTACATTTCCTTTAGTGAAATAATTTTATGAAGGAGTAAATTTAATTCACATAGATTCAGGAACCTGGAAAATTCAAGAAAAGTTTTCAATAGCACTCCCTCCCCCCCTCGCCTTTTTTTTTTTTTTTTGACCTTGCCACAGCATGTGGGATCTTAGTTCCCTGAACAGGGATGGAATCCACACACCATGGCTCGGAAGTGTGGCATCTTTACCACTGAATCACCAGGGAAATCCCTTGAATAGCAATTCTTAAGTAAAATTTTCTTTCATGAAAACATTCAGTACATTGGAGCAAATGACACATACCAGTAAGTACTCTCCTGAGAAAATGACCTGCACAAACAGGCGTTCCCCACGTGGCTGACACACCACCCGAGGGTCCTGCACCCCAGCCACCCAGGCAGGGCTGCCTCCTGGTCCCAGGGGGCTGCTGGCAGCCTGCACCTCCTCCCTTCTGCTGCCTCTCTTCCTTTTCAGGACCACGGTGAACAGGCCACACTCCCTCCCTTTCCTCTCACTTGGATCCTCAGGCTCCTCTGTCCTTCTTGACCTTTCTCTTCCTTCCAGGCTCTTCCATCCAGGCCTGAGCCAACATGTCTCACATTCTCTGAAGCTACTCTACAACTTGAAGATCTGTGTACCACAAAAAATGAACCAGCACTTCACTGCTGATTAATGATTAATAGTGTAATATATAACATATTATAATGGCGAATGTGTGTGATGTGTGTTACTGCAAATCTGCTTGATTTTCACTCGTTCCGGATTAAACCGGTTTCTGACCATCACTTTTGCAGTTTTAAGCAGTCTGTAACAATGTATCCATGGAAAAACATAATCCAAATTCCAATTTGTATTCCTAATAAAGGAGCACCCACTCAATGGACATGAGTTTGAGTANTGTGTGATGTGTGTTACTGCAAATCTGCTTGATTTTCACTCGTTCCGGATTAAACCGGTTTCTGACCATCACTTTTGCAGTTTTAAGCAGTCTGTAACAATGTATCCATGGAAAAACATAATCCAAATTCCAATTTGTATTCCTAATAAAGGAGCACCCACTCAATGGACATGAGTTTGAGTAAACTCCGGGAGGTGGTGATGGACAGGGAGGCCTGGCATGCTGTGATTCATGGGGTTGCAAAGAGTTGGACACGACTGAGTGACTGAACTGAACTAAATAAAGCAATATGAATTGCTTTTCCAGGTTATCTGGGAATCAGAAATGGATTCCAGGAAATAATACATCAAGACAAAGTGGGTGAAGGCAGCCGAAAAACAGGCACTAGAAGACAGCACGGAGCTGGGGATGAAGGTAGGTAGACAAGGAGCCTCACCTGGGCTGAGTTCAGCAGACCCAGGCAATCCACTTTCAGAGAAGTAAAACGTGCCTGAGAGTTTGGACAGACTAGACCTAAATCTGACCGGTTAGACACGGGTTAACTTTCATTGGCCACCAATGGGGGTTTCCTCAGATGTCAGGGTTCCACCACTGCCCGCTGCACTGGCCTGCCTCCATTACCCTGTCTATACCTGGGTTTCCAAAGATGAGCAAGTACAGTCAGGACTGCTCTGCTCCAAGGCAAAGCTTTGGCCCCAAATACCTGTCGGCTCTCCTACACCCCTGAGTTGAGCTTTCAGACAAAACAGAGACTTCAGGAAACATTTAGCCTTCTCCCTTCAGGCTTAAACAACCAAAACCTGGCCTGAGTGGCCCGAGTTTGCTTTCTCATTGCCCCTGGCTTCACTCTGTTCATAGCACTGAAAACCACGTAAGCAAACACCATTTTAATAGAAAAGAAAAAACTGCAATGAAGACATACTTGCATTATGCATTGCTTTTTTAAAGTAGTAATAAACACAGCAAACCTTTCAATACTCAGAAAGGACTAACTCTAGAAAAAATGGGGTTACTAAACTCTATCACATGAATAAATAAATATATATTAATTACTGGCATTTATGATCTTTCTAAAACATTTCATCAAACAAGTATTAATATTGCAGTTATTATTAATTGAAGTCACCATTAGGGGAAAGGCGAGACTATGTTATTAAATTATTCCACTGGTACATCTTCCTCCAAATAGAAAAGGTTTTTAAAATGTCAGATTTCATATGAAAAAGCATTTAACTCATTTCTCATCCTAGGCTTTGAATGTTTCTAAAATACTTGTAAGCTGCTTCTTTTAATTAAGCCAGAGGAGGCTTCATACACTTGGGCATGGACTTTTGAAAACCCCTGCCAAATACAAATGCTGTATTCAGGAATCATGGGTAGATATTAATGGATATTTACAAGCAACTCAGAAGCAAGATCAGAACACTGCCAGTTCGGGGCTTTATATTTCAGGCTGAGGGATTATCAAAGGACCCTCCCATTAACCCAGCACTAGCAGAGGATGTGCTCAAAGGCTGGAAATGGCCACTGCCCACTTCTCAGCCTCCCCACCATTCTCTGTAATAGTGGTCCAAAGTGAGAGCAGAGCGGCTTGGGGAGAAAATTAAATTCAAGCCAGTGCATTCTGCTCTTTACCAGCCACTCTGATAAACGTTTGAAACACAAGGCAAAAGAGAAAAAGATTAGGGATTATCCAAGAATTTTAATTATTTCTGTTATCTTTGCTACTAATTCCATGAGTAATAGGAAACTGGCATGAATTAGTCATGGCTTTTTCAAGGTAAACATAATCTGCTTGACGCAAAGAGCTTTAATCCTGCAAATCAAAAGCGGCCCTATTCCTCAATTAGCGTCTACCTCCAATGAGCTCTGTGAACCAAGCATAGTCTGCCCTTCGCCAGGTGCTGGGGGGGCATGGTAGAGTGTGCAGTCTCCTCCCGGAGGCCACCAGGGAATAAAAATG
>SJYA01002194.1:97293-109821 GCA_006410615.1 Neotragus moschatus | reverse complement strand
GGGGGGGCGGCTTGGGTGTGGATACTAGGTTACATTCGCTCTCAGTCTGGGTGTCTGCAGAGGCTTCAAGAACTGGTGAGATTTTGTCCTAAGGAAAGTTGACTGAAGTACCAAACAATGCTTTGAAGAAAATAGGTGCTTTGTGAGCCAGTGAGTGCCTAGGCTGGATGATCAATTTTCAGGGATGTGTGAAGAATCATCTGTCTTATAGAGATGGCTACTTGAGTTCCTGCATGCTGGTAGCTCAGATGGTAAAGAATCTGCCTGCAATGCAGGAGACCTGGGTTCAATCCCTGGGACCGTGAAGATACCCTGGAGAAGGAAATGGCTGCCTACTCCAGTATTTCTGTCTGGAGAATCCATGGACAGAGAATACAGTCCATGGGGTCACAAAGAGTTGGACAAGACTGAGCAACTGACACTTTCACTTTTTTTCTCCTTGAGTGCAGAGGACCAGAATGATACGGGAGATGGAGGGAGAGAAGGAAGGAGCTGGTTGGATAAAATGCCAGTTTATCCTGAGTGGAGCAAAAAAAACTCAGCAACTTAAAACTATCATAAGAAAACCCTGAGACAATTGTGAGATATGTATCTCCTTAGAAAGACACTCCTGGGAGTGATTACAGGGATCAGGACTGAATGTAGAATGGTGTGGCAACTCTGGAAAACAGTTTGGTAGTTCCTCAAAATGCTAAACACAGAGTTAAAAACTCAGCAACTCCTCTCCAGTTATATACCCAAGAGAACTGAAAATATATGTCCACATAAAAACCTGCGCATGTATGTTCATAGCAGCATTATTCATAGTAGCCACAATGCAGAAAATAACCCAATATCCATCAACTGAGGAATGGATATACAAAATGCAGTCTGTCCATACAGTACGGAATACTGTCTTAGTCTGTCTGGGCCCTATAACAAAATATCATAGACTGGGTGGCTTATAATCAACAGAAACTTATTTATTATAGTCCTGGAGACTGGAAAACCCAAGATCAAGGTGCCAGCAGATTGAGAGTGTGGTGAGTGCCCACCTCCTGGTTCACAGGCATCTTCTTGATGTACCTGCCGGTAGCATAAGGGGCCAGGGAGCTTTCTGGGGTCTCTTGTACAAGGGCATTGACCCCATTCATGGGAGCCACACCCTCGTGACCTAATTACTTCCCCAGAGACCCCACCTCAAAATACCATCACACTGGGGATTAGGTTTCAATAGTGTATGAATTTTGGAGGGACACATACATTCAGTCTATAGTAAATATTGTTCAGTCTTAAGATGGCATGAGGCACTGATCCCCACTATGACGTGGATAAACCCTGAAAACATCATGCTAATTGAAAGAAGCTAAGGCCATATGTTGTATGATTCCACTGACATGAAATGTCCAGAATAGAGATAGGCAGTAGATTACTGGTTGCAGGGGGTAGGGGTGGGGGGGGAATGGNTGAGGCACTGATCCCCACTATGACGTGGATAAACCCTGAAAACATCATGCTAATTGAAAGAAGCTAAGGCCATATGTTGTATGATTCCACTGACATGAAATGTCCAGAATAGAGATAGGCAGTAGATTACTGGTTGCAGGGGGCAGGGGGGGGGGGGGAATGGGGAAAAGGGGGAATTTGGAGTGACTGCTAAGGGCTTTCATCACTTCTTTTTAGAATGATGAAAATGTGCTGAAACTAGATACTGGTGATGGTTGCACAACTGGTAAATATACTAAAATCATCAAACTGAATATTTCAAAAGGGTGAATATTATCGTGTCAATAAACCTGCTTTTTTTCCCCCAAGTTTTTATTGAAGTTGCTACAGTATTGTTTCTGTGTTACGTTTTTGGGTTTTTGGCCACAAGAAATGTGGGACCCAAGTTCTCCAACCAGGGACCAAACCCGCAGCCCCTGCATTGGAAATAAACCTGTTTTTAAAATGAAAAGAGAGTGGATACAGGAAAAGTCTTCTTTTGCCCTAAAACAGTAAGTTCCAGAAAGTACAGATCAAAGTAGCCTTGAAGAGTAGCAGACTTGTCCCAAGAGAATTATGTTCGGAAACATATTCAGGCCTGACCAAAGGTGAAAAAAGAAAAACATGATTCTTCCTCTACTGTGCTACTGCATACCTCTTACTGGGGTTCTGGAATGGAAGTTAACTTTCAGATGTGTCTTATAGGTTTTTAAGATGTTCTAAATTCAGTTACTTTGAAACAATTGAATCTTCCCATAGAACTTTAAAAGTTAAAAAATGGACTTATCACATAGGGGACAATTGGATGCTGTGCTCAAATCCTAGGCGATGGAGGCTCCACGGAAAAACTGATCCCTCAAATCAGGCTGATATGTTGGCAGGGGGACCATCACAGCCTAAAAGGCTCCTAACTCTGGCCTTTGATAGCCTTTACTGGTGTCAAGATGTTGCTTCTGAGTGTTTGGCTTTTGTTGTTTTTTTAACAGTGCAAGAACATGACACTGCATAAATCATTTCCACCAACTCTGAACCTATTTACATTTCTGAGGCTCTACTAAAATCTGTATTTTAACACGAATCAGTATCTTAAATTTCAAAATACATTTCTTAAGTACCTCTGCTGTTACCAACTCATAACCACAGAAAAAGCACGGTATATTTTTAAAACCCTAATGATCTAAAACCTCAATTAATCAGAACAAGTGAGAAATAACTCTTGATTTTCAGAATAACCAAATATACTTTGTTTCAAACCTTACAAATGAAAACTCTATGCAAAAAAAATTACATTTTATTGTCTTAAAAAACAATAATTCAATCACTTTTTTCATTTCTTAGAAATTTAACATCCCTCAGGTTCCTCATTTTAAACATCACGAATTGGCTTAATGGGATTTCCTTGGTGGGACAGTGGTTGGGACTTTGTCTTCCAACGCAGGGGGTGCAGATTCAATCCCTGATCAGGGAGCAAAGATCCCACATGCACTGTGGCCAAGGTACGGAACAGAAACAATACTACAACAAATTCAGTGAAGACTCTGAAGGTGGTCCACATCAAAAACAACAAAAAATTGGTTTAGTAAGCTTAACCAAGTCCTGAAACTAGTGTTGTTGAATTATAGCATTTTTCAGTTTCATTAGGAAAATGTTATATTTCACAAAAATTCCAATTATTGGATTATATTCCTCATACCTAAGACTTAATTCACTGTTTTCTTTTTGGCTCAAAAATCAAATAGTACTGACCCACATAATATGTGATATGAATGCTTAAAATTTCCTTTTGAAAAAGAATTTCTAGGAAACTGCTTGGTTTTCTGCTTCTTTTCCTGAAAGTAGCATGCAGCCAAAAGCCAGGTTCCAGTCAACTGAGGGTTCCAGTTAACCAAGTCATAGCTCTTAAACTGCAACACATTCAGAATCATTAATATTATTTCTTTAGTAGTAATAGGTATCATGTGAAATAACTATATTTACTTTCAGCAATAAAAATATTAAATTAAGTATAATATTTAAGTCTATGATAAACTTATTTTTCCTTAAAATTGCTTCTGAAAAGCAAGATAACAAATTAAGAAACTGTTTTCCCAAAAAGGTGAGAATTACAGTATTTTTGAAACATGACCTCAGCGTGGTAGCCACAGAGTTACAGTCTACAAAGCCATTTAATGATCTAATGTCCCAACACTGCAATGAATAGAATGAATCCTTAAAAAATTATCTACTAGTGAATTCTCATATCCATGTTGTAGAATTCAAGTTCCTTTAGATTCTCTGTCTGTAATGCTCTTCTCAGCATGAAACATCTATGTCAGGTGAAAATCAGGATGTAAAAACACATTGGTGCCTAAACTGAACACAATTATACATTCATTCACACAGCACTGAGAGTCTGCTGAGTGCAGGTGACAGGATACACCGGTGAACACCACAGGCCACTCTGGGGTACGTGTTCCAGTGAGGAGAGACAGGCAATGAATAGAGTAAGTAAATAACAGAGCATGCTAGGATGGGGTAAGTGCCATGGAGACGTAACAAGTGAAGCAGGGGAGGGAAGATTCAGGGGCTCAGAGAGATGAAATTTCAACCAGGATGGTGAGCAGGGCCTCTACCGAGAAGTCTGTGTGCAAATGGGAAAATAACAGTGCACGTTATTTATTTGGCTTTGAAATCCATTACAAGATTGCATTTGTTCTCATTTAGTATTCATAGTAACTTTCTATTTTCTCTATTTCAGTTTTCTATTTCCTGATCATTGACAGACTGGGGAAGAAGGCAGGCAGCCTTGGGCATGCCATGCCAAGAAAATTTCTCCTAATTTTCTGGTTTACTTGATTTTTTTTTTTTTTTTAAAGAGAACTATAGCTACAATTAAAGTGAAATTTAGGGTTCTCCATAAAACAATGAATAGTCAAAATGGAATTTATATTATAAACCTTATAGCAGCTTAGGTTATCTTCCTCCCATTGTTTTTAGAGGCAGCTAGAGTATGAACCAACAGCAGATCACAGTGTCACACTGTCTGGCAGGATTATGAATTCACGTATTAGCTGAAAAGATCATCTTTTAAAAAGAGCCCACAGAAAGCGTCTCCACAAATTGCCTGTTTACGTACAAAATATGTTTGTAATAGCTCAAAAGAAAATCGTTTTATTCGCATTTCATGGAACACATTTTCTAACTTGTAAGCTAGAAAAAGAAAAAACAAAACCAACAACACAACAGAATAACTCAGGTTTTAAAGGCTTTTATTTTGAAGACTAAGAATTGTTAAATACTAAAAATGCACCAAGAAATCTTACAGAAAGTTAGAAAATGACAAAGGACTCGAGTCCTTAACATGTCTTTCATGTGAGATTTCTGTTAGTCCGCCATAAAAACTATACTTGGTAGCTGAAATTTTCACCAATGCTAATAGGCTAATTAGCCCATTGCTAATTCAATAATGAACAGTAAATGTAGATGCGTGGACACACTTAAGAAAAATGTGGAGTTTTAATAAGAAATGTTATCACTGACTAAACTAAATACACTTGTTCCCCAAATATCCAATCCCAGCACATATTTTTAAGTTGTGTGGGTTTTCCCCAAGAGAAGCAAACTTTGACATTTTTTCTTGGATATATTAAACTTACAGACCTCCATCCCACATCTGGAAAGAACATTCCAAACTCAGCTTGATGTAACTTTTAAAAATCAAATTGAGAGCAATTAGATACTTAGTGACTGAGATCTGAATTTGACAGAGTCAAAAGAATGTTAGAAATGAAATAAATGAAAGAAGTATTCAAAGTTTATCATCCTCAGTGTGACGAAAGGAACATAGAACAAAAGATGCATTTGCCTCTCCTGCCCTTTAATTTGTGAACACCATACTTCTCTTGATAGGTCATGCCCAGAAAGAGAAAATGAGATTTTTTTTAAAGCCTTGCTAAACTGAAATATGACCATTCCATCTGGGCTTCCATCAATCCTCCCTCCCTCCAATTTTTATTTAAAAAAAACCATAAGCACAGATCTAAGTACCCTCTATAGACTACACCTAGATTACTTTGCTCCAAGGCCGAGAAAAAATGTTTACCATTCCAAGATCCACTCCGAAGCATATATCTGCAATGCGTAAGCTTTTCGTTGGCAAGATCAGTCAATATCACAAGGCTTGCAACGTTTAAAAGGTTAAGTGGTTGAAGGTTACAAAATAACAACAAAACAATCGATTCACTAAGAAATATTTTTTTGTCAAGTAACCATGAAATAATTTCGACCCTAAGAAATCAAAGAGGGGTTTCTCCCTTTTGTACGGTGTAAATTACAGTCAGAAAAACTGCACCAATGTGTCGGGGGCGGAAGAGAGGAAGATTTCTCACACCAGGTGAGACCATGGTTGTAAACCTCATCACGATTTCACCTTTGGGTGAAAAGGTGAGAGGGGAGCCAAAAGTTTCAGCCTCTGCTCCTTTGAAAACAGACGTTGATAAGACCCTGGAAGGAGACGGAAAGGGGCGCAGATGCCAAGTCCGCGGTTGCAGCCGCAGATAATCGAGATCTGGGAAGGGATGCGGAGGAGTGGTCTCTTATGTAAGCATACACCAAAAATTGTGCATGCACCCCCGGCTTGATGCACATCTGAGCACACAACACAGGCACACGGCATCCCTCCCCAAGAATGCAGCCCCAGCCTGCGGGCGCTGCCGAGGAAGGCGGACCGATCCTTCGGCCCGTCCGCACGTTCCCCCCGATCCGTGCAGCCACCACCCGGACCCGGGTGCAATGCGGGCGGCCAGGGCCCCGGTGCGGCGCCGAGACGGAACCTGGCTTCCCCCCAGTGCCTGCAAAGCGCGCGCACGGCCTCCGGCGCTCCGACCCAGAGCCGCTCGCCTGGCCCCGACCCCTCGCTTCCCCACCCAGCTCCCGGCGCTCGGCCCCCGCGTCCTGATCCAGCCCCGGGGCTTACCTCGAGAGGCCCAGCCCCCGCCGCTGCAGAGCAGCCCGGCCAGCAGCAGCCAGGCGGCCGGGGCCAGCGCGGGCGCAGGGCGGCGCAGCATCGCTCGGGCTCCCAGCGCCGCGGCCGGCCCGAGGCAGGAGCGGCAGGGACGCTCGTGGGGCGCCGAGCGGGGCTCTCGCGGCCCGGAGCCGGCTGCTTGCCGCCGCGGCGAGCACCAGGATCCGAGGAGGAGCCGCCGCCGTGACGCTGGGCCACGGGCGCCCTCCCCTCGGCGGAGGCAGCGCTTCGCTTGAGGCAGCGGCAGCAACTAAGATGGCGGCGGCGCTCTCTCTCGGGTCCGGCGAGGGTACCCGGCCGGGGGCGGGGTGGCGGCGGGAGGGGCGGGGAGGGGAGCGACGGCGAGGCGCGCGCGCGGCAGCCCGGGGAGCGCGCGGGGCGTGGGGTGGGGGCGGGGCGGGCGCGCCTCCGAGTGCGCCCGCGGGGTCGCGCCGGGAGACAAGCTCCCGAGAGGTTGGGAGAGTCCGGGGTTAGGGAGGGGGCTCCATCCCCCTCTCTGGTCGGCTGCTAACGAGGGCATCAACGCTTCCTTCCCACGCGCGCTCCGAGGCTCCGGAGCCGACCTAGCGGTACCCCGGGGCGCGGGCCCCCCCTTTCTCCCCTTCCGACCCCCACCCCCAAGGATGCAGACCCCGTTTGGAGGGTGCAGCCAAGGGCCCCTGAGCGACAGCACCCTGTGCCACTTCGAGCAAGTCACGTCGCCTCCTAGAACCTCTGCGTCCTCTTCTGCCAAGTGGAGGTGCTGAGAGGGAGCTTGCGGGGTCGCAAAAGGTGTTCAAGGAGACGAGGTCAGCGAAACGCACTTTGTAAACAGTCAAGGCTGCGCAGCATGTGCTGCGGTGGTTCTGGCCCTGGGAAAGGGCATGCTTGTCCCAAGTCCGTAGTGAATTTGCAAGTCGGGGGTCCCTCCATTTGCTGAAGAAATCCGTATGTGACTTTTTAAAGGTGGGTGGTGTGGGTGCCCTTTCTAGACTTTAGTGTGATGCTAACGGTCCCTTAAAAATGCAGAAATCCAAATGGATAAAGAAGGATCCCTTCACAGCTCTCTCAGTTCCTTCTCTTCTCCTATTGTCCTGGGGACCCTACCTCCTCCTGCCCCCACCCCAGAACAATCATGGATGGTCTCCCGCGAGTCAGAGCCACCGTAACCTATGGGCTGACTTTACTGGCTCCATTTTGCAGAGAGGCAAACTAAGGCGAAATGATTTTCCGGGTTGAGACAACTGTTGTAAAAAGATCAGCCTTCAAGGACAAGGCTGGCATGAGGGAGACACCCACAGCCGAAATAAAACAGCA
This sequence comes from Neotragus moschatus, assembly GCA_006410615.1. Classification (NCBI taxonomy): domain Eukaryota; kingdom Metazoa; phylum Chordata; class Mammalia; order Artiodactyla; family Bovidae; genus Neotragus; species Neotragus moschatus. Next base: position 102,059 of record SJYA01002194.1, on the reverse strand, counting down.
ATAAAATGTTAATTATTGAAGACTCTGCTGGAAGACCTATCAGAGGTAATTCACAGCACAGTGATTGGCACAGTGATTGTCTGGCCATGTTTGCTGAGAAGGTCTGGCTGGCTGGTGGGCTTTGTGGGGACCAGCTTGGGGTGGGGGTGGGGTGAAGGAGGGTGGGCAGCCGGGGAGGCTGGAAGGAGAATGAGTCACTCAGATTGTGAAGAGCAGAGGACTTATTTAGGAGAGTAGTGGGCGAAGAGCCCAAAAAAGGTAGACTGTGGCCAGAGGGAAGTGCTTGAAATGTCAGAAAGAGGGATTTGGACCGAATCCTACAGGCCACAGGAAGCCTTGAACAGCAATGAACAGAGGCGTGATGTGACCTTGGAGGGAGTTTCAAAGCCATCTGTGATGGAATATGCTCCTCCTTGTCTTTATCTTTATGCCTCAAAGCCATCCTCCTCCAAAGCCTAGAGACTCCACCTCTGCTCCCCTGTCCACCCTGCCCCTGAGCCCAAGAGGACCAGACTCCCGTGAGTGGACCCTTCCCAAGACACCTGCCTGGCCCTTGTGTCTCTAAGCCACACCCACCCCCTCCTTCCAGCCAGCACTGCAGACTCATACTCTCCAGGCGTGGCTGTTGCCTCCCTGGTTCCCAGATACTCCCTGCTGCCACCTCATCACGTCCAGACAGCTCTGCTGGGCTTCCCATCCCTCAAGCCTGGGCCCCACCCAGCTAAGTTCAGGATCCACTGTCTGGACACAATTGGAGCTCAGGTTCATTCCTTCCCAGAGCCAGCATCACGTGGCACACCATCCACAACCTGTGCCCTGAGCCTCCAGTCCTACTAGTACACCTCTGAGCCCCCTCCTCCAGGAAGTCCTCCAGACTCTCAGGCCCTCCCTCCATAAACCCACACACTCTGAACTTGATGACCCAGGCTTAATAATCTGCTTTTTTTGCTGTTGATTGACTACTCCTTGTGTGTCCTTTTCTCCTCCGTGCTATTCTAGTGGGAATAACCAGTGCTGATTCAGTCAGACAGCACTGGCTGAGAATTCTGGCTCCTGCTACTTCAAATGACCTTGGACAAGTTACAAACCTTCTGAGTCTCTGCTCACTTGTGAAATGAGATAATGATACCTATTTCCTAGAGTTGTGAGAATTAAGTAAGATGATACTGGACTTCCCTGGTGGTTCAGTGGCTAAGACTCCAAGCTCCCAATGCAAGGGGCCAGGGTTCGATTCCTGGTTGGGGAACTAGATCCCACATGCCACAACTGAGAGTTCATGTGCTGCAACTAAAGCTCCCATGTGCCACAACTAAAACCTGGTGCAGCCAGATAAATAAATATTTTTTTGAATTAATGCGACGAGGCAATTAAAGTGCCTCACAGAGACTATATATATATATATATATACTATACATATATATATACTATATATATATATACTATACATATATATATACTATATATATATATACTATAAAACAAAAAAGGACAAAAGACATGGTTAGTGTCTTTTGTTGTCTAATAAAAATTCATGCTAGATCTTAGTATATAGTTTGGATTATCAAAACGGTCATTGCTAAAACAATTTTTTATATTAAAAGTAAAAAGGTAGCAGACTGTCAGTATGCCCAGGGAGATTAGACTGTAAGATTCTGGAATCTTTAGCTTTCCAAAATTTCATTTTCATAGCTTTAAAATGAGAGGATGGAAACCAAAACAGTGTTTAACTTCTCCTTATCCCCCCTTCTTCTCTTCCTCTTTTTCTTTTCCTTCCTCTTCTTCATTTTGANGGGGTGCCATTGCCTTCTCCGATATATATATACTATATATACCTAATATACAGTAGGTCTGAAACTATGGTATAGGGGATTCCCTGGTGGCTCAGTGGTAACGAATATGCCTGCCATTGCAGGAGACAGGTTCAATCCTTGGGTCAGGAAGATCCCCTGGAGAAGGAGTTGGCAACCCACTCCAGTATTCTTGCCTGGGAAACCCCATGGACAGAAGAACCTGGTGGGTTACAAACCATGGGGTCACAAAGAGTTGGACACAACTTAGCGACTAAACAACAACAAAACTATGGTAGTGTCTTCTTTTCCTTCAGGAGGCTTCTGAGCTCCTAATGTACTGCTGAATGCACAGTAGGTACTCAATAAACACTCCTTGATGAAATAAATGAATTGTTGTGTTAGTTTTTTAAATCATTATTATTATGGAGATCACATCTCAGAGATTAAAAAAATACCCTGTAGGTTTCCAGGGACCTTGGAGACTTACAAAACATAAAATCAGAAAGGTATAATCTTAGAACTGTGTTTTGAGTCAATAAGCTGATGCCAAGAGGGAAAATGTAATATATTCAGTTCTATAAGAAACACAGACAAAAGCTCTTTGGTGTCTGCAATCCTTATCTTCTCTCCCTCTCTGTCCCTTAGAGAAACAGAGCGATAGATCTAAGCAGGTCCATCAGCAGGTGGGCAGACAGGCAGCCCCAGAGCTCAGTGAAGCCTGCACATGCTGAGATTTTGCCCACAAGAGAGTTCCTGCAGCTGCAGGACTCAGCTTGAGCGTGTTGGAAGCCAGGAAAACCAGTGAACTCAGCTTCTGGTTGGCCTGACAATAGCCTCGGCCATATTGGCACTTTTCAAAGGTCTCCATGTGATGGATTAGTTAATCCTCAAAATGGCCCTGAGATGGGGATCGATCCAGACTTAGGCTGTGGATAGCAGAGATGGTCTTTGCCTAAGCTAAGCCAGCTGCTGACCCAGCAGCAGCCCTAGTAGTCCTAGAGCAGGGAGAAATGAGGCACCACCCAGGCCCATCCTTAGGGGGAGACTGTGAGGATGAGCTGGTGCCTTTGTCTTTTGAATGTATAGTCAGCCTGTCTGTGCAGTAAGTAGAGTGGGCACAGAATGTTGGGGGGCTGCATCCTTTTAAATGGCTTTTACTATTAATAATAACAGCAGCCTGTGTACTGAACTCTTTTCCTGAAAGTGCTGTATCATTTCTGCCTCCAGCAACCCTTTCCAGAAGGTACTTTTATGGTTTTAGATGAGAAAAATGGAAAACGTGCTCAAGAGCTAATTGCTAGAAAGGACACCCGGGATTCAGTTTCATGTCTCAGCCCACACAGTACCTTCACCACTACTTGAAATGACACCTCAGATGGCAGCTTCTCTGGTGGCTCAGTGGTAAGGAATCCACCTTCCAGTGCAGAAAATGTGGGTTCAATCCTTGATCTGGGAAGATCCCATGTGCCAAAGAGCAACTAAGCCCATGCACCACAACTATTAAGCCTGTGCTCTAGAGCCCGAGAGCCAAAACTACTGAGCCTGCGAATCCTGGCGCCTGTGCTCCCAACAAGTGAAGCCACCGCACTGAGAAACCTGCATACCACAACCAGAGAGTGGCCCCTGCTCGCCGCAGCTAAGGAAGATTTGTGTTCGGCAATGAAGACCTAGCACAGCCCAAAATAAATGAATAAAAATTTTGAAAAGAAAGAAATTACACCCCATGTACAAATAAATAAAGCCCTGCATAGGATCTCACAGCTCAGAGCCAGCCTACTCCACCATGTCAGCCCCTCCAGGTATGCAAGGCCCTGTGAGACCGTCCTCATTCAGGCTGGAGTTGTTCAATCCGAGGTCTAGAGTTGAAATGGATGGACTAAGGTCTCAAGTGGGAATGTTCTTTGCTAGGAAGCCAAGCTTTTCTCCAGTGATCACATCATTCCTGTTAACGCAGCATGTGCTGCTCAGCCAATATTTGTGGAACTCAGCTGGAGGCAGGTAAGTCCTCGCTGAGGTTCCTCTCCTAATGATGTGCTTAGGAGGAAACCTACTTTAGGGTTGCTCAGAAGGTTGTGAGACTCTTGATGAGAGCTACAGATTGTAAATTCCCAAAAGTACTAAAACCACAGTCCCCAGCACCATCACCAGGGTCCCCTGAGACCTCAGAAGATGCAAGCTCTGGCCCCATCTCTGACTTTTGGTGGCCTGGCCAGGTCATTCCATCACTGTTGTTGTTACTGTTGTTGTTTAGTTGCTAAGTCATATCTGACTCTTTTGCAACCCCATGGACTGTAGCCTATCAGGCTCCTCTGTCCATGGGATTTCCCAGGCAAGAATACTGGAGTGGGTAGCCATTCCCTTCACCAGGGGATCTTCCCCACCCACGAATCAAGCCACTGTCTCCTGTATTGGCGGGCAGATTCTTAACCACTAAGCTACTGAGGAAGCCCCCTTCACTGTTAGAAGGGATAATTAATGAGGGACAAGATGACTTGTGCTTAGCGCAGGCACTCTGGTGGGACAGATCTGGGCAAAACCTATATCTATCCACTTCCTTCCCTTTTGTAAAATTTCCTTTTAATCGTGTATGGTTATAGTAAATATTTGCATGGTTACAAAGTCAAAACTAGAAAGCAAGATGCTCAGACAAGTCTAGTTCCATTCCTGTCTCTTCCTTCCTGCCCACTCCTCCCCTTAAAGATGACCATTTAATCTTTTTTGGCTTATTCTTCCATTATTCTTTTTAACAAGTGAATATTTAAATATATATCTCTTAGATTAAAAAAAAAAAAAACAGCCTATCACAGGACTTTTCTGGTGGTCCAGTGATTAAGCTTCTGTGATTCCACTGCAGGGGGCATGGGTTGGATCCCAGCTCAGGGAACAAAGATCCCAAGTGCCTCACTGGTGCAGCCAAAAAAAGAGCAGCAAATCTAACCAGATACTCTGCTTCCCCCCCCCCCCCCCGCAGAACAC
>SJYA01002194.1:57568-97181 GCA_006410615.1 Neotragus moschatus | reverse complement strand
CCAAAAAAAAAGCAACAAATCTAACCACATACTCTGCTTCCCCCCCCCCCCCCCGGGTAAAATATCCTGGAAATGGTTCCACCTCAGTATACAAACAGAGTTCCCATTCCTGTAATATTTGCATAATATTCCCTCACATAATGTGATATAATCAGAAATCCATACTTGGCCTTTGTCCCTGAATCCTAGGACTCCTGGGAATCCCTTGAAATTTCCTAGGTGATAGAAGCATCTTTTATTCTAATGAGGTTACTCTTAGTGGGCTTTCAGATAGTTTCAGGATAAGGGCCAGTTACCAGAAAGACCATGCTATGATCAGAAGCTTGGAAATTTCAGCCCTACTTTGCCCCTAAACTCAGGGAGGAGAAAGGGACAATCATACCTACATAATGAAGCCTCCATGAAAATCCCTGAACTATAAGATTCAGTGAGTTTCTGGGCTGGTGTCCACACCCACTTGCTGAGAAGGTAGTGTCCCAAATACCTGGGGACAGAAAGAAGCTCTGGTACTCGGGACCCTTCCAGACCTTGATATAGACACCCCTTTCTCTAGCTAATCATTTGGATCCTTCATAATATCCTGAGCTTCCCTGGGGCTCAGACGGTAAAGAGTCTGCCTGCAATGCAGGAGACCCAGGTTTGATCCCTGAGTTGGGAAGATCCCCTGAAGAAGAGCATGGCAACCCACTCCAATGTTATTGCCTGGAGAATTCTGTGGATGGAGGAGCCTGGTGGGCTACAGTCAATAAACCGGGAAAGGTAAGTCAGGTGTTTCCCTGAGTTCTATGAGTCATTATAATAAATTATTGAGACTGAAGAAGGGGGTCACAGCCAAGTCAGACAGAAGTGTGAGTAATCTGAGGACCCACTACTTGGGATCTGCAAAAGAAGTGGGGGCAGTGTAGGGCTGAGTGCTAACTTGTGGAGTCTATACTAACTCTAATCAGTTAGTATGAGGTTAATTCATAGGACACCCAGTTGATATCCACGGAGAATCAGAGAGTTGTTTGGTGTGGAAAACCCGCACATATGGTGTCAGAAGTATTGTGAGTAGGGAGTTTTCCTTCCTGCAGTAAGCCTTTTTGTATTTTTTGTCACTTGTGCTGGTTTAGGGTTAGGGTTAGCCATCCCTGTGGCTCTGGATAAGGTTTCCACCTCTGCAATCTATGTATCTCTAACTGTAAAACAGAGATACGTCCATGCCCGCCTCACTGAGGAGTTAGAAGAACCAAAGCATGACATCAGCTATTATTATTATTCATTTCTGTCCACAGCTCAGAGCTTTAGTAGTCACATACAAAAGTGAGAGTTGGACCTCAAAGAAGGCTGAGCACCTAAGAACTGATGCTTTTGAACTGTCATGTTGGAGAAGACTCTTGAGAGCCCTTTGGACAGCAAGGAGATCAAACCAGTCAGTGTTAAAGAAAATCAGTCCTGAATAATTCATTGGAAGGACTGTGGCTAAAGCTGAAGCTCCAGTACTTTGGCCACCTGATGCAAAGAGCCGACTCATTAGAAAAGACCCTGATGCTGGGAAAGATTGAAGGCAAAAGGAGAAAGAGGCAGCAGAAGATGAGATGGTTAGATAGCATCACCAAGGCAATGGACAAGAATCTGGGCAAACTCTGGGAGATAGTAAAGGACAGGGAAGCCTGGCGTGCTACAGTCCATGAGGTCACAGAGTAAAACATGACTTAGCTACCCAACAACAACAGCAGAGCTTTAAGCCTCTCTGGCAGTGGCAGAAACCCTGACTTAGGAAAGGTCATTCCTGTGGTCTCCAGCAAGTCGGATTAGTGCCTGTGGGCTTATTTCAGACTCTCGTCATTTGCAATGGAACTAGAAATCCCCATGTATGAAGCACCAGATACCTCTGGCTGGTGAAATTTTCCAGGAAAAGAAAAGCCCACCTTGATGCAGAAGCCAGGCAACTCAGTTTTGTGTCCCCAAAATGGACAAGGGTTGAGGTTTCCTGTTTATCTTCCCACCCAAAGGTAACATACAGCATTTTTTCCTCTCTTTGAGCTTCCAGGGGATGTGCTGGAGCTGCTCAGCTTCTGCACACCATGGGGGGAGGGGGTAGCTGTTTGATTCTGGAGCACCAACTATACACCCAATGCACTAGACACACACACACACACACACACACACACACACACACAACATATGGAAAAACATGATCTCTCTGAGGGCACACAAGCCAAATATGGTGTGCCCTGTCTGTATACAACACACTGATGGAAAGGACTAGACTGGATTTCCCGGGAGGAGGGAAAGGTAAGAGCAGAAATTGCCCAGAGGAAACACAGCTGCTGTCTGGGCCCAGTGGAAACAGCCCTAAACCTGGGTTCTGTCTGTAGCACCATCATATTTCCTAGAATTAAGGGGGAGGCTGGGGAGGTTATAGGATAAAGTAGTTAAAAAAAAAATAGGAAGACTGTCTTACTCATGTGGTCTTACTTCAGACATAGCTGGCTTCCAGTTACTAGCAGAAAAGACCAGACAACCTATATACTGTGTGCTTCAGTTCCTCGTTTATAAAATGGTCATCATTGGACTTCTCTGGCAGTCCAGTGGCTAAGACTCTGTGCTCCCAGTGCAGGGACATGCCTAGCTGGGGAATTAAAATCTTGCATGCCAAATAGCGAGGATAAAAAAAAGAAAGAAAGAAAATGGTCATTGTCACCATCATCATCACAATCATTGTCATCATCATATCTCCTTTAGATTATTGTGGTGATCAAGTGAGAGGATACATATAAAGGGTTTAGCTCAGTCTGAGACATACAGTTGTTGCTGCTCAGTTACAAAGTAGTGTCCAACTCTTTGTGATTCCATGGGCTGCAGTATGCCGACTTCCCTGTCCTTCACCATCTCCTGGAGTTTGCTCAAGCTCATGTCCATTGAGTACGTGATGCCATCCAACCATCTCAGCCTCTGTTGCCCCCTTCTCCTTCTGCCTTCAATTTTTCCCAGCATTGGGGTCTTTTCTAATGAGTCAGCTCTTTGTATCAGGTAGCCAAAATATTGGAACTTCAGCTTCAGCATCAGTCCTTCCAATGAGTATTCAGGGTTGATTTCCCTTAGGATTGACTGGTTTGATCTCCTTGCTGTCCAACAGACTCTCAAGAGCCTTCTCCAACACCACAGTTTGAAAGCATCAATTGTTTGGCACTCAGCCTTCTTCATGGTCCAACTCTCACATCCCTACATGACTACTGGAAAAACCATAGCTTTGACTATACAGACCTTTGTTGACAAAGTGATGTTTCTGCTTTTGAATACACTGTCTAGGTTTGTGCTTTTTTTCCAAGGAGCAAGTACCTTCTAATTTCGTGGCTGCAGTCACTGTCCACGGTGATTTTGGAGCCCAAGAAAATAAAGTCTGTTTCCATTGTTTCCCCATCTATTTGCCGTTAAGCGATAGGATTGGATGCCTTGATTTTCGTTTTTTGAATGTTGAGCTTTAAGCCAGCTTTTTCACTCTCCTCTTTCACTTTTATCAAAAGGCTCTTTAGTTAGTTTTGTTTGTTTGTTTGTTTTTTCCGCTTTCTGCCATTAGGATGGTGTCATCTGCATAGATGTTCAGTTCGTGGTCACTACTCTTGACATAACAGTGCTGGTGATGGTAATGATGAGGCTGTACTTGGATGGACTTGACATGTCTAAGGAGTTGATGATGGTTATAATAATGACTTTTCTGCAGCCGTTTGTTTACACTTTGCATCTGTTTAGTATACTTCCTTTCCCCAGGGCATCTGATGCATACGGGACTCACAACAATCTCCCTCGTAGGGGTTTCTATTTAACTGACGGGAAGCAGTGTTCAGAGGGTTGAGTGACTTGCCAAGACCGTGCAGCACAAAAGTAACAGAGCCAAAAGTTCCTCTGGCCTTTTTGTGTTTCTTCCTTGGCCCAGAAGCTCCCTGGACCAATAAACTCCAACAAAGTATCATGAGTCAGATTTCAGAAATCCTGGCTCTTTCAACCCTCCAGCTCATTTAATTGCTCAGGGATATCTTTTTCCCCCTCCTTCCTCATCTGTGTAGCAGGGATTAATCACCCCCCAGAGATCAAGAAATAACAAGTTCGACTCACATAGAGAGTGTTTGCTGTGCATGGAGCATTCTGGGCATTATCTGATTTCACTGCTGGCAGCAGTCACCAGCAATAAAGACCATGATTATCCTGCTTTTTCAGAGGAGGATGCTGGGGCTGAGAAAGGTAAAGTCATTTGCCCAAGGTCAGTGACAGAGCCAGGATTCACACCTAGATCTGTCTGGCCCCAAAGCTGAAGCTCTAACCCACAACATCACTAACTCCCAGAAATGGCCCTGATGGTGAAAGTGACTGCAAGGCCAGGAAAATCAGGAGGGCACCCAGATGGGAGAACTGCCTGGCTAGTCTGGGAGCTCCTGGTATGGCAGATGGATGGTCAGGATTAGGCCTGGGTCAGGAGCCTAGACATCTTCAGGGCCCAGAAGATCACAGCAAGCCTTGTGCCCACAGGCCTGGTGCTGCCCGCTTCCTACTCCAGCAGGCAGGAAGGACAAGGTAAGAACACTTACCTATTGAGGGACTTCTGCTCCTGTGCCTCTGTGCCCTCCCAAAGGCTTCTGGTTTCCAGTTCCCCTTGGGCTGCAGGAAGGCCTTTCTCCTCTCCTCTGCTGCAGCTTCACTGACGTTGACATGCTGGGTTTCCATCATCTGAGGCATCAACTTAGAGGATGCAAATGAGGAGGCCACCTGTCATAGGCAGACAGTCTGCCTCCACTGACCCATGGGCCAACCAAAGAGAGGACCCAAGAATTCTCCATGAACCGTGCTATGGCCGGCTTAGCAGGAGCTGGGCAGGAGGCCCAGCATAGCCTGGGAAAGGCTGGCAAGCAAATTTCAGGAAGGCACTGGAGCGAGAAGGGCCTCTCTCGCCCTCTGCCAAGGCCCTGGGAGGCAGGGACACCCTAGTGGCCTGGAGGGGAGGGCAAGGGCCAGCTGAGGAGTCTGTTAATCCTGCTCCCTCCTTGGCTGCACAAGCACAGCTAGGAGCCTGGATGGATGGGGGGTAGGGGGGAGGGTACGGGTGGCAGGGACACCACCCAAACTGCAAGACACAGGGGCCCTGGGGCAAGACCTGGGAGCTGGAGGAAGAGGGAGGAGGCAGATGGGGTAGCCAAGGATGAGGAGCCCCAGACATGGGTAGGTGGGTGGTGCAGGAGGAGAGGCTCTGCCGCACGCTCGCTAGTCTGGGGATGCTACGAGTCAGCACTGAAGCTGGGGCCAGCCACCTCCAGGCCTGAGCAGGGTGCTTTGCAGCTGAAGGAGGAGATGCAGACAGAGTAGGCTCCAGATGGCTATCCCTGGGGTGGCAGAGACACAAGGCAGTCAGGCCTGAATGCCAACAGGGCAGAGGGGCTTCAGTCTGCTCTTCTGAAGGGGTTTTCCATCACTCCCTGGACTTGACCACCATCTCAAGAATGGAGGAGAAGCAGTCCCAGTGTTGAAGAAAGGGGGACCCCTTTCAGAGCCTGAGAGCAGGCTCTTGTGCAACACTTGGAAGCAAACTGAGGAGACACACTTGCTGACAAAGGAAGAGACTTTACTGGGAAGGGACGCTGGGGAGATCAGGAGGGTAAGGGAAACCCAGAGAACTGCTCTGCTACGCAGAGCTAGGGTTTTACGGTGAAAGGATTAGTTTCCAGGTTGTCTCTGGCTAATCACTGTGACTCAGGGTCCTTCCTGATGGTGCTGCATTGCTCAGCCAAGATGGATTCCAGTGAGGAGGATTCTGGGAGGACCTGTGGACCAGAGTCTCCTGTCTCCTTCTGACCTTTCCCGAATTCTTGCAGTTGGTGGTGTCTTGTTAGTTCTGTGTTCCTTACCAGGACCTCCTGATGCAAAATAACTCATCCAAATGGTTACTGTGGTGCCAGGCTAGGGTGGGCAGTTTCAGTCAGCCTGACCTGAACACCAGCACTGAGCCTCAGTTTCTAAATCTGAACCAGTGCTGCCCTGAGCCCAGACTACTTGCCACTTGCACATAAGTCATGCACATGTTCCAGCCAACAGCCATCCTGGTTGGGGAGGGTGGGGTGCAGAGAAGGAAGGTGTGGGGGGGATGGGTGGGTGTCTACCAACGCCCCAGTGTCAGGACTTGTGGAAAGCTCTGGACTCCTCACTCCTTCAGTGCCCTCATCTTGCCCACACTCCAAAGGCAAGCCTGGTTCTGGACAGGCTCCAACCAGTGTGCCCGCCAAGCATCCCCCTCCCCAAGGTTCCCCCACAGTTCCCCTCAGAGCAGGGTGAAGGGGAAATGGATGTTAATTTGCTCGTCTTTGCTAATTTGAAAAGGAGCATAAACAGCGGAGCTCAGTCACACGGCTCTGCCGAGGGTGTAGTTTAGGTCCAATTATGTGTTATTAGTGCATTTGCTCTTTGTTCCCATGGCATATTAATTGCAGATGTGGTATTGTGGCAATTAACACAATTATGGGCTCGCTCTCTCTTCCAGGAGGCCACAATGCACGTGCTTTTGGGCCAAGGAATTGGGCTGGTATGATGGTGGGAGATTCCGCTTGGGAGAAAGCCCACCATTATGGATTGAATGTGTCTCCCCAGAATTCGTATGTTGAAGTCTTAACCCCCAGTACCTTGGAATGTGATCATATGTGAAGATGGGGTCCCAACAGAAGGAACCAACTCAAAATGAAGTCATTAGGGTGGGCGCTAATCCAATATGACTGCTATCCTCATAAAAAGGGGAGATTTAGCCACACAGGATGAAGAGGATACAAAGAGACCTGGGAGAAGACAGCCAAGGAGAGGGGCCTGGAGCAGCCCTCAGAAGGAGCAGCCCTGCCAACACCTTGATTTCATTTTTATTGGTTTTATGTGTGTGTGTTTTAATATTTATTTATTTGGCTGTATTCAGTCTTTGTTGCAGCAAGTAGGATCTTTATGTACCATAAAATCTTATGTACCATAAGAACTCTTAGTTGCAGCATGTGTGATCTAGTTCCCTGACCAGAGATCGAACTCGAGGCCTCTACATTTGAGTATAGCGTCTTAGCCACTGGACCACCAGAGAAGTCCCCCAACACCTTGATTCTGGACTTCTAGCTTCCAGAACTGTGAGAAAATGAATTTCTATTGTCACTTACAGTGTTTGTTAAGGCAACCCAAGCAAACTCATAAACCCATCTCTGTTCCAGGCAGAGTTCTCCATGGGAGAAAAGAAAGGCTCAAGGAGGGAATATCCAATAATGCTGTCTGTTCTGAAGTCTTAAGAAAGAATCATCAGTACTGCCCTCCCACCCAGCACCTCTTTCCAGGGTTGTCCATCAGTGTGGCTCCTGTTGTTCTGGCCCCTGAGCCCTTAGTCTAGCACTGCTGTTGGAATTCCTCTGCACCCCTCTTTAATTAGTCACCTGCCTGTCATGTCCTGAATGTATCACTTCCTCTCCATTTGCCATCCCCTAATCTTGATGACACAAGGTTACTTCCCTTCTAAGGTAAACAGTATATGTTATTTCCCAGGTTAAACCAAGGAATGGTCAGGTATCTGCACAGTACTTTCAGGCTCACAAGATACTTATCAAAGACCTGCTTCCATTCCATATTTGCAGCGGTTGGTATTATTACTGATTTCATAAGCTTCCCTGGTGGGTCAGATGGTAAAGAATCTGCCTGCAATGCAGGAGACTGGGGTTTGATCCCTGGGTCAGGACGATCTCCTGGAGAAGGGAATGGCAATCTACTCCAATATTCTTGCCTGGAGAATTCCATGGACAGAGTAGTCTGGTTGGCTCTAGTCCATGAGGTTGCAAAGAGTCAAACACAACTGATCAGCTAACACTTTCACACTTTTACTTTCACAGGTGGGGAAACTGAGACTTGGAGAAGTCACACAACCCATAAGCAGCAGGGCTCAGAATTTAAGAGTTCTGTGTTCAGGGACTTTCCTGGTGGCTCAGTAGTAAAGAATTTGGCTGCCAATGCAGGAAACACGGGTTCGATCCCTGGTCCATGAAGATCCCACATGCTGCAGAGCGACTAAGCCCCTGAATCACAACTTTGAGTCTGTGCTCTAAAGTCCAAGAACTACAACTACTGAAGCCCACATGCCCTAGAGCCCATGCTCCACAAGAAGCCACTGCAAAGAGAAGCCCATGTACCACAACTGAAGAGTAGCCTCTGCTCCCGACAACCAGAGGAAAGCCCACACAGCAGTGAAGACCCAGCAGAGCCACAAATAAAATTGTATATGTAAAAAAAGAGTTCTGTGTTTAGATAGGTGAGGGAAGATCTAAATGAAAAGCTAAATGAAATGAGTGTCTTTATTGCAGGACTTCTCAGGACCTTTAGCATGCTGCTAAACTCTCCAAAAGAGTGTCTACAGTGCACAACATTTTCCAGTCTTGTACTCTTGTGGGACATCTGCTATTCTAGGCAGGGGCTATGTGATACCACAGTGCTGCTCTAGGATGGCAAAACCAGGTCTCCACAGGGAAGAAGAAAGCTCTGATCTCAAGGGGCAGGTGCCCTTTCTTCCCCCGTGGCAGGTTGGCTGAGCACCCAGAGTTGATGTCACCATGGGATTTCTCACCCCCTGGGGTTCAGCCGGCGCCAGACCCCAGAGGTGGAAGGCTTGTTCCCGATCGTATAGCATCATTCCCTTTAGGTACCACTGTTGTCCTACCTGTCGCTTTGTTGGCCCTCAGTAGCCTGTCCTATCTTGGTCACAAGGAAGGGAATGTGGCTAAGGCTTTAGTAACTGTGATTGGTCCAAAGGTGTCATGTGACCCAAGCAGGGCCAATCAAGAGACTGCTCTGGGATTGTTTGGAGCACTGAGGTTATTGTAGGAGACAGTCAGTCTCAAAGGAGATGATGAGATCAAAGGGCAAGGTCAAGAAGAAACCAAAAGAGATGAACCTAGAAGAGGAGAATCCCCTCAAAAGCACTGAGTCTCCAGTTTTAGCTGCTGAGGCCCTGGTTCTGACAGCAATCACCTTCAGCCTATAAGCTGCCACAGACTTTCCCCAGCGATGAGATCTGGCTGGAGATGGGTTTCTGCTGCCTGCAAGTCAGAAGGTCATGACCACTGCCCATCCCTGAGCTTGGAATTGTTTTACCAGCCCAGACAGGCCCGACAGGGCTGTGAGTGTGGGTGCCACACAGGTGCCAGGGCCCAGCCTCCTTGAAATGTGCCCGGAGGCCTCAGCCAGAGAAACAGACAATGCCCTTCTGTCTGTAGGTCCCACATTTCCTTATTTTAGTTCAGAAAATAGGGTCACTGTAGCTGAGGGTCACAGAGGACTCAGCAGAGGAGCCATTTCAAGATCAAGGTTATTCATTCATTTAACAAGCCTTTATTGACAGCCCACAATGTGTCAGGTGCTGGGGACACAGCTGTGCAGAAGCCAGATGAGGATCTTGTTCCCACAAGCTTACCTTCTAGTGGGAGGAATAAGAGATAAACAAAGGAAGAAAATCATAAATAAGGTTATTTCAAATAAGGAAAATAAACAGAAAAATGGGATAGAGGGACTTCCCTGGTGGTCCAGTGGTTAAGACTCCATGTTCCCAAAGCAAGGGGCTCAGGTTCCATCCCTGGTCAGGGCACTAGATCCCACATGCTGCAACTAAGAGTTTGGGTGCCACAACTGAGACCTGGCACAGCCAAATAATTAAATGGGATAGAGAATGTGAACATGGAAGTGAAATTCACTCAGTCCTGTCTGACTCTTTTTGACCCCATGGACTAGAACAGTCTATGGAATTCTCCAGGCCAGAATACTGGAGTGGGTAGCCTATCCCTTCTCCAGGGAATCTTCCTGACCCAGGAATTGAACCAGGGTCTCTTGCACTGCAGGCAGATTCTTTACCAATTAAGCTATTAGGGAAGGCCTGGGATACAGCATGTCAGAGAGCAAATTAAGGTAGTCAGTGAAGACCCTATGTTATGATCTGAATGCTTATGCCTCCCCCTTCCCAAATTTATATGGTACAATCCTAACCCTCAACATGAAGGTGTTAGGAAGTGGGGCCTTAGGGAGGTGATTAGATCATGAAGGTAGAGCCCTTATAATGGGATTAGTGCTCTTATAAAAGAGATCCCATAGAGCTCCCTGGCTCCTTCCACTGCACAGTAAGAAGCTGGCAGTCTGCATCCCAGGAAAAGGCTGTCACCAGAACCTGATCAGGCTAGCACCCTGATCTTGGACTGCCAGCCTCCAGAACTGTGAGGAATAAATTGCTGTTGTTTATAAGTCACCCAGTCTGTGATATTTTGTTATAGCAGCCTGAACAGACTAAGACGGGGGGGCGGGGGGGGGGGTGCGAGTGGNCTGCTATCCTCATAAAAAGGGGAGATTTAGCCACACAGGATGAAGAGGATACAAAGAGACCTGGGAGAAGACAGCCAAGGAGAGGGGCCTGGAGCAGCCCTCAGAAGGAGCAGCCCTGCCAACACCTTGATTTCATTTTTATTGGTTTTATGTGTGTGTGTTTTAATATTTATTTATTTGGCTGTATTCAGTCTTTGTTGCAGCAAGTAGGATCTTTATGTACCATAAAATCTTATGTACCATAAGAACTCTTAGTTGCAGCATGTGTGATCTAGTTCCCTGACCAGAGATCGAACTCGAGGCCTCTACATTTGAGTATAGCGTCTTAGCCACTGGACCACCAGAGAAGTCCCCCAACACCTTGATTCTGGACTTCTAGCTTCCAGAACTGTGAGAAAATGAATTTCTATTGTCACTTACAGTGTTTGTTAAGGCAACCCAAGCAAACTCATAAACCCATCTCTGTTCCAGGCAGAGTTCTCCATGGGAGAAAAGAAAGGCTCAAGGAGGGAATATCCAATAATGCTGTCTGTTCTGAAGTCTTAAGAAAGAATCATCAGTACTGCCCTCCCACCCAGCACCTCTTTCCAGGGTTGTCCATCAGTGTGGCTCCTGTTGTTCTGGCCCCTGAGCCCTTAGTCTAGCACTGCTGTTGGAATTCCTCTGCACCCCTCTTTAATTAGTCACCTGCCTGTCATGTCCTGAATGTATCACTTCCTCTCCATTTGCCATCCCCTAATCTTGATGACACAAGGTTACTTCCCTTCTAAGGTAAACAGTATATGTTATTTCCCAGGTTAAACCAAGGAATGGTCAGGTATCTGCACAGTACTTTCAGGCTCACAAGATACTTATCAAAGACCTGCTTCCATTCCATATTTGCAGCGGTTGGTATTATTACTGATTTCATAAGCTTCCCTGGTGGGTCAGATGGTAAAGAATCTGCCTGCAATGCAGGAGACTGGGGTTTGATCCCTGGGTCAGGACGATCTCCTGGAGAAGGGAATGGCAATCTACTCCAATATTCTTGCCTGGAGAATTCCATGGACAGAGTAGTCTGGTTGGCTCTAGTCCATGAGGTTGCAAAGAGTCAAACACAACTGATCAGCTAACACTTTCACACTTTTACTTTCACAGGTGGGGAAACTGAGACTTGGAGAAGTCACACAACCCATAAGCAGCAGGGCTCAGAATTTAAGAGTTCTGTGTTCAGGGACTTTCCTGGTGGCTCAGTAGTAAAGAATTTGGCTGCCAATGCAGGAAACACGGGTTCGATCCCTGGTCCATGAAGATCCCACATGCTGCAGAGCGACTAAGCCCCTGAATCACAACTTTGAGTCTGTGCTCTAAAGTCCAAGAACTACAACTACTGAAGCCCACATGCCCTAGAGCCCATGCTCCACAAGAAGCCACTGCAAAGAGAAGCCCATGTACCACAACTGAAGAGTAGCCTCTGCTCCCGACAACCAGAGGAAAGCCCACACAGCAGTGAAGACCCAGCAGAGCCACAAATAAAATTGTATATGTAAAAAAAGAGTTCTGTGTTTAGATAGGTGAGGGAAGATCTAAATGAAAAGCTAAATGAAATGAGTGTCTTTATTGCAGGACTTCTCAGGACCTTTAGCATGCTGCTAAACTCTCCAAAAGAGTGTCTACAGTGCACAACATTTTCCAGTCTTGTACTCTTGTGGGACATCTGCTATTCTAGGCAGGGGCTATGTGATACCACAGTGCTGCTCTAGGATGGCAAAACCAGGTCTCCACAGGGAAGAAGAAAGCTCTGATCTCAAGGGGCAGGTGCCCTTTCTTCCCCCGTGGCAGGTTGGCTGAGCACCCAGAGTTGATGTCACCATGGGATTTCTCACCCCCTGGGGTTCAGCCGGCGCCAGACCCCAGAGGTGGAAGGCTTGTTCCCGATCGTATAGCATCATTCCCTTTAGGTACCACTGTTGTCCTACCTGTCGCTTTGTTGGCCCTCAGTAGCCTGTCCTATCTTGGTCACAAGGAAGGGAATGTGGCTAAGGCTTTAGTAACTGTGATTGGTCCAAAGGTGTCATGTGACCCAAGCAGGGCCAATCAAGAGACTGCTCTGGGATTGTTTGGAGCACTGAGGTTATTGTAGGAGACAGTCAGTCTCAAAGGAGATGATGAGATCAAAGGGCAAGGTCAAGAAGAAACCAAAAGAGATGAACCTAGAAGAGGAGAATCCCCTCAAAAGCACTGAGTCTCCAGTTTTAGCTGCTGAGGCCCTGGTTCTGACAGCAATCACCTTCAGCCTATAAGCTGCCACAGACTTTCCCCAGCGATGAGATCTGGCTGGAGATGGGTTTCTGCTGCCTGCAAGTCAGAAGGTCATGACCACTGCCCATCCCTGAGCTTGGAATTGTTTTACCAGCCCAGACAGGCCCGACAGGGCTGTGAGTGTGGGTGCCACACAGGTGCCAGGGCCCAGCCTCCTTGAAATGTGCCCGGAGGCCTCAGCCAGAGAAACAGACAATGCCCTTCTGTCTGTAGGTCCCACATTTCCTTATTTTAGTTCAGAAAATAGGGTCACTGTAGCTGAGGGTCACAGAGGACTCAGCAGAGGAGCCATTTCAAGATCAAGGTTATTCATTCATTTAACAAGCCTTTATTGACAGCCCACAATGTGTCAGGTGCTGGGGACACAGCTGTGCAGAAGCCAGATGAGGATCTTGTTCCCACAAGCTTACCTTCTAGTGGGAGGAATAAGAGATAAACAAAGGAAGAAAATCATAAATAAGGTTATTTCAAATAAGGAAAATAAACAGAAAAATGGGATAGAGGGACTTCCCTGGTGGTCCAGTGGTTAAGACTCCATGTTCCCAAAGCAAGGGGCTCAGGTTCCATCCCTGGTCAGGGCACTAGATCCCACATGCTGCAACTAAGAGTTTGGGTGCCACAACTGAGACCTGGCACAGCCAAATAATTAAATGGGATAGAGAATGTGAACATGGAAGTGAAATTCACTCAGTCCTGTCTGACTCTTTTTGACCCCATGGACTAGAACAGTCTATGGAATTCTCCAGGCCAGAATACTGGAGTGGGTAGCCTATCCCTTCTCCAGGGAATCTTCCTGACCCAGGAATTGAACCAGGGTCTCTTGCACTGCAGGCAGATTCTTTACCAATTAAGCTATTAGGGAAGGCCTGGGATACAGCATGTCAGAGAGCAAATTAAGGTAGTCAGTGAAGACCCTATGTTATGATCTGAATGCTTATGCCTCCCCCTTCCCAAATTTATATGGTACAATCCTAACCCTCAACATGAAGGTGTTAGGAAGTGGGGCCTTAGGGAGGTGATTAGATCATGAAGGTAGAGCCCTTATAATGGGATTAGTGCTCTTATAAAAGAGATCCCATAGAGCTCCCTGGCTCCTTCCACTGCACAGTAAGAAGCTGGCAGTCTGCATCCCAGGAAAAGGCTGTCACCAGAACCTGATCAGGCTAGCACCCTGATCTTGGACTGCCAGCCTCCAGAACTGTGAGGAATAAATTGCTGTTGTTTATAAGTCACCCAGTCTGTGATATTTTGTTATAGCAGCCTGAACAGACTAAGACGGGGGGGCGGGGGGGGGGGTGACATTTGAGCTGACATCTGAAAATTGAGGATCAGCCATGTGGAAGAGAATTGTAGGCAGAAGGAAGAACCCTGAGCTGGGGGCAGGCTCAGGCTGGCTGAGGGATGAACAGAGCCAGGGGCTGTTTCGGAGGGCAGGGGAGAGGGGCAGGAGATGGGGTCAGAGGTTAGCAGGAGCCAGGTCACCAGGTTCTTGGGCTGCCCCTGACAGGGAGCAGAGATTTTATCCTGCATGCAAATGGCAGCCATCCTTGCAGGGTCCTGGGTGGGAACATAGGCAGCAGTTTCCTCAGGTCCCAGAAAAGCAAACGGCTCCAGACATAAGCTTTCTGGGGAGCCCAAGTGTAAGTGAAACAGAGTGGAGTAGAGCTTCCCTGACACAGCAAGAGTCAGAATGCCCCTCACCCTCAAAGGCTTGGGATCTCTGGTGCTACCTAGTGGTCTAGAGAGGTTGGGTGATGCTGCAGAAGCAAACAGGCCCAAGACCCTCTGGGCACAAAACAACACTCTTCCTCACTGGTGGACTAGTGAGGGCTCTGCCAGGACCCAGGCTGGTAGACCAGATGCCTCTGGAACATTACCAAGCAGTTCTTCTTTTTTTTTTTTTTATATTATTTTTGGTTGTGCTCAGCCTTCATTGCTGCCCATGGGCTGTCTCAAGTTGTGGAGAGCAGGGCCTACTCTCTAGTTGTGATGCACCAGCTTCTCATTGTGGAGGCTTCTCTTTGTGCAGCACAGGCTCTAGGCACCCTGGCTTCAGTAGTTGCAGCACATGGGCTCAGTGGTTGCAGTTCATGAACCCTGGAACTCAGTAACTGTGGCTCACGGGCTTAGTCACACCCAGGCATGTGGAATCCTTCTGGAAGTGAAGTGAAGTGAAGTGAAAGTTGCTCAGTCGTGTCAGACTCTTTGCAACCCCCTGGACTATACAGTTCATGAAATTCTCCAGGCCAGAATATTGGAGTGGGTTGGCCTTTCCCTTCTCCAGGAGATCTTCCTAACCCAGGGATTGAATCCAGGTCTCCTGCATTGAGATTCTTTACCAGCTGAGCCACAAGGGAAGCCCAGAATCCTTCTGGACCAGGAATCAAACCCATGTCCTTTGCATTGGCAGATGGATTTCTATCCACTGTACCACAAGGCAAGTCCCCAAGTAGTTCTTAAAGGCTCCACCTGAGGAACTTCCCTGGAGGTGCAGTGGCTAAGACTCTGTGCTCCCAGTGCAGGGGGCCCAGGTTCCATCCCTGGTTGGGGAACTAGATCCTGTGTGCCACAACTAAAAGATTCCACATGCTGCAACTAACTAAATAAATATTTAAAAACAGGGGAAAAAAAAAAGCCTCCACCTGAGATGGCCCAGCACTTCTGCCCATGTTCCGTTGGCCAAAGCAAATCAGGGCCATGCTTAACTGGAAAGAATGAGGGGACAAGGGGTACACAATCCTTCCATATGCCTGGAGGGGAGACAGCTCAGGAGTGTTTGGGGAGCAGCATCAATAACTCCCACAACCCTCTGCTTTAGGGTGGAAAACTGAATCTTAGACACAAGGAATGGATTCANGGCCATGCTTAACTGGAAAGAATGAGGGGACAAGGGGTACACAATCCTTCCATATGCCTGGAGGGGAGACAGCTCAGGAGTGTTTGGGGAGCAGCATCAATAACTCCCACAACCCTCTGCTTTAGGGTGGAAAACTGAATCTTAGACACAAGGAATGGATTCACCCAAGGTCAGTGGCAGAGGAGGCTAGGAAACCAGACCCTGGGGGTGAGCCAATGCTCTCTCTGTGCTATCCCACCCCTTCCCCACCCTGCCCCAGCCTCCTCTTCTGCCTAATGACCTTTTTGCAAATAAATTTATTTATTTTTAATTGAAGGATAATTGCTTTATAATATCATGTTGGTTTCTGCCATACATCAACATGAATCATCATAGGTATACATATGTCCCCTCCTTCTTGAAGCTTCCTCCTATTTTCCACCCCTCCCTACCCCTCAGGTTGTCACAGAGCCCTGGTTTGAGTTCCCTAAGTCACATAGCAAATTTCCATTGGTTATCTTTTCTACGTATTGTAGTGTAACTGTTTCCATGTTACTCTCTCCATGCAATCCTCAGCCTGTGTCCTCTTTTTCCTCCCCCAGCCCATGTCAAAAGTTTGTTTTGTGTCTACGTCCCCATTGCTGCCCTGCAAATAGGTTCATCAGTACCACCTTTCTAGATTTCATACATATGCATCAATATACGATATTTGCTTTTCTTTGTGACTTACTTCACTCTGTATAATAGGCTCTAGGCTCATCCTAATGACCTGTAAGAGCTTTATCTCATAAGCTGCTCGCACCCTCCACCTATAAGTGTGAGTTCATCCTCCCGACCTCTCAGCGGAGGGACAGGGTCCTGGGACATCCCCTCTCACCCTTCTTCTCTCCCGGGGTAAATGTTTGGTCCCTGAAGAGATCACACAGCCTGAAGAGGGGCTGGCCAGAGCAGGCCTGGGCTCGTGCTGGCAGCTGCCCATCCAGCAGCAGGAATCTACGAGGCTGAGCAGGTCAGGGCGCACAGACGGCTGTTCTGAAAGCATCAGAATCCAGCCTAAACTCCCGGGCCTGCCCTGATGCATCACCCCACACATCACTGTTTTCTCCTTCAGAAGCTGTTTCCTGGGCTTCTCTGGCCACCCTCTCTGGGTCTGGATGCTGGGGAGGAGCCAGGGACCTGTGGCCCTGGTGGACACACAGGCTTCTGCCACCGCCCTGCCCTGACCCTCCATGCGCCACAGGACAGGCAAGGAGGACAGCCCCATGGGCAGATGCTGGGGCTCCCAGGGACCCTCCTGGCTGCCTGGGCTCCAGGCGACAGGCCTGAGTCTGCTGGCTCTGGATCCGCCTTCTCTATAACAAGGGCTCTGTTTTCTCCAGGACGCTGCACTATAGTTTGTTGCCAGACCAGTCGCCCCAGCGGCCTCTGCCGGGCTGAGTCCCTGTATGCCACCTTCCAGCTCCCATGGAGGAGGTCCTCAGTCAGCGTTCCAGTGGCCCAGCTGGGGCAGCTGGGCTGGGTTAACTCTGCCAGAATTTGGAGAGGTCCTAAGGGCCAGCCAGAGGACTCAGGGTGCCCCCTCTGAAGCCAGCCACCTGAGATGCGAGGACCCATGTGGGCCACCAAGCAATGTTCCGGATGGAAACCTCGAGGGGCCAGAGTCCAGGTTGCCGCTCCCAGGGCATGGCCTTCTGCAGCCCCAGCAGTTTCGGATGAGGTATGCAGGGGGTTGAGGGGGAGACGGGGTGGGGTAAGAAAACCCACAGATCACCTTCCTCTAGGATACTGGACCAGCCAGGAGAAATCTCCAAGGGGGCAAGCAGGCAGGAGCGGTCCAACAGCCAGGCCTCACCTCTGGACCTGCCCCAGGCCTTCTGTGGGCTGCAGTCTGGGAGCAGAGCATCTCTGAGCATGCACCGCAGGGGCTGCATGGTAAGCCTGGCCAGGAGTGGCCAAGCCAGGTCAGGGAGACCCAGCGGGGGTGACTTTGGGCGCTGCGTGGGGTTAGGTGGGTCTGTGGAAACAGCTGAGGGTGAGGCGGGCCCCACCGGGGCCCTGTCTGGCCTACCCTTCATCTGGGTGCTTTCCCACTCAGAGTCTGGCTCCTCCCTGCCCCACGCCTGGGCCTGGGCTGCACTGGGTCTGGTTCCCTAGGGTGGTCTGCGCTTCTCTTGTGAACGAGGACACAGTAGGATGTGCAGACTTGGGTAAACAAAGGGCTATTTTTACCGCCTCATTGTTTCCTCCCTCAGCTTCCAGCCAAGGTACACCTCACACCTCCCTCCTCACAAAGGCTGCCAGGTGCCTACGGCTGATGTCGCCTCTCCCTTGGCCAGCTCACAGCAGGCTGGGTTGCAGGCAGAGGACGGGAGGCCGTCCCTGGGCTGCAGGTGGTGGCCTTGAGGCTGGAGAAGTGCATGGAAGACCCCAGATCCCAGCGTGCAGGACCATCGCCTCACTGAGGGGCTGCAGTCTCCCCTGCTCCTCTGGGTGGACTCGAAACCCACCCAGACCCACGAGCTGTTCAGAAGAAGCCACCTAAGGGGAGGTCAGGGCTTGGGGGCAGGCCTCATAGCCCCAGGGTTTGCAATGCTGGTACATGGAGACCAAAAAAAAAAAAAAGGCAGGCCAGATCTTTAGCTGGTTTTACTGTTTTTGAAATTCTCTCCATCAACTCCCTGCTGACCCCCAGGCAGGCTGCTCCCAAGGGAAGCCCACTCTGGTCCTGCTGCTGCTGCTGTCCACACTGCCGCCAGACCGCAGCCCACAGTCTGGTATCATCCCATGGTCCAGATGGGGAAACAGAGGCTTGGAAACCTCCAGTGGCTTCCTGGGTTACACAGCTGGTAACTGGCAGAGCCTGGGTTTGAACCTGGATCTGTGTGGCTCCCAGCTCCCGGGTCTAGTGGCTCTCACCCCCAGAGACTTACAGGGGCTTTGTTCCACTCCACAGCTCTGGTTGGGGAAACTTCAGGCCCAGGCCCAGGCCCGGGGTTGGGGGTGGGGCTGGGGGTCTCTGATGATGGAGGAGGAGGGTGCTGGGCATTCAGAGCCAGTGGCCCCATTCCCCTCCTCCTCCTGTTTGCTCCCAGGCAGAGCCGGCTACAGCTTGAAGGAGCCTCTGGCTGTGATGGGTTTTTTTTAACCACTTGATCATGATCAAGGATTTAATTTTATCCCCTTCCCTGGCTGGCTCTGATTCTATTTGGAGCTGAAGCACGAGCCAGTGAGCAGGAGGGTCCTTGGAGCCCTGGCGGAGCCGCCCACCCGCAGACTCCTCGAAGCCCCTCCCTGCCTGTCCAGACGTGGCAGGGTCCATCTGGGAGACCCTCTCAGCTCTGCAGGCTTCGAAAGGCTGGGGGCTTCCGTTCCAGTTACTGATCTTCCTCCCTTCAAAGCTGCTTAGCAGAGGGAGAAGCCCTAAGGTGGGGGTCTGGGGAGATGGGAGCAGGAGGCAGCCTTGGCCACAACAGGGGAGCCTTTCAGCTCTTTCATCCTCATCAAAACAGTGTTTAACAAGCACCTGATTGGACCTGAGGCTTGTTTCCCCACCCTACCCCACTCCACCCCCAGGATCTCCAGGAGCTGCAGGCAGACTAGGCCTTGCAGGGGGGTAGGGGTGGGGGTGGAGGACACCATCACGGTGACTTAATGATGCCCATATGTGCTGACCACCCACTGTGGGTGGGTCACCAGGCTAAGCCTGTCATGTGCATTATCTCGTTAATTCTCAGCAACAGCCTGATAGGATAGATGCTCTGGTTTTCTCTATTTTTCCAATGGTGGTTAATTTGCCCCAAGTCACACAGCTGCTGAGTGGTAGATCCAGACTTCAGTCCCAGCAGATGGCTTTCAGAATTCTTGCTCTGAACCGTAAAGTCTCCCCAGCCCCCAAAGACATAAAGATTTACACTGTGGGAGAAAACAGCATAAAACGAGGTCTGGAGAGAACAATGTTTGTCCAGGACTTTATTGGGTTCAAAGAATCTTCTTTCTTCTTCTTTTTTATTTTCTTTTTTATAAAATATTTCTTTATCTGGCTGCATGGGGTCTTGGTTGCAGCATTCCAGGTCTTCACTGCGTCATGTAGGATCTTTCGTCACGTGGACTCTCTAGTGTGGCATGTGGGTTCAGGAGTTGTACATGGGCTTAGTTGCCCCAAGGCCTGTGGGATCTTCCTTCCCTGAGAAGGGATTGAACCTGCATCCCCTGCATTGCAAGGCGAATTCTTAACCAGTGAACCACCAGGGAAGCTCCTCAAAGCATCTTCATGTAGCATTTGCCAAAGGTTCAATTGTTTGTATTATTTTTCCCATTTTATAGATGAGAAAAAAATCAGACTGAGACCTGCCCAAATGTACAGAGTTCACAAACCGGGCCTGTTGTCCCCAAACCCAGAGCTCTCTCATTGCCCTCTCTTGGACATAAGTGTGCTTCAGGGTGGGATTGCCAGGCGCTGGCAGGGGGCTGTGACCAGGAAGAGTTAGGGCAAAGTGGAAGAGGAACTTATTCTAGAAAAACCAGCTTAGCCTGGAGAAATGCCAGGTCTGCATGCTTGAGGCCCCAGAGCACCTGACAGGTGAGGAGCCAGAGTCTGGATGGATGACTGCAACAGCAGCTTCTTCCTGGGGAGGAAGGCTGTACGGAGGACTCAGCAGTTGGGTTAATCCACCTGACAACCTACTAAAGTCGCATACAACCGGACTCGGAGAACAAGGGCAAGTGCCAGACTGGCCCTGGGGTCACAGAGCTGGCTGGCAGGGAGAAGGTGCTCACGCTCAGTTGCTCAGTCGTGTCTAACTCTTTGTGACCCTCCTGGACTGTAGCCCACCAGGCTCCTCTGTCCATGGGATTTTCCAGGCAAGTATACTGGAGTGAGTTGCCGTTTTCTCCTCTGGGAGATCTCCCTGACCCAGGGATTGAACCTGCACCTCCTGCACTGCAGGCAGATTCTATACCCACTGAGCCATCAGGGAAGCCCAGGGAGAAGGTACCAGGCTGCAGGGTTTACTCCCCATGACCTCCGGTCCCCTCCTGTCAAAGCTAGAAGTGGTAACTATAAGCTTGGACTCTGGGGTCAGACAACCCCGGTCCAAGTTCCGGCCGAACCACACTGACCTTTAGCAAACTAACCTTCTACTTCCTCATCTGTAAAAAGGGGATAATAACATACTTAGGAGAAGGCATTAGTGACCCACTCCAGTACTCTTGCCTGGAAAATCCCATGGACAGAGGAGCCTGGTAGGCTGCAGTCCATGGGGTTGCTAAGAGTCAGACACAACCGAGCGACTTCACTTTCACTTTCCACTTTCATGCATTGGAGAAGGAAATGGCAACCCACTCCAGTGTTCTTGCCTGGAGAATCCCAGGGATGGGCGAGCCTGGTGGGCTGCCATCTATGGGGTCACACAGAGTCGGACACGACTGAAGCGACTTAGCAGCAGCAGCAGCAACATACTTAACTCACATGTGATTGAAGATGGTGTATGTAAAGTGCTACATACCCTTACACATGTAACACCTGCCCACGACACAGTCTCTGTGTTATTCAGACTGGGACAACTGGGAACTTCCCTGGCAGTCTAGTAGTTAAGACTTCATGCTGCCAATGTAGGGGGTGAGGGTTCAATCCCTGGTCAGGGAACTAGGATCACATATGCTGCAAGGGCAAGAGATTTAAAAAAAAAAGACTGCAACATGGGAGATACCCGCATAAAAATGTTTGCAGAAACCCAGCACTGGGCTTCCCTGGTGACTCAGATAAAGAATCTGCCTGCAGTGCAGACCTGGGTTCAGTCCCCGGATCAGGAAGACCCCCTGGAGAAGGAATGGCAACCCACTCCAGTATTCTTGCCTGGAGGAGTCCATGGACCGGGAAGCCTGGCGGGTTGCAGTCCATGACGTCACAAAGAATCAGACATGCCTGAGCAACTAACACTTTCATTTTCACAGCCTTCCACAGCCAAGGTCAAGGTCTGGAGGAGGAAATTGTCAGAGGCTTAGGGACTGTGCAAGTGGGTGGGGCTCCCACAGGTGTGCCAACAGGGTGGCCACCTGTTGCTCACTCTCCTCCTTCCCTAGGGGTCCAGAAGGCCCGGGCAGGGCCAGTAGGGTGGGGCTCCTAACTTTCTGGCCCCACCCCTCGGAAACCATACTCAAGGGCCAGTTCCAAGCTTAGGCAAGTCACTGGGTGATATTCAAAGGGTATTTTCTGCCCTTGTCCTTTGAGGAGGACTTTCTTTAAATCCCTGGTGGCTCAGAGGTTAAAGCGTCAGCCTGCAATGCAGGAGACTTGGGTTCTATCCCTTGGTCGGGAAGATCCCTGGAGAAGGAAATGGCAACCCACTCCAGTATTCTTACCTGGAGAATCCCACGGATGGAGGAGCCTGGTGGGCTACAGTCNTTTAAATCCCTGGTGGCTCAGAGGTTAAAGCGTCAGCCTGCAATGCAGGAGACTTGGGTTCTATCCCTTGGTCGGGAAGATCCCTGGAGAAGGAAATGGCAACCCACTCCAGTATTCTTACCTGGAGAATCCCACGGATGGAGGAGCCTGGTGGGCTACAGTCCATGGGGTTGCAAAAAATGGGATACGACTGAGCAACTAACACTTTAACTTTTCTTTAAATCAGGACCAGCAGTCATGGTTCCCCAAGTCCACTAAACACCAGTGTTGCCCTAGAAGAGAAAGCTGCTTCATTGGCTGGAAGTGTTTTTGTTTTGTTTGTTTTATTCCCTGCCCAGGGATTTAACCCAGGGCCACTGCAGTGAAAGCCTGGAATCCTAACCACTAAGCCACCAGGGAACTCCCAGAAGTGTTTTGTAAACACGGCCTCAGAGACTTCTGCAGTGGTTAAGACTCACTTGCAGAAGAAGTGAGGGAGGGTTCCGTTCGTTCCTGGTCTGGGAACTAAGATCCCACATGCTACGTGGCATGGCCAAAAACAACAAACAAACATGGCCTCAGGTTAGTCTAGGCCTAGTTCATCCTCCAGGAAAGGAATGGGTGGCCAGGAACCAGAGAAAAAGCGAGAGACAGAGAGAGAGGGAGGCCATGTGAGCAGGCAGGTGGGTGATGGATGGGTGGTCCCCTGGAGCCCAGAAATCTCCCCTGCTCTGGAAGCTGCCACCACTGAACCAGGTGCCACAGAGGGATCATTTTCCCTGCCACAAAGGGCCTGTTCAAAAGCCGGAGCAGCCTGGATTCTCATAGGTGCTATTCATTGTGGGGCCAGGGGGAAGGCTTCATTCATTCTCCACCACCCTCTCCCCAGGCCTGGGAAACGTCAACAAAAGGCAAGGTGCCCTGTCTCCCTCCTCACATCATGCCCCGCCTCCCCCCCTGCCCTGGCCTCCCTCAGGCTCAGGTGGCCCCAAGCTGTCTTGGCCTCAGCAGTCCTAATCCTGCTGTTGGGGTCCCCTGGAATTAGGAAGGTGGACCCAGAAGGTTGCCTTCTATGGGGGCTGAGGGACCCCGAGAGAGACAATCCTGCCCGTGTTTCCCCTTCACCTGTTGAAGCACTTACGGGAGACTCCTCCCTCCCCACCTCCAGCAGCAGACTCCAGGCAGGTGGGACTGGGCCAGCCAACCCCTCCCTGTGCACAATGGCGGAGCTTAAAAGAGCCGATTAAGTCCAAGGTTAATTACTAACAGTGCCACTCAGGACTCAGGCTGGGGGTGGGGAGGTCCTGTACATAACTTAACCTACAAAAGCCCCTTGGTATGTGTCTCTATGTAGTTTTTAGCTAACACAGCTATCTTTTTTTGGTCTCTCAGTACCTATAATTTCCTTCCTAGAAATGGAAGTTACAGAGAAGGGCAGACCAACTCAATACAAGGCTGAGCGTAAATTACCTGGAGGCAGAAAGAGCTATCTTCTGAGGCAGTGAGTTCCACAGCCCTAGACTGGGCTTCCCTGGTAGCTCAGATGGGAAAGCCTGCAATGCTGGAGACCTGGGCTTGACCCCTGGGTTGGGAAGATCCTCTGGAGGAGGAAATGGCAACCCACTCCAGTATTCTTGCCCTGGGAATTCCAAGGACAGAGCATGGCGGGCAACAGTCCATGGGGTCGCAGAGTTGGACACTACTGAGCGATTAGCACTTTCACTTTCACAGAGGGTACTCAAGAAAAGGCCGGACAAGCCCTTTCCAGAGATGTTTCAGAGGAACCCACACAGCTGTCTACACGGACTGCTCGACAAGCTCCATCTCTTCCAATCTAAGATTGAATGATGTCGACTGTGCCATCAGTCCCCATATTCTGTAAACCTCATGGAATTCAGCACCCAGTGAAACTCTTCGAAAAAGGAAATAGAAGCAATGAGTCTATGTAAGCAGGAAAAAAAAAAAGACCTAAAATGGTATGATGAAGGGTGGAAATGAAAAATCCTAGAAAATGCTTCCAAAGCAAAAATTGCTCAAGCAGAAATGATTTCAGCTTCCAAAGCTGCATATACAGCTGAATACCAGCAAATGTTCTGTTTCTGGGATGATGGAAGGAACAGATACTCTGGATTTATGTCACAAGCATTCTTTTTCTTATTTTATTTTTGGGTGTGCACTGGGTCTTTGTTGCTGCACGCAGGTTTTCTCTACTTGTGGTAAGCAGGGGCTACTCGCTAGTTGCGGTGCTCAGGCTTCTCATTGCAGTGGCTTCTCCTGTTGCAGAGCAGGGGCTCGAGAGCACAGGCTCAGTAGTTGTTGGTGCCCGGGCTCAGCTGCTCGGAGGCATGTGGGATCTTCCAGAACCAGGATCGAACCTTGTTACAAATATTTCTAAGAATACTGCCATTACATAGGATGCTGGGTGTCTAGAATGGAGGGGGTGCTCAGTGTCTGCTGAGTGGGGAGCTCACGTCTGAAGATGGCTGTGACCTCAGCCCAACCAGGAAAAAACTTAGAACTGCCAGATCAAAAAGGGGGCTCACCCTCTTACAGACGTGTCAGCTGGGCTGGAGAGATCTGGAAATTCTTCCAAACCCCTATCTCTACTCGAGACCACAGACAATTCAACCAGCAAACATGGTGCTTTCACTCGCTTGGCGGGGATGGGCCCCAGCGGCAGAGTCCATGTGAAGCGGGGAAATCAGCTCACATGCCCAACTATTAAAAATCTTTATTGTTAATTGTTTTCTCCAGCAGAAATATTTGTAGAGATATGAACCCACAGCAACATTTTCACTTCTCTTCTTCAGATGAGATAGGTCAGGGCCACTGTCATTACAAGTGGGAGACCCGTGAACTTGACAAGGAGAGGAACACACCTTTATGGGAGCCACAGGTACTAGGAGAGGGGGTGGCCAGCAGCATCAGAATTGACGCCTGATGACAGATGTTACAACCCTGGGTGGTGGTGGGGTGACTGAACAAAAACTCACCTTTCCCCAGGTGGTCGGCTGGAGCTGCGGGCCACAGAGCTGGGAGTGAGGGTATGTGTGTGTGTGTCTGTGTGTCTACACTCATACACGTGTGCATCTACACTCACACACATGTGCGTCCACACACTGCCCCTCCTGAAAGATGTTCTTGGGCCCTGGTCTGGGTCCCCACTGTCCTTGACCCCTGGGGATCAATCGACTTTATAGGCTAACGGTCAGCTGGCCAGTGCCAGGGGCCTGTGTGTGCAGGAGCACGTGGGTGTCTAGGTTGTCACACTTGAGTCTTCCTCTGGGGCAAGGCTCAGAGGAAGCTCAGAGTCCAGCATGAATAGCCATGGGGCTCCCAGGCACATGCAGGCGTTCGGCTCCCATGCTCCATGACCACCCTGAGAAGGGGAAATTTGGCTCTGAGTGTTTTCTCCTGGCTCTGGGTTCTTGGGGCAAGAAGCAGGTCTCAGCTGTCTATGACCTCCAGGGGTGGGGGTGTGAGGGGTAGGGGTGGAGACTTCCCCTCCCCAGGCCCACATCTTTCTCAATTCCTCACCACACTCCCCTCCAGTGAGAGATGCAGAAGCAGGATGGCCGCCTTCAGGGGAGGAGGAGGGCAGCTGGGAAGACCTGGGGTTCCTGCAGCCCTTCAAAGACCATTCAGTGCTCTGTAGTGTTCTTCTGGTGGCCGGGGTGGAGGGCCAGCCTGGTGGGACTTGTTCACTGAAGGCCCAGTCGGCGGTCCCAGCGGGCACTTTATAAATAAACAATGACACTGTCCCTTCCAAGCTGCCATGGGGAGAGAGTCTTCCGAAGTGAACGGCACAGCCTCAGATGAGAGGCCTCTCGGGGCTGATCAGGACCCACTGTCCTGGCAGCACACACCAAGGGAGGAGCCTGGGGGCGATGGTGGTGGTGGTGGTGGGGTGGTTGGAGCCACAGGCCTCCTGTGCCTTGTAAGCCAACCTGAGGCCTTGGTGTGGGTTCTGGGTTTCCCAGGCAGAGACCTCTGCTACGTTTTGGGGTCTTAGAGCTGAGAGCAGCTCCTGCCTGGATGAGACCTCAGGAAGTTGGCTACAGAGAGAACAATGACTGAAGGGATAGAGGCGTCTTGCTCAGTGAGGGCAGGCTAGGGAGGCCTGGATGGTGCAAGTGAGCAATTCCATTCTCACTGAGGGAGGCTGGCTGGTTGTCAACTCGTGGACGTGATCCTGGTGAATGGTCTCCTCTAGGCTCTGGGCTGCTCATTCAGGACAACTTTGGGGGCTCTGTTTTCCAGCTGTGGATCCTGCTTGGGGTCCTCAGGGGGGAGGTCCCCTTGCTGATGAAGCCAGGTGTGGTCATTAATGCAAATGCACTCTCCAGTGGACCTCCCCCCTACCCCACTGGAGAGGGCCTACCCATCACAGGTCAGGTGGGTGGCCCATGGTGACAGAAGTCATGGGTGAGCCAATGGAAAACGAAACACGCCTAAACCAGTGGAAGGCAAACACAAAACACGTGAAAACAGCAGCAGGCTCTTTGTGTAATAAATATTGCAAAGCGCACTTGGTTTCTTTCTTTTTTTTCAAGTCAAATATAACAACCAATGTCCCAAACCCTGTTTTCGACATTCAAAAGAGAGGAGCTGGTGTGATCAGCATAACACCTGCAGCCAATCAAAGAAAAGAAAAAAAGGTTCCCATTAGCCAGCCAATCAAATCCTTTTCCAGTTTAAGCCGCCAATCGGACCTCCTCATGTTCCTAAAGAGTGACCCAAATAAAGCACCAGAGCTCGGAGAGCTTCCTGGGAAGCCATACACCCGAGGCGCAAATTTTTTTTCTTTTTTTAAAATAAGAGTCAGAAAATAAAAATAAAAAGGTTTCCATTGGTCAAGATTTAAAAATAAAAAGGTTTCTTCCTGCAGCCAATCATGAGTCCGTCCCTTTAAGCCAATAGTGACCGCACCACTGGTGTCTCCCCGGAGGATGCTGAGTGGCCGTGGGGCGGGGCAGTGTGGGGTGGGGTAGGGGGCCAGGGGGAGGGGAGATGACCCTCTGCCACTCAGCGGTGAGGTCCACACAGATCTCCTGGCCTTGGCCAGCTTCCAGGGTGTTCCACGGGGGTTGCAGCTACTGCCTCCGGTCCTCTGTCTCCGACCTGGAAAACGCCATCACTACGTCCTCCGCACCTGCAGACCATGAGGAGAGAACCGCTGCTGGATGGGCCTCTGGCGCTGGGCTGCAGCCCCCATGCGGCGTCAGTCCTCGAAGGAGGGGTGCTTTCTGAGAACAAAGTGCTTCTTGGGAAGCCCACTGCCCTTCTTGAGCCTCCCCTACAGCTTGGCCAGGATTCGCCAGCAACCCAGCTGCAGGGACTCTTACGGCAGGTTGCCAGGGTGAAGCTCAGAGACTCACTCGAGGCTACACCTCCAAGAGCAGGGAGCAGGACAAGAACCCAGGCTGCTATCCTGAGCAGGGCTCTCTCTGCCAGTGACCCTTGCTCCGAGGTCACCAAAGCCAGGGGCCCTTGGGAAATGACCTCTTCTTTCTTAAGACTCTGGTCTCCATCCCTTTGTCTCCCTCCTGATTTCTAGCAGTCATTCCTTTGTCCAAACCCCATCACCTACTCAGAGGAGCACAGCCAGGCCCACTTCCAGCCCGGCTCCTACAGAGACAGATAATGGCCATAATCTTTCTGTTGCTATTTTTCATGGTAGATTTGAGGATTCTGGTCCAGGGTCTCATGAAACCACTTCCTTTGTCTTGTTTTCCCTGAGACAGGCTCTGACTTGCAGCCAGAAAAGGCAGGAGGGAGGAGAGGGAGAGTCTGGAATGCGGACCTGCCTCCCCCGGGGCTGCTGGGAGGAAGGCTGAGCACAGGCGCTGTGGGGCAGGTGAGGTCACCTACAGGTCCCGCTCTGCCTCCAGTGCCTGGGTCCTGCCACGTNTCCCACTCTGCTGCTGGAGCCGTTGCATGAAGGGCCCACAGAGCCACTGCCCACCCTGGCTCTGTTCTGTTCCTCAAGGACTCACTGTTTTCCAGGGCTCACCACCAGGGAACTGCTTTCCTTTGGGGACCCAGAGCGGGGCAGGCTCTTCCAGAGCCTCCTCTGACCTTTCTTACACTGGTTGGCCTGGCATTCGTCACTCAACAAGGGCCTGATCCTGCAGGCTATGAGGCGAGGATGTGGCCCTTCCCCTTCCTCTTCTCCGAGGAATTAGGGCCGATCACCCAGTGGAGAGTGAGCTGCTTAATTCATTATTATGATTCAAGTTCTTAGAACTTTAGAGCCAGGAGGGATCTCCAAAGTCGACCCTCATGAGCCCTCCTTCTCCTTTGAGGCCAGAATGTGGGGCTTTCCTTAGAGGCTCTGTCTGTCCTGGAAACGCAGGGCTCAAAACAGGAAGATACTACAGAGAAGCCAGCAGCCACTGCCTCTGGGCCATTAGCTAGGTTTACCATCTCATTTTATAGACGAGGCTGGTACACCCCATTGGTACTTTTTGCTGACCCTGTCTGGACGTGGGCTCAGAGCTTCTATTTGTCCTTTTCAACCAGATGCAGTGAGCATAGGAGGGGAGAAGCTGATCAGTCTCTCCTGTTCCACACTCTGACCCATTAAAAGATAAAAGAAAGCCAAAACCAGATGAAGACATCCCAAGGAAAGAGAACTACAGACCAGTATCTCTTATGAATACACATATTCATAACACCTATGGTATGCAAGAACATTCACAAAATACTAGCAAGCAACATATAAAAAGGATTATATACTCTGACCAAGTGACATTTATCCCAGGAATGCAAGGTTGGTTTAATACCCCAAAATCACTTAATGTAATAACTCCTACCAATAGAAAAAAGAACAAAAACTATATAATCACTCGAATAGACACAGAAAACACATCTGACAAAATTCAATACCCCTTCATGATAAACACACTAGGAATAAAAGGGAACTTCTTCAACCAGATAAAGGGCACCTACTAAAAACCCACAGCTATTATCATACTTAATGGTGAAAGATTGAAAGCTCTCCCCCTTCAAGATTAGGAACAAGTAGACAAAGTCCACTCTCACCACTTCTATTCAATACTATGTCTAAGGTTCTATCCTTTTTCTTGTCTATTCGACAAGAAAAAGAAATAAAAGGCATCCAAATTGAAAAGAAAGAAGTAAAACTGTATTTGTAGAGGAAATGGATCTCATATATAAGAAATCCTAAGGAATTCACTGAAAGACTACTAGAACTAATAAATAAGTTAAAGTTGCAGGATATAAGGTCAGTATACCAAAAATCATTTGTATTTCTATAAACTAGGGATGAATAATCTGAAAGTGAAATTAAGAAAATAATTTCATTTACAGTAGCAGCAAAAATAATAAAATCCTTAGGAATAAATTTAACAAATGGAGTACAAAATTTGAACTCTAAAAAGAACAAAACATCAACGTATAAAACATTGCTAAGGACGTCTCTGGTGGTACAGTGCCTGCCAATGCAAGGAACATGGGTTCAATCCCTGGTCTGGGAAGATCCCAGTTGCTTTGGAGCAACTATGCCATGCACCTCAACTAACAAGCTCCAAAGCCTGAGAACTGCAACTACTGAGCCCAAGTGCTACAGCTACTCAAGGCTGCATGCCTAGGGCCCATGCTCTCCAATAAGAGAAGCTACTGCTCATCAAAACTAGAGAAAGCTTGCACACAGCAACCAAGACCCACTGCAACCAAAAATAAATTAAAAAAAAAAAAAACATTGCTGGACAAAATTCAACACAATTTCTATCAAACCCCAGCTGCTTTTCTTGCAGAAACTGGCAATCTACTCCTAAAATTCATATGGGAATGCAAAGCATCCAGAATAGCCAAAATAATCTTGAGAAAAAAGAACAAGGTTGGACCCACACTTTTGAATTTTAAAACTTACTACAAAGCGACAGTAAACAAGTCTGGGTAGAACTGGCACAGATCAAGGGAACAGAATTGAGAATCCAGAAATAAACCCTTCCATTAGTGGTCAATTAAATTTTGACAAAGGTGCCAAGAGTTCAGTTTGAAAGAACTGAACAAATGGTGCTAAGACAATTGGATATGCTGCTGCTGCTAAGTCTCTTCAGTCGTGTCTGACTCTGTGTAACCCCATGGACGGCAGCCCATCAGGCTCCTCCATCCCTGGGATTCTCCAGGCAAGAACACTGGAGTGGGTTGCCATTTCCTTCTCCAATGCATGAAAGTGAAAAGTGAAAGTGAAGTCGCTCAGTTGTGTCTGACTCTTAGTGACCCCATGGACTGCAGCCTACCAGGCTCCTCCATCCATGGGATTTTCCAGGCAAGAGTACTGGACTGGGGTGCCATTGCCTTTTCTGGACAATTGGATATACTTACATGTAAAAGATGAAGCTGAACCCTTATCTTGTGCCATACATAAAAATTACCTCAAAATGGAGCAGTGACCTAAATATTCTAAGGGCTGAAGTATAAAAACTCTTAGAAGAAAACAGGAGTAAATCTTCATAGTCTTGGGTTAGGAAATGGTTTCTTAGATAAGACACCCAAGGCACCATTAACAAAAGAAAAAAATACATATATATATAAGTTGGGCTTTATCAAGGCCAAATACTTCAAAAAATACTATTAAAAAAAAGTAAAGACAACCTACAGAATGAGAGAAAATATTTGCAAATCTGGTAAGGGATTCATATGAAGAATATATAAATAACACAATTCAATAATAAAAAGAAGTCAAACGACTCAATGTTTAAAATGAGCAAAGAATTCAAATAGATATTTCTCCAACAAAGATACGTGAATGGTCAACACGTGCATGAAAAGGTGCTCAACATCATTATTCGTTATGGAAATGCAAAACAAAACCACAAGGAGACATCGCTTCATATCCTTGGACAGTTGGAATCAAAAGACAGATGATAACAAGTGTTCGGGAGAAACTGGAACCCTCAGACACTGCTGGTGGAATGTCAAATGGTGCAGCCCCCAAGCCTGCTGCACCTGCAGCCTCTTCCACCTCAGGCAATGGCACCTCCAACCCTGGGGTCTTCCTGATTCCTTCTCTCACACACACTCCACATACAACACATCAGCCAGTCCTGCTGACTCTACTTTTAAAATGTATCCTAAACTCATTACCATTCCTCGACTGCCATCCTGGTCCAGGCCACCACTACCCCCTCTCACTAGCCCCCTGCACCTTCTTTCCCTGGATCTCTCCACTCTAGCCCCTGACAATCCATTCACACAGCAGTCAGAAGGAGGTTCTTAAAACCATGAGTCAGCTCCTGCCGCTCCTCTGATCAAGACTCTCCAAAGGTGGCTTATTGTACGATTTCTCATCACTCTCAAGGGAAACTCCAAACTCCACCCTGTGGCTGCAAGACCCAATGCAATTGGGCTTCTGGCTGCCTCCTCCCGTCCTTCCATACGCCTCCTCTACCTTCACCCCGTTCCAGCCACAGGTGCTCCTGCCTGTCCTTCAGGCACAGGAACCTGGGCCTCAGGGCCTTTGCACCTGCTCCTTCCCTGGCCTCAGTGCTCTTCTCAAGTCCATCTCACAGCTCTCACACCTCATGCCAGTTGGTGCATAGTCACCTTCCCAGGCTTTCCCTGACCACAGTCTCTAAAACAGTGACACAGGATGAATCATTGGAGGTGAGGAGCTCAGAGAGATGAAACAACCTGGTGAATCAGAGGCAGAGCAAAGACCTGGTACAGACATGGAAGACCATGCACGTGGCACAACACGCTTTGTCGTTTTCTATTAGGAGAAGGAAATAACTGGTCCTGCCCCAGTTACCCTGAGCACTGAGGGTGCTCCTGGCAGAGCGTGCACCCATATCTGCACACATGAGAATGGAAGCAAGACCCAGGACTCACAAAGCACACAGAAGCAGGCCTGGGGTGGATGCCCTAGAGGAAATTGAACGTGGAGCCCAGAAAGCCCACCTGGGAGGTGCCTGGCCAGACCCTGTCCCCTGCCCGGGCCCACTGCTCTTCCAGATG
Source organism: Neotragus moschatus (assembly GCA_006410615.1). NCBI lineage: Eukaryota > Metazoa > Chordata > Mammalia > Artiodactyla > Bovidae > Neotragus > Neotragus moschatus. Next base: position 65,334 of record SJYA01002194.1, on the reverse strand, counting down.
CCCCCTAGTCCCGTGGCTTGCCTGCTACGAAGAGCGGGGCCAAGGCGCTGGGGAGGGCATAGCTCTCTGAACCAGAGCCGAGCACCCAGTGGGCCTTTCTGTCCCATGTCCCACTTCAGCTCTGCCTCTTTAATGGAGTTCAGTCAAGTGACTGGGGAGAGAAAAATGACAGACAGTCAGGAGCTTAGAAAAGGGAAGCCGGCCCCCAGCTGGGGGCGGGAGACAGACAATGGGGTCACTGGTCTGTTTGCAAGCTCAGGGTGAATTCACACCAACAGAATCAAAAGCCCAGTACAGGCTTCACACACCAGCACCAATCGTGGCCCCAGCCTGGCCTGGCTCTCTGAAGGGAACCAGTGTGCTGCGATTGGGGAGCAGCTCTCTGCAAGGTGTGAGGCAGACCGGCAAGGAGTAACAGGGTCTGGAGAAAGGCCCAGGGGTGAAAAAGAGCGGGAAAGAGGAACAGGGGAGATGACTACAGCCCTGAAGCAGTGGATGGAGGAGTGGCATGGAAGGCCTGTTTCTCAGACCCAGCAGGGGACAGCTTAGTGGAGAGCCAGCCCCTTTCCCGGAGAGATACAGACCCTCACTGGAGCAGGCCTAGTCCCAGCGCCCACAAGGACAGCTCCAGATACCACCCCGACCCTCTCCAAGAGGGACCCTGCGGAGACAGAGACCAGGTGGTAGAAGGAACAGACAGAGCCTCCTGACATCTGGGATGTGCTGACTGTGCAGTTCCACCCTCCATCCAGCTGCAGCTCCCCTAAAGCCCAGCTCGGAGGAGGAGCCCGTGCTCACAGGAGGCAGGGAGCCCTGAGGGTAAGCCCTCCCCAAGAAACTGACACAGGTGCAAGAGCTTGGGCCAGCTTCCAAGGCTGCCAGCCCCAGGGGCCCCAGGGCAGGACACAGCCCTGTGCAGATGCCACCAGAGAAAAGGGGGACGCCCAGCGGCAGTATCTGCCATGGGTGGGGACACCCACACTCCCTGATCCAGGGTCATGAGCGCCTCCAATTCTGTGTCCCAGCTGCTCTGAAACCTCACACCCACCCCTGGCTGGAACCTCCCAGGATGACTTCTTTCTGAGCTGGAGATCTCGTGACCTCCTGACTTCTTCCTAATGAGGGCAAAGGACCGGGGGCTGGAAAACTCAGAAATAAAACCCCAACCCCGAGAGTCTCCCTGGAGGAGGAAATGGCAACCCACTCCAGTATTCTTGCCTGGAGAATAGCCATTGTCAGAGAAGCATGGGGGGCTACAGTCCATGGGGCTGAAGAGTTGGACATGACTGAAGTGACTTAGCACACACACACACACACACACACACACACACACACACACACACACAGTCTCCCAAGTCCAGCTGGAGGTTAACCTGGGCAAAGTTAACTCTGCAGAGGGAGTTAACTGGTAAAAGTTCTTCAAAACTGTCCAGGGAACTACAACTACCAGGTCTGGGTCATCCCTCCACGCACACGGCCACAGGTTCCGAAGTGTCCAGGGTGATTCCCATTTCCACTGTTTGCCCCTTCTCTGATCATGTCATTTGGATTGTGGCATCCCCTCTCAGTCCCCTGAGGTCACTATCTTGCCATCCATGGCAACTAGCATCTGCTACTCGGCTACCTGGCTACCCCAAACAGCACAGCTCAGCTACCTGCTCTGGGGAGATGAGCCAGGTAGCAAGGCTCCCTCATGGAAAAACAGGTCCAAGACACTCTTCCAAGGGCAAAGGTGTCCACTGGGCTGAGGCCAGCCCCACCCTGGACTAGGCCTCCCCCCACAGAGACCCAGACCCTCTGGGTGTCATATGCCTCTCTGAGCAGCTGTGGCCCTGGAGCCCAGGGTTCTGTGCCTCTCAGCTCTGCTGCCCAAGTTCCCAGAGTATGGCTTTTCCCCAGAGATAGCATGGCACTGGCTGCCATGGGAACAGCACCCCAGATCCTCCACAGTCTCAGCAGCCAAGCGGGCTCTAGGCTCGGTGACGCCTTCTGGGCTCCAGGGTGGCAACCATGTCACCGGGTGCCCTGGCTGCAGAAGGTGGGGCATGTGGGCTTAGGTGCGAGGGGGCTCCTGGAAGAGGCACTGGGGCTCCTGATAGGCCAACACAGGCCTCCCCAGACTTGGGGTCCTCGGGTGGATAGGGGTACCTGGGCCAGAGTCTGAACCCTGCCTAGTCCCTGCATGTCCACCGCGGTTTCCTCATCTGCAAAACACATGTATTCTGTCCAACCATTGGACTGACCCAGATAACACTGGCAGCATGAAACATCCCAGAGGTGCCGTTACACCTGCTCTGCTCTAGACCCAGAAGCCCCAGGCCACCCACCCCTCCTGCACTTCACTGAGCCCAACACACACATCCTGCCTCTGGGGGTTGTTTTCCAAGGTACTGTTGTTCAGTCATTCAGTTGTGTCCTACTCTGTGACCCCATGGACTGCAGCATGCCAGGCTTGCCTGTCCATCACCAACTCCCGGAGCTTACTCAAACTCACGTCCATTGAGTCAGTGATGCCATCCAACCANGGGGTTGTTTTCCAAGGTACTGTTGTTCAGTCATTCAGTTGTGTCCTACTCTGTGACCCCATGGACTGCAGCATGCCAGGCTTGCCTGTCCATCACCAACTCCCGGAGCTTACTCAAACTCACGTCCATTGAGTCAGTGATGCCATCCAACCATCTCACCCTCTCTCCTCCTGCCTTCAATCTTTCCAGCATCAGGGTCTTTTTTCCAAGGTGAAGTGCCCCTTATCAAGTCTCTTAGTTCCTGTAATAGAAGCTCTCCTACACTACACAGAGTTGTGTGAAGGGACAGAATCTGGAAGGGGCAGGGAGGCCCCTCCAGGGGTCAGGAAGGGCCAGGTCTTCACCCAGAGTCCCAGCACATTCTCAAACTCTGAAGGGTGACACAACTACCTGGGGTCTTGCTTCAAATGCAGATGTCCAGGCCAACCTGGCAGACACTCTAATCCAGGAGGGCTCAGGTGGGGCCCAGGCATCTGCATTTTTAGCAAGTGCCCTCCATGATTCAGGTGCAGTCTGTGTGGCCCACATTCCAAGAACTCAACGCTACAAACGGTCCCCACCCCTGAGCTGCTGTCTCTTCTCATCCAACCTTCTGTCCTGCTTCCACGGCCTCACGCCATATACTCCCCGCCCTCAGCAATCTGCCTCCAGCCAGGATCCACAGAGGCTGTTTTGGGAAAAGGCACTGCGGACATTAATTTGGAACCCTGGGGGCCCTGATGGTGAGCCAGCTGCTCCTCTCCTCCTTTCTGCGCTCCCCCGCGCCCCCTGCTGGCCCTGGTGCTGTGCTCACAGGGTTCCACTTCCCCTCCCTCTGCCTGCTTTCCCTAGGGGCCAATCCCCAAATCTGCTCCCTCCTTACTCCTGGGTTCTACCTAACCCCTGCCTGCTCCTGGAGGATCCCACACACTGCCCACTTGGGGGGCCCCTGCCTGCCCCTCCACTGTAGCTGCTCAGTCCAGGAGCCCCGTCCACACAGCCTCGCCTCCAACCCCACCCTCACTTGCTCCCAGGACACTGCTGTGACCTTCTGGGTCTCTCTGCCCCAGCATCTGACCTGTGACCTCTCCCCAGTGCTCACCCTAGATGGACAGCCACTGGCCTGGCCATCCCACTCCTCAGGTCCTGGTAACCCCCGTGGCCTCATCTCCAGAATTTACTTTGTTCTGAGCTCCTTTGTCTTTCCAGTCACCACCCACACTCGCCCCTTGGGGGACACTTGCCCAGGGATGGGCAGGCTCCAGGCCTCCTTCGGTCGGTGCCATCCTTCTCCTTGTCTGTCTACATGGACTCCTGTACATCCTTCACCATTAGTTGCTCAGTTGTGTCCAACTCTTTGGGACCCCATGGACTAGTAGCCTGCCAGGCTCCTCTGTCCATGGAATTCTCCAGGCAAGAATCCTGCAGTAGGTAGCCATTTCCTTCTCCAGGCGATCTTTCCAACTCAGGGATCAAACCCAGGTCTCCTGCATTGCAGGCAGACTCTTTACCATCTGAGTCACCAGTGAATCCTTGAAGACCCAGGCAAATAGCACCTTTTCTCTGGGGCTTTCTACGTGGGTTCCCTGCCTATGGGGTCAGTCATCCTGGGATCTGTGCCCAGAGGTCTTTACATGTTTACTCCTGTTTCCATCTACCTGGCTGCGCTGGCAACTTGAGGCTGGGAGCCGTTGCCTGGCATCCAGATCAATGGGTGACTGTGTAGGAAGGAGCCATTGCTAACCCCAGGGGCCCTTGATGCTCTTCTCCAGGACAGAGGTCTGCCCCTCCCAGGCAGGTGTCAAGAGGAAGGTACAGAGGTGCACAGGGCTTAGAGGTCCCTGCTCTCAGCTCCACACAATAGCAGACGTCACGCCAGTGAAGGAGGGAGAGTCAAAGCAACCCTTCACAAGTCAGAGCCAGATGCTGAACAGAGCAACCAGCCTGCTGCTCAGCGTGATCCTCACCCTTTCTTAAGCCTTTTTCTTTTTCTGTGATACAAGTCATCTCCTACCAAGTCTTCCTGGTTGACTTTTTCAGTTGAATTCAATGTATATGAGATTTTTTTAGTTCACGTTTATCATGATTAGGTTACAAGTAATTCTCATGAAAGTGTTGATTAAAGTTTAGAAAGATTAGCTTCCCATCCCACTGACTGGCATTCTCCTGGGGCCTACCTGCAATTTCATCCAGACTTGGTCATTACCTGGAGGCCCTGGGAGAAGCCTGGGAGCCACATGTGGGCAGAGAGGGGTCCTGGCACCTGGACAGCTGGTTTGCACAGAGAGGGAGCCTCTGTCTACATGGGGATGGGAGAGAGCCCACTCTGGGCCAGAGTTGGACCACGGGCTCCCGATGAGAGGTGACAAGGGCTCCATGAAAGCAAAGATATGCAGGCAGTTCAGGAGCCAGAGGAGGAAGTCGGGACCAACCCCAGAAGGGCAGACAAGGCGGCAGAGGCAGCCCAAGAGTAGAGGCCAGAGGGTGTGGGAGAGGATTCCAGGAAGGACGCTGGCTGTGAAAGGGAGATGGAGCTGGCACCCCTACCCATGCGCTGCTGAAGAGGGTCAAGAGGGGTGACGTGTAGGGGGTGATCACTGCTTGATCCCCGGAGGAGCTATGCACTGGGTGGGGTGAGCCCTGTCCTCTCCTCCGCTCCCCTGAGGCCCTGGCTCCCTGCTGGCTTGCTCACAACCACAGCTATTTTAACAAGGCTCTCAGTGTAACCCTGAGACCAAATGACCTATTTTAGGCTCTCTGGCAGCAGACTCAGAGCCTGCAGCCTTGGCTTCCACAGGGGAAAGCCAGCAGCGCCCCGGGACCGCCCAGCTGGCTCAGGTTGAGGACCTTCCCTGGAAAGTCTCTTTGAGAAAGAGTGTGATCAGACAGAGGCTGGAACAGGCTGGGGGAGCCAGCATGCCAAGGCCAAGAAGAGGGCAAGAACAGCTCCAGGGCAAGAGAAAGGATGCGGGCTTCCTTAACACAAGGGGCCATGTCTCGATGGTGTCCCTCCAACTCTGGGACAGCCAGATGAGGGTCCACATGGAGCATGGCTGGAAGATGGCAAGTCTGCAGGTGAATGGCCACAAGGAGGATTCTGCCAAGTGAGCTGGGAACCTGGAACTGGCACTGGCCAGGCGTTCATCCTGGAAGCAGTTCTGGGTCACGGAGAGACCCAGAGCTTAGAGTGAGCATGTTTAAAGGGGCCTGGAGGTGAAAAGTCCAGAAAACAGCAGCAGGAAACCCTTCCAACTTTTTGATGCCCTCCTGAAATGCCATGCTAACCACCTCCATCACACCTGCCCACTGTTATGCTTGGAAACACACATGGCCTGTAAGCCACATCTAGAACCACTTGACAGGAACCACACAACTGATTCTATGGCCTTGAGCATCTCACTCGACATCTCAGGGTCTGTTTTTCCATTAGGAAAGTGGGGCTGTGATCACCCCTGCCTCACAGCCCCGTTGGGAGGATTCCCTGGGATAACTTTATATGCTACTTGACACAGAACCTGACACACAGTAGGAGCTCAAGAAATTAATTATAATTAATAGCAAAGATGAGAATCACATGTCCAACAGTAAAGGATCGGTCAAAAAATGATGGCACAGCCACATGGCTGCATATCATGTGATTGCTGAATTGCTTTCTCGAAAACTAAGGACATGGTAAAATTCTCATAGGGCTTCCCAGGTGGCTTGATGGTAAACAATCTGCCTGCCATGCAGGAGTCATGGGTTCAATCCCTGGGTCAGGAAGATGCCCTGGAGAAGGAAATGGCCACACACTCCAGTATTCTTGCCTGGAGAATTTCATGGACAGAGAAGCCTGGCAGGCTACAGTCCAGGGGCTTGCAAAAGAGTCAAACATGACTTAGTGACTAAACAACAAAATTATCCTAAGTAAAAAATGGAAGCTAAAATGGATATTATAATGTTTGCATTGTATGGAAATCCATTACAACTTTATAAAGGAAATTCATACGTATTTTTTTAAATATTAATGCAAGATAATGGGTTCAGCTATTTGCAGTCAATCTTTTAGGCGCCTCTGCTGTTTCTATCTTTCCCAACCACTTTCAATGGTGGCTCTGCATTCTTTCATAGCCAGGAAAAATGATCAATATATGGTACAGACTGAGCAGCACTAACAACAAGAAAGGAACGAACTCAGCATCCTGTTGAGCCTGCTTTCAGAAGCTACAGCTCTCTGTCCCCGAGCCTCCAGCAAAGTGATATGCCCAGAGAAGCGCTGGTTGCCTTTGGTTCAAACTCAGTCCTTTGGTTCAAACTCAGCTGTCGGGTCTGCTCGGCCACCATGGGGACCAGGGGACAGCGCTTCACGTGCCTGCCTTTCTGGGGACTCTGAGCTTCCAGACCCAGAGAGCAGTCTATTCATTCACCCAAGAACATGCTGGGGCCCTGGGGGGCCAAGCCCCACCAATGCAGAGGGAAGCCACAGGAGCTCAGAGCTGGTCCAGAGCTGGACCAGGTAACAGTGTGCGGAGCAGCACAGCTGAGGTGCTAGTGTGCAGTGGGGACCACAGGAGGGCCCGGCCCAGCCTGAGGGGGGCAGAGGAGGGGGCACGTCAGCGCTGGGCTCCTGGCTGTCAAGAGGCATATGTATGGACAGGAAGGCATGAATGCACAAGGCTTGAGACGGGAGCAGAAATCCACTCAGTGTGCCTGTTTATGGAGTACGAGGTCCTGGTGTCTGGGGCAGAGGTGGGGAAGGTAGGTGGAGGGGGGCGAGGGCAGGAGAGGTAGGTGGGGGAGGGGGAGTGTGGGAGGTAGTAGGGGCAGGGGGTCCCATATATCATGGCTAAGGGATTTGGATTGTATCCTCAAGGCAGTAGGAAGCCACTGAGAGACTTCGAGGATGGTCTCAGATTAGCAGAGGCCAGGCAGGTCCATCCCCATTTCAGTACAGGGTAGCAGGGGCAACTGGCATCCTCTGCTGGAACCAGTCGATGAAGCCGTAAGGTACAGGCCTGTGCACTAGGGTCTCCAGTAGCTGTCTGCACCCAGCAGGTACTGAAGACACGTTCGCCGAGGGAAGGATGGGATGTGGGGGTTGGGGGAGCAATGCCCAGGTAAGCAATGCCCAGCCTGCTCTCCTCCCTGGGTCTGGGGAGGGCAAGCAGTGCTCCTGATACCAGACCCCTCCAGCCCCAGAGAAGCATGGGCAGGTCTAAGGTGGTGGACAGGATCCTAGGACCGACTGCCACGCACTGACGGGTGATGGGGTGGCCCAGGCCC
>SJYA01002194.1:14564-56274 GCA_006410615.1 Neotragus moschatus | reverse complement strand
GCGAGGGCAGGAGAGGTAGGTGGGGGAGGGGGAGGGTGGGAGGTAGTAGGGGCAGGGGGTCCCATATATCATGGCTAAGGGATTTGGATTGTATCCTCAAGGCAGTAGGAAGCCACTGAGAGACTTCGAGGATGGTCTCAGATTAGCAGAGGCCAGGCAGGTCCATCCCCATTTCAGTACAGGGTAGCAGGGGCAACTGGCATCCTCTGCTGGAACCAGTCGATGAAGCCGTAAGGTACAGGCCTGTGCACTAGGGTCTCCAGTAGCTGTCTGCACCCAGCAGGTACTGAAGACACGTTCGCCGAGGGAAGGATGGGATGTGGGGGTTGGGGGAGCAATGCCCAGGTAAGCAATGCCCAGCCTGCTCTCCTCCCTGGGTCTGGGGAGGGCAAGCAGTGCTCCTGATACCAGACCCCTCCAGCCCCAGAGAAGCATGGGCAGGTCTAAGGTGGTGGACAGGATCCTAGGACCGACTGCCACGCACTGACGGGTGATGGGGTGGCCCAGGCCCCCTACCAAGGGCAGCTGGTACAGCAGAAGTAAGAGCTGCAAGGGCTCCCAGGAGCAGAGCAAGGGCATCTGCTGAGAGACAGTGCCACCTAGTGGCAGGAAGCATGCACACCAGGCTCCTCTGGGACCGCCCTGCCCACCACCCCAAATGCTCCTGGGCCTTTCTGGGCTTTTCATGCTGGCGTCCTGAGCAATGGAAGCAATAATCTTGGGCTTTTGCCACCTGGGCTGCGCCTGAGCCTCTGAGAGCAACAGGCCCTGTGGCATCAGCTGAAGGCAGCTCTGCTGAGAAGTTGACAGGCTAGAATGTTATTTGAGCCCCACGTGACCCAACGGCGTGGCCAGAAATGTAGGGTCCGGTTTTCAGGCTTGAACCTCCACAGTGCAAAAGATGAAGGAAATACAGTGTGCTCCGGAAGCTCTTCCAGGTACTGCTGACCCCTCCCTGCTTCCAACTCACACTCCGGGGAATTCTCCTTCAGGCCCTTTTGCAGCCTGTTTTCTCAGTGATTCCGGTCAGAGGTGACCGTGGGAGGAGGGGCAGACTGAAGGACACCCCAGCAGCAGAGAACAGTCTCCCCCAGATATTGTCCCCCGGCTCCAGGTTTAGTCCTAGGAGTCTGTTCCTGAGAGAGAGAAGTACCCAAGGCCAGCCTGGCTGTCTGTGGATGCCCCAAACCCGGGAGGGTCTGGATTCCGGCACCACAAATTCACAGCCACACGCCCACAGCTCACTCCTGACTGCTCAGCAGTTTCAGGCCAGGTGAGGTCACCATGACTGCCTTAAATAACTCAACAGTTTGTTTCCAATTGTTGGCTTAGCCAAGCAAGATAAAAAGTACTTTTTAAAACTTCCCCTTTAAACAACAAGGTCCTACTCTTTAGTGCAGAGAGCTATATTCAGTATCCTATGATAAACCATAATGGAAAAGTATATTTAAAAAAGAATGCATATATGTACATAACTGAATCACTTTGCTATACAGGAGGAAATAATGCAACACTGTAAATCAACTATACTTCAATTTTTAAAGAGAAAGAAAGAAAGAAAGAAAACTAGAAAACCGAAAATAATAAGTTCAGAGACTTAAAAAACTTCCCCTAATTGTCAAAAAAAAGTACATGCAATGTTAAAAAATTAGTTTTAGCAAAAAGTGTTCGACGTAGAAACTCAAGGTGCCTTATATGGTCCCACTCTCTATCAAAATTTTCTATAAACAACCTGCTAAATATTCTTTCCGCTACTTCTGTTCTATGCATGAGTATGTGGATATGGGCGGGGGCAGGGGAGTACATGTGGTAGCGTTTTCTACACTGACATAGAGTTTTACAGCTTCTTTTGATTTTTCCCATTAAGAGCATTCTTCTAGAGGTAGTCTTAGAACCAGAGCTCAAAGTCAGGTTAGCCCAAGACCAGGGTGGCAGAAAANCTGATCTCCCCCCTCCACCCCATGCAACAATATCCACATCACTTAGAGTCAAATTTGTTGTTCAGTCACTAAGTCATGTCCGATTCTTTGCGACCCCATGGACTACAGTACACCAGGCTCCCCTGTCCTTCACTATCTCCTGGAGTTAGCTCAGATTCATGTCCATTGAGCGGGTGACGCCATTCAACCATCTCATCCTCTGTTGCCCCGTTCTCCTTTGCCTTCAATCTTCCTAGGGTCGAATGCAAATCTCTAATCCAGTCTCTATAGCCAAACTCAGCTTTCCCAAAGACTCTCGTTCCTGAGTAACTTGTCTGCTTTGGACTGTCGTGTTCTGCAAGGACACTGAAATGCTCTATGAAGCCTCTGAACTGGGAGTGAGGGCTTCCGGGCCAGGAATAAAAGCCTTCTGATTCTGTACTGTGGCCAAGGGCTGATGGTCGGTTGGCTGTCTTCTTGTGGAAGACAAGGGAATGGCCACTAGGTGTCGAGACACACAAAAGAACCAGACTCCAGTGCTGTCCTCTCCCAATCCCCAGCACAAGCCCCTAAAGGCCCTTCTGGTTCAAGCCACCCTAGCGATGGCTTGAACCCTGTGACCTCCTGCTGTCACAGACCACTCTCAGTACCCCCAGAGCAAGCTCTGTCCCCCTGTTCAGAGGCCAGCTCCATCCAGCTAAGGACACTTCTCTGTTTTGCTTAGCATCCCAGGACCTTGGGATGCTGGCTTCACAAAGGTCGAGAGTCCCTTCCTCACTGTCCTTTCCTGACCAGCCAGGCTTCCTCCAGCAGAGGTGTGAGAGCTCAGAACCAACAGGACAGTGTGTGTGTGTAAACGTGTGCAAAATCATTGTTATTGCTGTTGTTTAGTTGCTAAGTCCTGTCCAGTTCTTGAGATCCCATGGGCTATAGCTCGCCAGGTTCCTCTATCCATGGAATTCTCCAGGCAAGAATACTGAAGTAGGCTGCCATTCCCCTCTTCAGGGGATCTTCTCCAACCAAGAAATGGAACCAGAGTCTCCTTCATTGGCAGGCAGATTCTTTAGTGCTGAGCCACCTGGGAAACCATTTTATATTGGATCTATTTCACAGAATCTCCTCCCAGTAACCCTGCCCTTGGTGTTCTGTACTCACTGCCCAATCCTCTTACACTCACTACCCTCTAGGATCCCCTGCCACACACTCACGCTGTGATTACCAGGGGGCCTTACACACCCAGCCCTGGGCCTGGGGTGTCCTTGGTACCTGAATGGATCTTTGGGGTCGGGTCATGCCCCCATGATGCTTCCCTGGCGGAGACTGGTTCTTAAACTGTCTTTCCTTGGGGAAGATTCCTGCCATTCCTGAAAATTCTGGTCTTCTAGGATTCTTTGAGCTCTAGCTAGAGCTGACCCTGTGCCGCTGCCTGACAGAGGGAACACCCCCCAGGGCTGGATCAGGGCAAATGGTTGCATAAGCGCACCTTCCTGCCCTCCACACTCCAATCCTGATGGAAACATCAGGACTGATTTACAATCTCATCCTCAACAGAATCTGCATTCAGGGCTCCAATGTTCGGGAGAAAACTGAAGAGAATAAATCACAATTAACCCAAACACCACCGACTTTTCAGTTGCTGCTATGCTATGAGTTCATTACAGAGTGTTTGGGTTTGGCACCTATCCAAGTGAACATGCTATTAAGTTTTCATCACAATTTTGACAGACATCAGATTAACTTCACTAGAGAATTCTTACTTTCCCCTGCAGGGATCAAGAACTGGTCTCCGTTGAAGCGTGTTTAAATGACATAAGCCCAAACTACAGTGAATTTGGACACATTAACCATTTATTCGGTCCTCAGCTGTGAGACCTGCTTCTCAATTGTGTTCTACGGGTGATGCCGGAAACATCCCACCATTTGAGATGGGGGCGCATCTGTCCTACATCCTAAGAAAATCCTTGCGTGTTAACTGCCCAGAGAAGGAGACCTGCTCTCTCTCTGAAGACAGAATATTCTGGAGGCTCACCAGGGAAAGGCCAAAAAAACAGAAAATGGATAGATATGGGCAGCTGTTGAGTACCCAAACAAACAGCGAGGTGAGGGGAGAGGTTGTGGTTGAGTGCATGACATGCCACTGATGTCAGGGGTCATGGGGAAAGTGGGCGTGGTTCCAGAAAATCACATCTGCTTGGGACACACACAATTCAGAGAAACTGAGGTCAGTACATTCACTGAAACATGCAGACATGTCCACAAGCCCCCCAAACATGTCATACACACACTGCTGTTGGTTCTGAACCCTCATCTCTGCTGAAGGAAGACTGATGGGTGAAAGACGGTGAGAAAGGGGTTCCCAACCACTGGGAAGGATTCACTCCATTGTATAGCAGAAACTAATATGACATTGTAAAGCAATTACATCCCCCTCCCCACCAAACAAAGTGACAAAAGTAGGTCATGGCCTGGGAGGAGGTGCTGCTTCTCGGAGCCATGGAGGTCATCTGTGAGATACTACGCGCTCCTGCCCAGAGATTAGAAGGACCCACTCTGTGCATATGAGCCTCAGCTCGGAAGCAGCTGCCCTCAGAGTGGAAGACTCAGGAGGCAGTGCTGGAAAGACCCGGGGAACGGGATGTGTGGCCATCAGACCCAACTGATCAATGGCTCTGAAAGCTGGCTTCCCTATGACAAACACAATGTCCTGCCCTCATTTTTACCGATAAACCTGAAGCTGATGCTGTTTAACACCCACACTTACATAAACTGGAATATACATTTATACCCAGGGTAGTCTAGCACCTGCTTGTATTATAAACGCTGAGTAACCGCAGGCTGGGCCAGACAGCAGTAGGGGCCTGTAGATACAAAAGCTACCTCTGCCCCATGGATCCCGACACTTACCTTTGGTTTTGTCTATTTAAAAAATTCTGCTATATTTTACATGCTCATGTTTCAAACTTTATTCTTACAACTGTACAGAATGCATCTACATTGCATGAAAATACGCCACCATATAATGGCGCACCTCATGGAGCTTATATAAAATATTAATTCAGACTACACATATCTTAACAGCCTAAAAGACATCAACAAAAGCACAAAGCATACCGTTAAGAGCCCACCCAGCTGAAGCCATGAGCATCATTAGGGACGATGAAGGAAGGGCATGAGACGTGCCTACTTCACGGTCAGCCCAGGAGCCGGGATCCAAGGCAGGACCCTCCCTAGCACTGATCTACGGCCAGGTTACCAGACGTCCTGCCCCTGGAGTGCTTACCTGCTTCTGGAAATCAACTTGAGGCAAATGGTGCTCAACTGTGAGCTCAACGGTGCTCCAGATACACAACTGTGACAGGTGGGCCGTGGCTGGGGAGAAATAGGAAGATGCCGCCCTGTAGAAACACAGAAAACGGGTCAAGGGAGCGGCTGAAGGAGTCCACACCCCATGCTGAGAGATCCAGGCTGGCTGGCGGGAAGCTCATGGCGATGGGCCCTACGCGGCGGTCCAGAAATACCTGTGCGTCTGGCCAGCCCAGGAACTTGCACCAGCACCTCTAGGATAAGGTGCTGATTGCAGCTGTGGACTCCTGTCATTTCCGGCCAAAGCAGGTCACCACACACCCTTCTCCCCTGGCGTTAGTCACCCAGCCGACTGGGAGCCGTGCTGGGAGACGGCGAGCACCTGAGTGAATCATTCCTGCCAGCTGATGGGCAAGTACCTGCCCAAGAAGGTGTCCCTCCCACCCGACAACACGATCAGCCCGGCTCAGGTACCTTGGTGCCACACCTATTTTGTGCTCAGACGGGCGTGGGGTTTCTGTGCTTTGGGAATACCTACAGTTGTATGTGGAAAAATAAGTTCTCTCTCCCCTTCTCTCACACACAGAGAAACAGATATGCACACGCCACACTCTACAGTTGCAGATAATTTACAGCCTGTTAGCCTGGCCACACGTCTGCTGGCCCTAAACACACCTCTTCCAGGAATCAGAGAACATTCTCTTTTCTTCTTCTGCCTCCCACACACAACCTCATGGTTTGGGTCCTTTGCAGGTTAACAGGGCAGGAGCAAGGCTAAGGATGGCGGGCAGAGGCACAGGGTGAAGCCAGCAGGGGCACCTAAGTCTTGCCCTCCTGTCCCCTCTTCACTGTGGCGAGTGGGCTTCCACCTGGACTTCAGGCTTTCAGCCCACGATAAGGACAGATGTCTCTGGATAATTGAGAATCTTATTCTAAGAGACCAGGGGGAGCTCTGCAACTCATCTGTCTTCAGCCATCCCTGCAAAGAAAGCTACTCACGTACCCAAGAGGTTGAGAACACATGTTTTTCAGAGAAAGTGAGATTTCAGAAGCCTCCGCTATAGGTAGGCGCTGCTTTGGCCCTGGGTCTCTGGTCTGCAGAGCCCTTCAAGCAGTGCCGATGGCCCTGGGAAGGAAAAGCAGTCACCCGCCACTGCCACCTCTTCCACCCTCAGCCTACCTTTCAGGAAAGACATTTATAGCAATTAATTGCTCTTTTATTCCTCTAGACATCAAAGTTCCAAAATATCAAGGCTCCCTGGAGAAATGTCTACCCAAGTCCCCACATTCTTTCAAAAGGAGATGAAAAGAGACAACCTTCTTCAACTTCTGAGGGGCTTTAATTTCTCCAGCTATCACAACAGCCAATTAGCCCCCTACTGTCTACTGGGGTCAGACTGTCCAAGGTGCAGAGAGGAACCGAGGATTCATGACTTGAAGGAGAGGGCGTCTGAGGGATGCGGGGGCTCCTGGTGGGACTATGCAGGGACTCACACCGGCTGACCCATTTGCCACCTGATGATCAGGTCAAGGTCCCCAGTTTACAGAGGAGGAAACAGAGGCTCAAGGCTTCCAGGGCCCCAGAGCCAGCGGAGTCAGTGAGCATGCCCTGGAGCTGGACTCTGTTTCCAGTTCAGTTCTGTCCCTGGTTAACCATGCAACGTGAAGTCAGTCACTGCCTTCTGGGCCCTGCATTTTGCCACTGGTCAAGAGGAAATCAGGACCTCCACCATGTCTTCCCTTGGTGGAAGCAAGGAGATTGGGGCTGGCTTCATGAGTGAGAGGCCAGGCACCAGCAAAGGACTGGGCACTCACATGGGCCTCACTCCTGGTTTAATGCTCTCCTGTCAACGTCTTGCAATTCTGAATATTTTTCTAAACAAGGGGCCCTCCACCAAGCCCCACCAACTATCTAGCTGGTCCACAATGAGGGAGAGGATGTCAAGTGCTCTCAAACTGCCGAGGGCCCCGTAACCTTAAGTAGACATGATGTGGACTCCAGGAGGATTTACTAAAGTAAAACCTCTCTAGGTGTCCACAGCCTCGTGTCAGGTGAGGAAGCAGGAGATACAAAGGACACTAAGCCTGCCTTCCAGAAGGCACCTGAATGGCTGAAGAAACCACTCTGCACAAGTCAAATAAAACAACACAAATCATAGGTAACAATGAACCAAAAAGATAGGTCAGGTTAAAACAGAACACTTCGAAGACTGCCAACTGCATGTAAGGTGCCATGCCCAGCACCTCCCACTGAGCAGCTCAGAGGTGAGAGGGAAAACCCAGGGCCTTAATCTAGTGCAGTAAGTGGCAGAGTACAGGGATGTGTAAATCTCAGTGACGACACAGAGGAAGGGGAGGGACCAGCTCCCAGCGGAAGACCCTGAAGCTGTGTCTTGAAGGATGAATAGGAGTTTGCAGGTAGAGAAGATGAGAAAGGGCACTGTAGGCATGGGGAACTGACATTCTTTGAACAAACTATTATTGAGCATCTATTTATTATAAGCCAGGCCCCCTGGGTTGGGCATTGAGGATACACAGGTGAGCATGTGATAGTCTGTTTGTGATGATGGTGTCTAGTGAGCAGGGGAGACAGGCATGAATCAAGTCACACAGTAAACGCAGTAAACACAGCTTGCAGACACTCTGATAAATGAAGGGAGAGTGGCGTGGGGAGTGCAAGGTGCCCAAGGACATGCAGCTGGATTTCTGACCTCGCCCTGGGGACAGGCACCCCTCACGGGTGACTTCTGAGCTATTACCAAGGGTGAGGAGAAGATATGTTGTCTTGCGTGTGTGTGAGTCACACCCCCCTACACACAGACACACCCAAGTAAAGGTCTTGAAACAGGTAGGGGCTAGGCCTTTGGGAAAACTGAGGGAAAAGATGTGGCTGAGGCCTGGGAAGCAAGTGAAGGGGCTTGGAGGTGCTGGACCATACCTGAGAGGGGAGGAGAGGTTCAAGCAGGGGAGTCAGGTAAGTCTGAGACCCCTGTGGCCAAGGGGTGGAGGAAAGATGGGATGGGGCTGGGGCAAGGGGGTCCCTGCTGGGCCAGGTGAGGGCCAGGCCTCAAGCTGCAGGGTGAGGACAGAAGGACCTGGGACGCTTCGGCAGGTGGAACTGTGGGCCAGTGGCACCATCAGAGCCTAGGGTGGCTGCAAGGGGGGATGTAGGGAGGCCTGACGTGCCAGCTTCCAATCTGCTGTCGATGGCCCTGAGGACAGGCTGAGCAGCCAGGGCTGGGCTCCAGGGTTCACAGAGAAGCTCTGGAAGCACAGCAGACTCACCCTTCAGAGGAAGTTGGTACCACCGTGCACATCCCCAAGGTGTTCTGGAGACAGAGTCAGAATGTGGAAACTGACCAGATCTGGGAAACATCCGGGGCACTGCTGGGAGACGCTGTACTGGACGGGGTAGGGGGTGGGCGGCACTCTGGGGAGAAGAAATGACGTGAGTAACCGCAAAGAACTGACATCCTGGCCAGTCAAGTGGCCTTCATTCATTCATTCAAACAACGAATTCATTTGTTCAATGAATTCATTCATTCAAACAATCAACAAACATACTGAGCGCTTACTGGGTCCTGGGATGTTGTGTTGTGCTGTGCTTAGTCTCTCATTCATGTCTGACTCTTTGTGATCCCATGGACTGTAGCCCACCAGGCTCCTCTGTCAGTGGGGATTCTCCAGGCAAGAATACTGGAGTGGGTTGCCATGCCCTCCTCCAGGGGATCTTTCCAACCCAGGAACTGAACTCAGGTCTCCCGCATTCTTTACTNCTTAGTCTCTCATTCATGTCTGACTCTTTGTGATCCCATGGACTGTAGCCCACCAGGCTCCTCTGTCAGTGGGGATTCTCCAGGCAAGAATACTGGAGTGGGTTGCCATGCCCTCCTCCAGGGGATCTTTCCAACCCAGGAACTGAACTCAGGTCTCCCGCATTCTTTACTGTCTCAGGCAGATTCTTTACTGTCTCAGGCGGATTCTTTACTGTCTCAGCCACCATGCTGCTGCTGCTAAGTCGCTTCAGTCATGTCCGACTCTGTGCGACCCCACAGACGGCAGCCCACCAGGCTCCCCCGTCCCTGGGATTCTCCAGGCAAGAACACTGGAGTGGGTCTCAGCCACCATACAGCAGTGCAAACACAGTCAAAAGTCCCCATGGACATTCTAGGGAGGGGGAGAACAGACAAAACAAAATAGAAAGGAATCAATGTGTAAATAACCTAGTACGGAGGAAGAAGGTGGATGCTATGGTAAAGAAACTGCGCTGGAGGATGGGAACAGGAGTGTGGGGTAGTTGGGTGAGGGGGTAAGCTGAGGGAAGCTAGACCGAAGCTGGACTGGGACTTCGGTCCAGGAGGGATGAGAGCCGGGGAGGCGGGGGAGGGGACTGGATCCCAGGAAGGATAAATCGGGGGGATGGGGAGATAAGACCTCCTTCCATGCTCTACGTGCTGCCCAGAATCCTTGGTTTCTCAACCCAGCACTGCCGACGCTGGACTGGGTAACTCTTCATTGTGGGGACTGACCTGCACGTGGCAGAGTATTTAGCAGCATCCTGTGCTCTGTCCGCCCAAAGCGCCTGCCCCTCAGCTGTGACAACCCAGAGTGTCTCCAGACTCTGCCCTGTGTTCCCAGGGGTAGCCAACGCCCCCAGGTGAGAACACGGCTTGAAAGGAACAGCTGACACACATTCTGACTCACTGTTGGCCGGGCACTGTTCTGAACCCTCATGTCAAACATCCCTATGAGGTTTCATTGTACAAACGAGGATACCAGTCTCTCCTCACCCAGCTAGGAGGCCCTAGTCTACTGTGGGGCAGGATTCGAACCCAGACCATCCAGGCCCCGACCCCTCTGCTACGCTGCTTTCCGGCACCCAAGTAGGTGGACAGAGGAGCGCTCAGAGCCAGTGGAGGGAGGCAGGCCTGGGCCTCAGCCTCGGCTGCGAGTCCCAGTCAAGGCGGCACCTCTGGCCCCCCAGCGACATTAAAACTGGGGCACCAGAGAGAACTTCCACAAGCTCCACTCTCAGTAATTAGACTGTCGCCTCTCGGACTCAAGGGCCTTGTGAGCAGCTGCCTTAATTAATCAATTCCACATCTCCGCCTCCTCAACCTGGAGCCAGGCTTGGCATCCTGGAACCGCATTCCACCGGCAGGCGCGAGACAGGTGTGAGGAAGGCTCCTTGGGTCAGGGAGTTTGCAGAACGCAGCAGCAGTCTTAGGAGATGAGCTTGGGATGAGGAATTAGTCCTGAGGTCGCCAACCCAAATGCCAACCTGCTCCGAAGCTCCTTCCTGCTGTGTCAGGCCAGGCGAGCTTGCAGAACAACAGTGATAATTACCGTGGTTGCTAGAGCTTTCCTGGGGGCCGCACAGTGTCAGGCCTGTTTAGCACACCGAGTCCTCAGGACAAGCCTGCAAGGTAGCAATTATTCCCTTTTTATAGATGAGACAACCAAGGCTCAGAGAAGGCAAGGAACCTGCTCAGGGCCACAGAGTTAATACATGATAAGCCTAGAGAAAAGTTAATATGGAGTACTTATTAGATATTAGTATTGTTTCACCATTATATGTGTTGAGTGTGATGAATACATTGTAGTCACACTGTAAAAATATCCTGGTTCTTAAGAGATACAGGCTGAAGTGTGTAAGGGTGAAATGTTTCAATGCTTGCAACTTACTCTAGTTTCAGGGAAAAGGTGTGTGTATGAGTATGTGTATATGTGACTGTGTATGTGTGTACCTGTGTGTATATATGTATGTGTGTGTGTGTGTGTATATGTGTGGCTGTGTATGTGTATATATATGTAAATATATGGGTGTGTATGTGTGTATGTGAGTGGGTATATATGTGTAAATGTGTATGTATGGGCTTACCTGATAGCTCAATTGGTAAACAATCTGCCTGCAATAAGGGAGACTTGGGTTGGATCCCTGGGTTGGGAAGATCCCCTGGAGAAGGGAAAGGCTACCCACTCCAGTATTCTGGCCTGGAGAATTCCACGGACTGTATAGTCCATGGGGTCACAAAGAGTTGGACACGACTGAGCGACCTTCACTTCACTTCACTGTGTATGTATGAGTATGTACATATGTGTGTGTGTAAACGTGCATGTATATGCATGTGTGTATATGTGTGGGATGTATGTATGAACAGAGAGAGAGTGTGTGAGCAAAGGTTAACATTGGTGAATCCAAGTAAAGGGCATGGGGGTGTTCACTGCATTATTCAGAACTTTCTGCAGATTTGAAATCCAAATGAAAAGTCAGAAAACATTAGAAAGTCCCTGGGAAGTAGGGTCACAGCAGGAGAGGCTGCAGTCACTCTGGAGGCCCCTCGCATCGGGGGGAGCAGCTCTGAAACCTAGACCCTGATGGGGTCCTACTCCCCCGACAGGCGCAAGCGTGCTACAATGAAGATGCTGGGACTTCCGACACCTCGAACCTTGGCACTCCCACTTGTCCTTTCCCCAGCAACAGGGCACCTTCTGTTCCAGGTGGGAGCTGCTCTGATGACGGCCCTTCGGGGAAGCTTCTTGAAGCATCAGGATCAAATCATCATGACGTCATTAGTGCAGCTGCCCTGCTCAGCTGTCCAGACAGCACCAGCAAAGGCGTCAACACTGAAGACTATACTGAAGCTGGAAAGGGGGCTTCAGGGGGCACCTTCCTTCTGTGGCCTGACTCCCCTCAGAGAGCCTGCACGCCACTCTTGCACGTGGCACGTCACACACACCAGAGGACACCAGGACAGGCATGACCTTGGTCGCTAGACAGGAAGGGCTCCTCCCACTGCCCCTGGGGGCCGTCTACCACGCTCCCCACCCAGCACTGGCTCTCAGTAGGGGGCATCTGGAGTCATCTGGAGAAAGGAGATTTTCGATCATCACAGCTGGGAGGACGCTCCTGGGTAGAACCACCTAGAATGCACAGGACAGCCACCATGTCCACAACTCCAAGGGTGAGGAGCCCTGCGGGGTAGTCACCTTGGTTACCACTTGCACCAGGCTCCTTCCACACCTCTGGCCTTCACACCTGCTGGTCCCTCAGCCTAGAACATTCTTCCCTGTTCACTGCTCACTGCTGTATCGCTACCTCCTGAAGACCGTGTCTGCACACTGACCCGAGTCTCCTCCACTCACGGCCCTGGCTGCACCCGGCTGTCTGTGCATCTGGTTTCGCCTCCACTTTGGAAGCTCCCTGAGGGCAGCCACAGGGTGGGGGTCAGGCCTGCGTGGGTCCCAGGCAGCCCTATTCTCACAGACATATTAAAATGGACCCACATCTCCCAGTGAACAGAATTCTCATCTAACTCCTTAGAGGGGATGATCCTTTTTTTTTTTTTTCATGTCTCCAGTATTTTTGTGGACCCCCGAAAACCCTGAAGACCATAGACTCTGTACTGCAGGACCTGGTGGATGAAACACTGCTGCCGGTCACACCTGGAGCTCCATGCACGATGAAGGGAATGAACAGATTTCAGATTCACCCGGGAACCATGTGGGAAGGAAGCCCTCAACCCCAGAATACCCTCACCTCAGAGAGTCCAAGACATCAAGGAACTGAAGGAACCTGTGTGCATAGATTATTTAACACTGCTATGACTGGACTGGTAAAAGGCATCTGTTGAAAGCTTCTGATTTAAAAAAAATGTTTCTCCTGCAAAGTTGGCCTGATTGGTAGAAAAGTGCCCAGCTCACACTGTCTCTTCAAGTCCTTTTTACTGCTCAGCAAGGCTACCTGGCAGACGTGCTCTGACAACCTCTGCAGTTCAGCCAGCACAACGCAAACAGGAAGGGATCTCAGAGCTGGGGACGCTTCCGCAGCTGCACTGGGACACTCCGATCCTGGGCAAAGTCCTCAGGCTCTGACTGAGGGACGTGCAGGTGGTTGCTTTATCCCTGCACGGTAGGGGGACAAGGACAGGAGGAAAGAGAGGCATCTTCTGACCTAATTTAAAAAGAGGTCCTTTCTTCCTTCCCAGGGAACAGCTGGAGCCCTGGAACCTGGCCAGGCCAGAGCCTGAGACATGAAGTCAGGAACCAGCGTGCCGACAGAATCTGGCTCCAGGTGTTCCTGATTCAGTCTGACCTTTGGCCTCTCGCAGGTCCCCAGAGGGTGGGTAATGCAGACTGCAGAGCCCTTGTCTATATATGAATGGGTGCCAGGGCAGGAACCCTCAGTTCACAAGTGGGTGCACGCCCCCCTCCCACACTTCTGGGCAGGACCTCTCAGGCTGGATGACCTTCACTGCAGGCTGGGCACCTGGCAGTGTCAAAAGCCCACCTGTGCAGGTTGGCGGTGGAAGGACACTTCTCTCCTGTGGCCAACATCTGAGATGCTCCCAGCATGCTGACAACCTGCTACCCACCCCCTAGGGAAAATTCAATTTGCATTGCTGGTCAGTCTTCTTAGAGGTGGGCATGAAGTCAACTTGGGGCTGGAAGGACCAGCTCCAAGCCTAATAATCTCAGGGCAGGAGCCTGGCCAGGTTTCACAGACCTTGGGTCACCTCCAGAGAAAGAAGCCAGCGTGGAAATTTCAACCCACGAAGCTCCATCAACTCTGCTGCCCATAGCTATGCCAACTCTCGCAGGGTCACCATTTAAAACATTAAATAAATTGGGAAACTGAACATTGTTGCTTTCTTGTTTGTTTTTCTTAACAAGGGGGAAAACTGACACAGTGCTGTTTATCAGGACAGAAGTAAATTCCCTTCACTCAGCCACATGGACTCATTCACACAACCTCCTGCTGAAAGCAACGAGCCCTGTTCTCAGGGGCAAGCCCAGGCAAGGTGGCCCAATTTTTCCAGTGCCTGCCAGCAGGCTGGCTGCTTCTGCCTTTGCCCCTACTCTCCCACCGTCCCTTCCCTCCACTGAAGTCCCCGATAATTGGTTCAAATAAATAGGCTTCCCAGGCCAGGCTCACTGCATCCCCTCAGAAGGGGGCCAGGAAGGCCTCCAGCTTCCTGTTGTGAGAATTAGGTCATTAAACCAATTGGGCTGCTTGCAGGGCGAGGGCTCAGTCCCCCTGTCATGGCCTCCAGAGTCAGCCCCCTCCTCACTGTCCAGCTCTGGAAATGGGGGTCCTCAGGACTCAGCTGAGAGGCTCCAGGCCCAGCCTCCTGGGTGAAACTTCTTACAGACTCTTAGAATAGGAAGTTTTAGGATTACTGCCTCTTCTTTCCTATAGGCTTTCAGCATACAGGTATGTGCTAACTTGCATTAAAATAAACCTATGTTTGTCTACCTGGAAAACATATCCACACTACCGCAATACGTTGCAAGCCTTCATCACACCCTCATGTCACAGAAGTGCACTATTTGTTTGGATAACTGCTTCTGCTCCATTTCACAGTACGTGACCTTCCCTCTCCTTTCCCTCCAGCCATGTCAGAACAAAAAATAATCTGAGGAAAGAGGAAACCTCCCACTAAGGGACTGCTGAAGACTCAGTTTCCTTCCTCCCTAAATGTTTAACAAGCTGCTGATCAAAATAAAAAATATTTTAAACAGATGCAACTTCCAGAATCTACATGCGTTTATCCCATTAAGTCACTGGGGAAGCAGCATGAAGATGAGGACTTCTGATGTGTAACAAGACTTGTCCAGTCTGGAGGCAGAGAGGCTGGAGGCTGGAGAGGAGAGGGAGACAACTGGGGAAAACACAGCGCCCCAAACAGCAGGAATCCACCCACAGTCACCTGCTCAGGGCCAGGGGAACTGCAGAAAAGTTCAGAAGAGGGGACAGAAGTGGGAGGGAGGCTTTAGGTGTCTGTGTGGAAGCTAGGAACTATCCCTATTCCCAGTGGGATGGACACAAACACCGAGACCAGCGGAGGTGAGAAAATCTTTTCCCTTCTTCCCTCCTAGAGTTTTTGGCTGGCCTAATAATTAAATTGACATAAGACGTTAAAGGGGCTTCCCTAATGGCTCAGCAGCAAAGAATCTGAAAAAAAAAAAAAAAAAAAGAATCTGCTGCAATGCAGGAGATGAAGGAGATGTGAGTTCAATCCCTGGGTCAGGAAGATCCCCTAGAGAAGGGCATGGCAACCCACTTCAGTATTCTTGCCTGGAAAATTCCATGGACAAAGGGGCCTGGCTACAGTCCATGGGGTTGCAAAGAGTGGGACATGACAGAGCACACACAGGCAGGAAGGCAAGGCATCTAGGGGAAAAAATTTAATTTCTTATGTAAGAGAGCCTCAACGAGATAAGGCTTGAAGAAGTGACCAGAGCAGGCACCTTTTGTATCTTTTAGACAAAAGAACAATAAGTTTGTGAAGAATTGACAAGATCAAGAGGTCTGGGCTTGGAGCAGTAAACAAGTGAGAAAACTAACAATAGCCTTCTCAGCCTGGAACTCCCTGTCTCTGGTGATGAGGACGCCTTCCATCCCCTGTACGAGGAAGGTACGTTTCACATGAGATTTATTTCCTGGTTTCAGGGGAATAAAAAAGGGTCAGATTGTCTTTCTTGCACCGACTATTTCTCAAGCAACTTTAACTCCAAATAATCAATACGCCAAAATGGTATATGTAGGGCTGGCTTATTCTGCTCCCCTGCACTTGGCACGCCCAGACAATCTATTTCAGAAGCCAAGTCCCCATCAGCCATTTGTAAAGACATCCTTCATTTCCCAAAGCCACGAAACCATTAGTCACCAAGTCGAGGAGAAGGGGAAGAAGCTCCCAGCAAAACTAGCCTGTGAGTGTTTCCCCAGGCAAAAAGACTCCTGGTTTTATAGGCCAGCTACTCACCCAAGACTGTCACATTTCATGAAACGAAACCCGGGAGCCTTTCACAAGCCCATGCCCACACAACGCAAGCAGAATCTGACCTCTTGCAAAAACTCTCAACTGAGAGGAAAAAGCTTCTCTGGAGGTTAGGAGGAGAGAGAGGTTCATTATACTACAAGTTAGTTTGATGGTATTCCTTATGATTAAGACTTCAAGTCTCAGAAAACTAAAGTTCCTCATAGGTTTACTTGGAGCATATGACACAATGTTAAAAACAGAACAAAGACTACAAGCACCAACGTGCACTTGTTCTGCTTCTAGAAAAGTCATGCGAGTCTGCCAGAAAGATAGTCATAAGATTTCCAAGTTCAAAAATGAGTAACTCACCCCCAAAAAGAAGTTCCTACGAGAAAAGGAAATCAAGGACTGTGCATGCCATAAAAGAGGGGGAAAGGGACTTCCCTGGTGGTCCAGTGGCTAAGACTCCACACTCCCAATACAGGGGGCCTGGGTTTGATCCCTGGTCAGGGAACTAGATCCCACATGCTGCAACTAAGAGTTCACATGCNAAAAGGAAATCAAGGACTGTGCATGCCATAAAAGAGGGGGAAAGGGACTTCCCTGGTGGTCCAGTGGCTAAGACTCCACACTCCCAATACAGGGGGCCTGGGTTTGATCCCTGGTCAGGGAACTAGATCCCACATGCTGCAACTAAGAGTTCACATGCCACAGCTAAAGACCTCACATGCCACAAGGAAGACCCAAGACCCCAAGTGCTACCACTGAGATCTGGTGTGGCCAAATAAATTAAATAAAGTTAAACAATAAAGCAAGCAAGTTGCAGATATCAGATACCTGGCTAGACATCTCACCACTCACCTCCTAAGGTCATGCTCTGACACTGTTCCAATACCATTTCCCCCACCCAAGCAATTTACTACCGACCCAGTGGTGTTCTTTGACGTATGGCCCACATCCAACTCTCCCAACCACACCCCTCACTTTGGCCTGGACCGGTTTTTAATCTAGAATCCAATCGAAGATCTCACCTTCCCTTGGTTCCCACGCTCACTCCTCTCCCTTAGCCTAGAATGTTCACCAGCTTCTCTTTGTCTATCATCATGTTAACAATTTTTAAAAATCAAAGACCACTG
Organism: Neotragus moschatus; assembly: GCA_006410615.1. Lineage (NCBI taxonomy): Eukaryota > Metazoa > Chordata > Mammalia > Artiodactyla > Bovidae > Neotragus > Neotragus moschatus. The sequence goes on along the minus strand of SJYA01002194.1, from coordinate 39,153 downwards.
TCTCCTTGTCCAGTTTTCCTTAGAAATGGAGTAAGGGTAGACATTTTGGTGAGAAACAATGGTAGCTGATGTTGCCCATGTCCCATTGGAGGCATACAACAACAGCAGCCTGCCCCGTGTCTGGTGATGCCGGATTTGTGGATCACTCTGTTACAGAGCAAAGTTTTAAATGTACAAAAGAGAGAGTAAGTAGACTAAAAGAAAACAGTAGAAGGAAATAACACAAAATGAAACCTAGAAGTTGTAAGATTAAAGATTTTAAAATCTGATTACATGAAAATCAAAACTCTCTGCATAGAAAAAACAATATAATCAAAAGGACAATGACAGACTATGGAAATACATGTGACATATGTCACAGCCATAGGACACACTGCTGTAATATACAAAGAATGCCTACAGGTCAATAAGAAAAAGACTGTCAACACAAGAAGTAATGGGCAAACAGCATAATAGATTGCTCTTAAAGATCTGAAATGATACTCTATTTCCTCATCAAGAAATTAAATTTAAATTATAATGATATACCACTTCTTTCCTATCAGATTAGCAACAAGGCATGGGAAAAAAAGCTATTTCTGCATAACTTTGGTGGGCATATAAGATGTTACAATGGAGGCCAACTTGGCAATACTAAAAATTTAAACAGATGTACCCTTCGCTTTGAGGCTTCCCAGGTGGCTCAGTGGTAAGAATCTGCCTGCCAATGCAGGAGACACGGGTTCCATCCCTGAGTTGGGAAGATCCTCTGGAGAAAGGAATGGCTACCCACTCCAGCACTCTGCATGGACAATCCCATGGACAAAGCCTGGTGGTCTACAGTCCATGGGGTCCCAAAAGAGTCAGACACGACTGAGTGACTAAACAACACAACCCTTTGCTCTAACAGACTGTAAGATTTATCCTATAGATACACTTATACAAAAGCACAAAGCTATATGTAGAAGAGTATTTCTTTTTAATAGCAATAAAAGATAGGGAGTTTTGTGGTGCTCTAGGGGTTCAAATTCTGCAGGTTCACTCCTGTAGCCCATTGTACCTGCAAACTGAGATCCTGTAAGCCACATGGTACGGCCAAAATGAATAAATAATGACAGAAAATTTAAATACTCAGCATCAGGGGACATTGAAAAAAATGAAAGTATAAGCAATCAAAAGAATGACAGGGAACCATTAAAATGAGTGATAGCTGTAAATTACCTCAGACAGAAACTTAACCTCTCTGTGCCTCAGTTTACTCACCTGCCAACTGTGGAGAATAACAGTATTTAGTTCACAAAGTTGTTGTGAAAAATAAATGTGTCAACATAAGTAAAGCATTTTTAACGATACCCAGCACACAGGAAGTGAAGAGGTATTAGCCAGACGACAGCAACGGTGATGACAGTGGAATGGAATGTTGGGTTCCAATATTTAGCGTGAAATGAAAAGGATAAGGTGAGTATTACAGTGCGGGGGTAAAAAAACAGCAGTGCCAATCAGGTGTGTGCAGCCAGTGTGTACCTTAGGCACTTGTACGTGTAGGAGTCTCTTGTTAAGATGAACAAGACAGCCACTAACAGACATCTTTTTCAAGGCATCTCTCTCACCAATTAGCCTTTTGAGTTCTGTACTATGTATATATTACCTACTCAAAAAAAAAAAAAGTGTTCTTTTTAACGAGGTGAAACGGGGCCAGAAGAGGAGAATAAATGAAATCTCTCCCTCCAGGCAGCCCTGTGCCATGGCTGATGTTGAGCATTTACGCTTTGCCATCACCACTGCTCACAGGCTGTGAGACCCCTTTCTCTTCCTTGGAGACAGGAAGCCAGGGTGGACAGCCAGCACTCAGAGCAGAGGTTAAATGATGGGCATGTACCATTTCTCAGGTGGTGGTGGGCAGCTTCCCCCAGGCAGGGATGAAGGACTCTGCTCCACCATGTCCCACTATAATCTTCAGGGAAGTAGAGCTGAGGCCCTGGAGAAACCCCACCACCACCTCAAGCCAGCTTACTAGCCTGTAGGTCCCACTCTGTTTCCCCTACAAATTACCAGCACCCCATCTTCCGGCCACTTCAGCAACTGGCCATAGCGCACATGCTAAGGAATGGTGCTCCCACAGGTCTGAAATCATAGCCTAGTGGGCCTGAGCATGGCGATTTCTCTATCACCTTCTGTTCCTTCCTTAGTAAGACTGGATCAGGGGCTCAGAACTATCACCTCGTCTTTAAAATCTCTGGATCATGTTGACAGCACCTATGGTTCTGTGTATTTAAATCATATTCTTTCATCTCCCACTCCCTCCTGCATGAGAAACACAAAATTTTAAATGTAAAATCATTCAAATGTCCTCTCCCTGGAGAGAATGGAAGAAACCTAGAGGGTCCAAAACCCATTTTAGTTCACATTCGTGTGCAGAACAACATTCTGCAAGGACAAGGGTCAGGATGGATCTGTCAGAAGCCAGGGCTGCCTGGGGCAGGCGGCTGGGAGGCCTTGGTCTGGGCAGGGAGGTCAAGGCTAACCCATCTCCTTGGAAACTGAGCTGCCGGGTGATTTAGCAGGAAGAACAAGGGTGGGGCCCACACTGTGAAAGGTGTCTGAATCCAAAGGGACCCAACCCCTGAAGGAAGCAGCCCCCACCCCCGCCATGGCCCCCAACCAGCTTGCAGAAGCCAGAACTGAAGAACGCAAAGGCGGTAACTTCATCTGTTTGGGAGTTGTTATTCAGTTCAGGGACACGAACCACAGGATTCCAGCAGCAGGAAACATGTGGGCTGGATACTCAGGAGATGCTCAGGCCTGAAAAAGCCTTAATTGGAACTGGTTTCCCAAAGCCTCCCACCCAGCTCTCCATGTGGGAGGGGAGATGGAAGTAGGTCACATTCTCCCAGCTGAACTGGTGTCACCGTGGGCTGCGACCACACGTGAACAAGTCTGGGGGCACAGAGTGGCCTGGTCTCCTCGCCAGGCCGGTCATTTCCTCCTCCTCAGATGCTGGATGGCTCTGGGGCCCTCTGGACCAAAGAGGCAGCTGGCTGGCACCAGAAGGGCAGTGACACCGAGGGGGCTGGGGGAACAAACATCACCCAGGAGCGTAGCCCCATCCTGGCGCCTTCCTCGCTCTCTGAATGTGGGCAGGCGCCTCTGCCAGCCTTGAGTCCTCTCTACTCCAGCTCCTGCCCAAGGGTGAGTGGATGAACACTGGGTGCTTTTCTAGGACCTGTTGGGCCTCCCTTGACTGGGCTCTTTGGAGGGAATGCGAGGCCTGGAGCTGGGCAGACTTGGGGAAGAACGACCCTCCTCTACCCTACTCTACATATACTGACCCCCAGTGGGGCCCACAGACACAGGTGTCCCTGGCTTCATGCCCAGTGTGCCGATGCAGCCAGCCCCACAGCCTGCCTGCCGCCATAAGCCTGCGTTCCAAAGTTGGCAGAGGGAGGCCTGGAAGGCAGGGAGAAATTCTGGAGAGCCAAGGTCTGATGGACTTTTCACAAGAACAAGCACTGAGGACTTCCCTGGTTGGCCAGTGGTTGAGACTCCGCCTTGCAATGTAGGGGAAGCAGGTTCAACCCCTGGTTGGGGAACTAAGATCCCATATGCCTTGGAGCAACTAAGCCCGCACGCAACAGTGAAGACCCAGTGCAACAACAACAAAAAAAAAGAAAGGCACCAGATTGATGATATCACTCCAAAACAAAAACTCTGGAAAGAGTGCATCACCGTGATCACTCCTCCTGACTTGAACCCAAGTGACAAAGGTTTAAGGCTTTAAGAGGAAACATAGTTCTTACTAACCATGACTGCCAAGGTGCTAATTGTTTCTGCAGATGCCCACACGAGTGCAGCTTTCGTCAAGTGCAACACACAAGGGCTCTAATCTCCTAACTCTTCCCGTGCTCTTCTGGGAAGCCAAGCACAACCTCCACCTTAACATCCACCCAGGGCAGGTACCCTTGGGGCCGATGGGGATATCTGGAAATTATGTCCTGACTGCCCCCCACCACTACCCCTAAAAGTTCAAGACACTCTCACCAACATGTTCTTGCTTTATTCACATGGCTCCAACTAGATAATAAACCTCTTGGCCCTAGACTAGAAGCTGTGTATGGTAAGAACTATTTTTACCCTGTTCTCCACAGTACTCCCAGTGCCTGCCATGGGGCCCGGATAGTAATAAAAGTTCAGTAAATATTTATTATTTGAAAAAGGAGCCATTAGAAGGAAGGAAGAAAAGAAGGACCAGCGGAAGACTGTCATCACATCTTGCTATCTCAGTGCTCTTGGTTGACATTACAAAGACATCACAGCAGGGATCAGAAACCAAGCCCTATAAACCCCTTCTCTGCTCCGCTACCAGCAGTCTTCCATCCTGTTATGAGTCACAGTTTACATACCTGCTTACAGAAGCATCTACGGTACAACATGGACACAAGAAATGGAGAAACACAGACTTCCCTGGTGGCCCAGGGGTTAAGAATCTTCCTACAGAAGACACAGGTCCGATCCCTGGCCTGGGAATATCCCACTTGCCTTGAAGCAACTAAGCCTGTGTACCACAACTACTGAGTCTGTGCTCTGGAGCCTATGAGTCGCAACTACCGAGCCTGCTCATCCTAGAGCCGAATGTCCTGCTGTTGCTGTCCTGAGCTCAGCAGCAAGAGAAACCACAATGAAAAGCTCGTGTACCACAGTGATGAACAGCCCCTGGCTGCCACAACTAGAGAATGCCCAAGCAGCAGCACAGCCAAAAATAAATAAGTAAATAATTTTTTTTTTTAGTAAGAAAGTAAGAAATGGAGAAACATTCATGACCTTCGGCCCTTAAGAAACTTCAGAAGGAGGAAAACGATGTTCGGTCCAGCAACACTCACCATGGAAGGACACCTTTCCCTCCAGGGATTGTTGTCTTCCTCTTGAAAAGGCTTTGTGGAGGATCAGGGCATAATCAGTATTTAACAACCTAGTATAACAGCAGTCGGGGCTCCATGCCCTTTCATAAAAGAAGTTCAAAAGCACTTTGGCTCAAACATCATAATGGCCCTGGGAGCTATGAAGGCACAAGTATCATTATCTCCATTTACGATGGAGGAAAGTAAGGCAAACGGAGGTTAATTAGCTTGCCCAAGGTCAGATGAAACGGGGGAAAAAGGCGTAGGATTCAAACTCTGCAGCAGCCTCCAGTGTGCTAACTCTGGCCTCCCCACAATGTCACCCACGCTGGGCTTAAGGAGATGTTTTTTCTTCTCTGTTATTTCTGCTGAAACACAGCATCTGATAGGAGGCCCAGAGCTCGCACATGAGAGTGCCATCAACTGGGCTTGAGTCTTGACTCTGTTTTCTGACCACAACTACTGAGCCCGCGCTTGGAGACTATGAGTCGCAACTACCGAGCTGGCTCATCCTAGAGCCGTATGTCCTGTTGTTGCTGTCCTGAGCTCAGCAACGAGAAACCACCACAATGAAAAGCATGACCTCAGACAACTCACCTAACCTTTCCAGGCCTCAGCTTCTGAATGTGTGCTAAGTCACTTCAGTTGTGTCTGACTCTGTGCGACCGCATAGAGAAGCCCACCAGGCTCTCCCATCCCTGGGATTCTCCAGGCAAGAACACTGGAATGGGTTGCCATTTCCTTCTCCAATGCATGAAAGTGAAAAGTGAAAGTGAAGTCGCTCAGAAGTGTCCGACTCTTCGCTATCCCATGGACTGCAGCCTACCAGGCTCCTCCACCCATGGGATTTTCCAGGCAAGAGTACTGGAGTGGGGTGTCATTGCCTTCTGAATGTGTAAAACAGTAATAATGCTACTTACCTCAGAAATTAACAGTGAGGACTAAATGAGAAAACATATGTAAAATGTCATTATCATTCATTTTCTCATTTTCTAAATGAGAACATATCACTCTCATAATACTAATTAAAAAAAAACAGTTACATGAGAAAAAGGTGGCACCCACTCCAAGTTTAGTTTCTACAAGGCCACAGATGATATGTGACTGACAAGCAAGTCTCAGTCTGCCAATGAAATATACCAGGTCCCTGAGAGGGACTTGCAACACATAAGTCCTATTTGATTCATTCTGACTCATACTGGCCTCTCAAGGTTAGCAGAGCAGGTGGTATCTCGGACACTGACAGACAAGTGGATGCCTGAGTAAGGATCCGAAAGGCTAGCCAACTGTCCCCAGTCTCCAGAGGCCAACTCTGGATTCCTGGTGAGCTGAACTCTTGGCTTTGAAACACCATTTCTGAGTGCTCTGCTGAGCTTCTCAACTCTGCTCAGCCCAGGCTAAAGACAGCTTTCTAGGTACCAGTATACTCCTGGATCAAGTGATGTACAGGACTGTAGATCAAATAACCAAACAGGAGGTGTTCAGAGGTGACAGTGTGGCCTGGTGGTACTCAGCAAGAGACTGGAAGAGAAGTAAGGGATGGTGTGGGAGAGGAAAGCTGCCCAGTCAATCTTGATACACTTCCAACAAAGACACTGTGACATGGAATTTCCTGGTGGTCCAGTGGTTAGGACTTTGCATTCTCACTGCTGAGGGCCTGGGCTCAATACCTGGTCAGGGAACTAAGATCCCACAAGCTTTGTGGCACAGCCACAAAAAAAAAAAAAAAAAGACTGTGACAAATAGGTGTGTGTGTGTCCCTGATGCACATAAGAGCAACAGCAGAACTCCAAGGTTACACCAGAGTCACGACCACCATAAGAATCTTTTCCTGATGCAGAGAGAAGCAGAAAACATAGGACATGCCACTGTACAGGACAAGATGCTTAGAGCTGGTGATGCTCATTCATTCAACTCAAGAAAAGTTTACCCATTACATACACACTCAGAAGGAAAAGATGGCTTGAGGGAATCTGCAGGACACAGAGAACGCACATCTGGACCTTTGTTAACCTAGCTGATGGCTCCCACGCCTCCCAGCTTTCTAGGCCAGAGACGTGAGAAACTTGATGGGAACAGACCCAACGCTGCTGACTTCTGAAAGCCTTCCAAAAGCAAGGCAAGGAGAGCATGCTCACTGCTCTTCGTAGTGTCTGGCTCTCTCCCCTGGGATGGACCCCCAGGAAAAGTTCCCACGCAGTGACGTCCCCCTGTTCAGAATCAAGAGTAAAATCCAAATTCCTCACCGTGGCCATAGATCTAACTCCCGCCAGCTCCTTACTCAGCCCACTCCAGCTTCCTTGGGCTTGTTGCTTCTGCTGCCCTCTGCCCATCAGCTGGGTCTCCACTCAAAATTACCTCCTTAGGGACTTGCCTGATGATCCAGTGGCTAAGACTCTGTGCTTCCAACGCAGGGCGGCTGGTCACGGAACTAGATCCCACAGGCTGCAGCTAAGAGTTAGCATGCCACAACCAAAGATCCTGCATACTGTGACCAAGATGTGGTACACCCAAATAAATAAATAAAAATACATTTAAAAAAAACCACACCAAACACTCCTCAGAGCTCACTACAGTTATGACCCAGGCATTCTCCATCTCACTGCTCTCTTTTATTCTTCCTGCATCTCTTCTCACCATCCTGTTTTATTCACATGTGTACTTCTTTACCATCCGTCTTTCCCACTAGAACATGGAATTTCATGCATCTTGGTGATCTTGTTCTTGGCTCAGTCCCCAGCATCGACAACAGTGCCTGGCACATAATAGGTGCTCAATAAGCCATTCAATTTAAGAAATGTTTAAGGAGTGCCTACAAACTTTAACAGTAGGCCAAAAAAAGACAAAAATCTCTGACTTAAAAGAACTTAAATTCTGATGGGAGGTAAGAAATAGATTAAAAAAATAATGGTGAAATAACAACTACTGCTTCAACCAAGCCCTTACCAAAGGGCTCAGTATAGTTCTAAGACTCTAACAGGTATTACGTAATTTAATCCTGCCAACAACTCCATGAAGGACGTATTAATAGTTTATCCACAGGGAAACTGAGGCACAGAGCAGTTATTTGCTGAAGATCATGAAGCTCATGATGGCAGAACCAAGATCCAAACCCAAGTTTAGTCCTGTGTTTGAACTAGTCCTGTGTTTAGACCTCGGGCTCTGATTAAGAGCTCTGCTTCATATTTGCTGGGTGTCGAATACTAGTTGCTCAGCACCCGTAGCAGCTGTTCCCTGCAGGCCCACCAGAGAAGGGCTGCCCTGCTCTGTGAGCGTGGTGACATGGAGACTGCTGGGCTGACCCCCGTGTTAGACTCTAGATGAAGAGGAAAGTGATGAAAGGACATGGACAGGGCTTCTCCAGTGACTCGGTGGTAAAGAATCCACCTGACAATGCAGGAGACACAGGTTCAGTCCCTGATTCAGGAAGATCCCACCTGCCACAGAGAAACAAAGCCTGTGTGCCTCTACTATTGAGGCTGTGCTCTAGACCTGTGCTCTGCAACATGAAAAGCCACCAGAATAGAAGCCCAAGCACCACAGCTAGACAGTGGCCCCACTCACCGCAACTAGAGAAAAAGCCAGAGCAGCAACGAAGACTTAGGACAGCCATTAAGTAAATAAACACATTCTTTTTAAAGAATTCTTTTTAAATTAAAAACAAACAAAAAACACATAGATAAGGTCAGCATTCCTGGGCTCTAGTTTCAGGTGCTATGAAACACCTAGGCAGGTCCACCAGTACTTGATGAGTATACTTTGCAAGCAGGATTTAGATGCTGTGAGAGATGGAAAGCTGAGTCCAGTAGAGACCCTGGCCTCAGAAAGCTTAGGGTCATGCACCTGCACATGAAGCTGAAAGAGAGGCAGAAAGTGATAGGTGCCATTAGCAAATGTATAGACTGGTATGGGATTTCAAAACAGTTACTCAGGGGACTAGGTCCAGAGGCTAAAACTCCACACTCCCAATGCAGGGGGCCCGGGTTCAATCCCTGGTCAGGGAACCAGTTCCCACACGGTGCAACTAAGTGTTCTCATGCCTCAACTAAGAACCTGCATGCTGCAACTAAAGATCCCATGTGCAGCAAAGAAGATCCAAGATCTCGGAGGCCACAACGAAGACCTGGCACAGCTAAACAAATAATTTTAAACAATAAATATTAAAAACAACAACAGTTACTCAATCTCTGGGGACTATGGGTGCCCAACAGTAAGAGGGGCCTGACCTACATAACCCCACGATCCTCTAGCTCAGAACCTGTTCTGACAGCACAGATTTGGAGAGGCATGGAGATCCACGTTTTATTCCAGTTAATGGTTCAAGTCCATGGCCACTGAGCGCTTCTCCCACCCACGGCAAGACCAGTCTCAACCTCTTTGGGCAACATCATAGAGCAGTGGGAGGGCAATCACGCTCTCGTTTAAATAATGCAGCCGGATGTGGGAATGAAGTCCAGGGCGTGCTGCCCTCCTCCTCCTTGAAATGGTTTTTAAGCCCACAAACCCTCTTCCCTTCAGGAGGAGGTGATCCATCAGTGAGTACCTTGTCAGAACGTGGAGACCTAGTCACCCTGTTCCCGTCAGGATCTCTAGAGTCTAGCACAGCGTCTGGCTCACAACAGGTGTTAAGTACCGTTTGCTGAGCTAAACCGGAGCATAGCCAGGTCTAGAAATTCTCTGCCAGACATCTAAGTCTCCGTTGCTGTTCCCTGAAGTTTCTCTCTCAGTCTCTCCCCGGGGGATCAGACTGGTTTCTTCTCTTTACTTCTGCTACCACTACCCTGGTTCAAGCCACCATTATCTTTTGCCCAGCAGTTGCAATGGTCAGTCTCCCAACTAGCATCCTTGCCTCTACGTGCCAGGTTAGTCCCTGCTAACCTGACAGCAGGAACTGCTCAGACACGTTCCGCACACCAGAGAGGCAGACATGTGGGGTCTAAAAGAGGCTGGGTATCCAGACTTAGGTGTTTTGGTTACCAGGTGCAAGAAAAAGGAAGGTGGTTGGGGTGGGGATGATGGCAATCATCCCTGCTCCTTAAAATCCAATCTCCATATGGAGGCCAGTATGATCATTCAAAACTTAGATTTTATCACCTCTCTGCTTAAATCCTCCAATGATTTCTAACTGCACTTAGGGGAAAAAAAACCATACTGGTTCTTTCCACCTTCACAGCACTTACCACTACTAAACTTACTTTGTCTGCTTATTTATTTACCCCTTTCTCTTGAGAATGTCAGCTACAGGAGGGCAGGGGCTATGTCTCCAGAATCCAGTGCCTGGAAAGCCACAAAGGGAGCGCTCATAACTGAATGGATGAATCTCCATCCCAGGGAGGTGACTTGTATATATGAGGGCCACTCACTCCACCAGGAAACCATGAATGACACACAGGCACCTTTATTTATAATTCGAAATTCTTCTTTAAACCAGGGGAAACTTGGTCTCTCTGGACACTTTAATGGCCCAAGAGATCAGTATCACTTAGAGTCTAAAGCCAGGAACTAGAGCAGCAGGGAGCTAAGAGTCAGAACCTAAGGACTAACTTTGACTTGCCTCCAGGTCCCTTAGCCACACCCTCATGCCTCAATTTACCCAGCAGTCGGCCAGGCACACTTTCCTAAGTTGTGTGAGTGACAGGAGACAAAGTAATTAACAGTACTAGCATACTTGATCCTCGGACAGGAGGTGATGCAAGCCTCACATCGCATTATTTGTAAAACTCCTGATTTGCAGCCAACACAGGCCTCCTGGGCCTTCCCAGGGGCTAGCCTGACAACAGGGACTGTTCAGACACGTTCCGCACACCAGAGAGGCAGACATGTGGGGCCTAAAAGAGGCTGGGTATCCAGACCTAGGTGTCTTGGTTACCAGGTGCACAGGAAGGNGAGCCGGCGTTGCGGTAAAGCAGCTCGGCTTGTCCCTAGCTGCTCCAGAAGCACAGTGATCCCGTAAAAATAATGGCCTCTCCCACACATGCATCTGAGTTTAAAAATGGGAGCGGTCACACGAGGCGGAATCCTTAGCAAGACCTGTTTACTCAGGACCCCTGAAAAATCTGAAATGCACAAGGTTGCAAAACATGTAGAGGCGTGGTCTTCCTGGGTCTTGGAACTGGATATAGTGCTATCTTTGAAGCAGTTGGGCCCACTCTTGAACTGGGGGCCTGTCTAACCTGGATCTACCGAACCCCGAGAGCCCAGGGATGGGCCTATGTGGGCCCGTTAAACTTAGAATATCGTCTGTATTGATAGTGAATGCATTGTGGGGGCGAGTAGAGAAGGTTGCCCTTGGTTAAAATGTTGCTATAGAAAGTCTGACTGGATCTGCCTCTGGAGAGAGAATAAACAGCCTCCTTTAGGCAAATACGAATTGCTCTGAACATCCAGCTTCCCTTTTAAAGGGACACGTGTCTTCAAGCGTGGTCTCACTTTCATCATTTAACTTAACAAATGCGTAGTGTGACACTAACCACAGTTTTAGAGGCCTTACTGTGCCGCTTTCCCCAGCCTTTCTGCTCCTTTTCTGTCCCATCCTCTTCCACTTCCCTTTTCTTCCCCTTCCCTATGCAAGAAGGATACAAGATACTTTTTTTCTGTTATATTCTCTAATGTCCAAATTACTTTTGATTTAATAACTTTTTTTTACTTACAATTGAGGAATATTTTATCAAAATCATGAGATTATGAACTTTTAAAGGCCAGAAATAGGTCAACAGTGTATCTCCCTTAGCGTCCAGACTACCATGCCCATAACAAGAGTTCAAACAATATTTCTTTATACAGTTACTAGCTGATCCTTCAAGTTTCACAGAGCATACCAATATAACAAATTTACACATTCAAATTATTTTCATATAAATATTGATGCTTAAACAAAACGAATTAAAAGTAAACAACAGACAATGTATAAATTCTATTTCAGAAAAAGGTACATGCTTAAGGATAAATGTGGGAAAGGAATGTATTTAAAAAACGTGTCACTGTGAAATAATGGAAGCTTTTTCAAAATTTTCATATATTGTTTATTGATCAAAATTACAGTAAATTCATCAACATAGTCAGGCCTTCATCCCATCAGCTCAGAGTTGGAAAATTCTGCATTTCTAGATAGTAGGATTATTTCAGAATTAACTCAGCCTCTCCCCATCTGTAGTCTTAGAACGAAACACTGAAGGCTTCGGAGGCAGGAAACATCTGCTAGCTCTGACAGCCCAGCCCTGTCTCTGCCCCTTGGGGAACTGCTCCTCGCCACCCTCTACCCACTAGAGGTGCTGACGAGATGACCATTTATAGTATCCTAGCCTTTCCCCTCTGCAAAAAAAACAAACAGGGAGAAATGAACTCAAGCTGGACCAGTTCACATGCTGTGTTCTCTGGACCATTGGCTAAGAAGAGGATATGACCTGAGCTGAGCCAATTGGAATCCTTCCCTGAAACTTTGGGTTTGTTTTTTTTTTGGCCACATAGCATGTGGGATCTTAGTTTCCTGACCAAGGATGGAATCCATGCCCCCTGCAATGGAAGTGCAGACTCTTAACCACTGGACCACCTGGGAAGTCCCTAAAACTTTTTATATTAGAAATGAAGGGAAGCTCTTTCTCTCCTATTAGATCAAAAGCTGTAAGGATGTGACCTCAAAAATGTTTACCACCATCGTTTGCTCATCTTGTGGAAAATTCTGAAAGAATGAGGCAGTGTAACTGGACAGACAAAGGGACCAAGATTTGGAGGGAAGGAAAGTGAAAAGGAGAGAAACTATCATGGTGTGTTCCATGGTTTCAGTAGACCTTGCACCAATTCTGCACACACCATCCCACACTTAAGAGGTCCCCAAATAGGTCTTTCCTCCATCAATAGCTGGCCCCACTCCACTGGAGTTGCTTATACCAGAAACTTAAGCATATCCTCCACACCATAGTCTCCCTTTTCCTTCATATTCAGTCCATGTTGTTTCCGCCCCCCGATCACATCTTGACTCGAGAGTTCCCACCATCTCCATTTCTGTGCTCCAGTGTAAACCATCATCAGCTCTCACCTAACTCCAGCACTAACTTCCAAGAGCTAGTTCAGGCTTCCCCTACCATACTCTATCTATTGCCCACACAGCAACTAGAGGGATCTTAAAATGCACGGATCTTGTCACATCTCCACTACTCAATGAGTTCTTTTTGTTTTCCTGATGAAGTTCAGTATCTTTAGCATGGCTACCAGGCCATGCATGACCTGGCTCCAACCTGATCTTGTTCCACCTTTGCCAGCTGGGCTTCTGCCACACACAGGCATTCTCCCTATTGCTTGATCACAGAGTACTTCCTTCTGCTTTGGTACATTTGAATGTACAGCTCCCTTTGCATCAGTGGCTCTTCCACACTTCTCTCCCCTTTACCTGACAAAATATTTGATTTTCTTCGGTCATTTTCAAGGAGACTTTTTCTACTGAAGTATAGCTGATTTACAATGCTGTGTTAGTTTCAAGTGTACAGCACAGTGATACAGTTATATATATGTGTGTGTGTGTGTATATACACACACACATACTTTTTGCTTTTTTTTTACTGCTGAAAAAGAAGGGAAAATATGTATATGGATATACTTTGGCCACCTGATACAAAGAGCTGACTCGCTGGAAAAAACAATGATGCTGGGAAAGAGTGAAGGCAAAAGGAGTAGAGGGCGACAGAGGATGAAATGGTTAGATAGCATCACTGACTCAATGGATGTGAATTTGAAGAAACTCTGGAAGATAGTGAAGGACAGAGAAGCCTGGCATGCTGCCGTCCATGGGGTTGCAGACAGTCGGGTACAACTTAGCGATGGAACAACACATATTTTTCATGTTCTTTTCCATTATGGTTTATTGGAGGATATTGAATATAGTTCCCCGTGCTATAGAGTAGGACCTTGTTGTTTATCTATTTTATATATAGTAGTTTGTATCTGCTAGTCCCAAACTAAAGGAAACTTTTCTTGACCTATACTAGGCCAGCCCCAGTCCCAACAGGGCCATAAATTCCAGGAGGATAAGGAAGTCACTGTGAATTACTCTTACGTAGCACAGCATGTGTAGATGCTCAACAAATATTACTACATGAGTAAATAAACATGCAAAGACTGTACCCAGGACTTTCCCTCCACTGACAGCCACTCCTATTTCTCCATCTCCATCTGAGACTCCAGTGCTCCCAACCCTCTTCTCACTCTTCACTCAGTAAGTTTATGAGTCTATATTTTTATTTTTTCAGCTTTTGGGAAGGTCTCTCTGCATTCCTCGACATAGATGTATCTTTTTTATGGTATATTAATTAATTTATCTTTTTGTTTTTGGCTACACTGGGTCTTCGTTGCTGCTCATGGGCTTTGTTTAGTTGCAGTAGGCAGGAGCTACTCTAGTTGTGGTGTGCAGGCTCATTTATGTGATTTCTCCTGTTGCAAAACATGGGCTGCAGAGCGTGGGCTCAGGAGCTGTGGCATGTGGGCTTAGTTGTCCCACAGCGTGTGGAGTATTTCTGGATCAGGGGTCAAATACGTGTCTCCTGCATTGGCAGATGGATTCTTAACCACTGGGGAGTCCTATGTATATCTTTAAACAGTTGCTTTCTGGAGAAAAAAATCTCTGTCCTCTATGAAAGTCAAAGTGTCAGTCACTCAGGTGTGTCTGACTCTTTGTGACCCCATGGACCGTAACCTGCCAAGCTCCTCTGTCCATGGAATTATCCAGGGAAGAATACTGGAGCAGGGTGCCATTTCCTCCTCCAGGGGATCTTCCCCCAACCCTTGGATTGAACCCAGGTCTCCTGCATTGCAGGTGGATTCTTTACTGTCTGAGCCACCAGGGAAGCCCAAAAGCTTTGTGTTGCCCCTTCTATACCAAAGGGATAACTCTAACAGTAAAATTTTCAGGCCAAGTATGAAACAACAGTGGAGCATCAACAGGATACAGGGAAAGAAAACAGTTCTGAAGTAGTTATGACAACAGTGGTCCTCAAATTATACCCCATAAGGGGGTCTCCTGCCTACATGTTGAGCAGGCACAAGGTAAGAATTTGAGAGAAAGGAAGAGATTTTGTATTGAATAAAGAAGAAATTTTTTAGCAAAGGAAAAATAAGAACCAACTCTGTGTTTTGAAAACCAAATTTTAAACACTAATGATTTCCAGCAATATAGAAGTTTGTCATCCTGTTTACACATAACACAACTCTAACTTCTCTGCGGACAGAGAGTGACCAAGGCTAAGCACACAGCTCAGACAACGCATGCTGCAGCTGTGCATCACTCTCCTTCTTGCCTTGGCAAGTAACTTGTCATCTAATTTTACTTTGCAGATAATAACGAATTATTAAAGGCCATGATGAAAGCATTTTGCAGACCAGTGGATATACATATTTTGGGTCATGAGTGAGGTATGTGCAGCTGTGAACATCTGGCTCACTGCCAATCTACCCCCACAATGTTGGTTCTTGCAGCATCTGATACCTACAGTACAAGTTTCCCATATCACGGGACCTTGCTTGTACTGTGCTTGGGAACAATGTAAAGAAATAATCATTCATTTATTTGGCTTAATGTTTTGACAGACCAACATGTCTTGTAAAAGTATTTTGTCTGTGTAGCCTCAAAGGTTCTACTCATCTAGTAAAGAGAAAACTACATAAGGCCTTAGTTTGGATCCAAATATTCAGCCTATTAGCCTTGGATCCTGGGATCCAAGAATATCCACTCTTCTCCCAGTTCATTATTCACCTTTTATTCACCTTGCTGATTACTGTCCAACTAAGTATAAAAAATTACCATCCCTAAAATCAAGAGTCTCTACTCTCTGGGAATAAATGACAAAACAGCTATCTTTCCTCCCAGCACAAATCGATGAATTTCATATCTGTAGATGTTGCAATGTTATCAGTGTATTTAGGTGTGACTTAAAAGATTGTCCCTGACAAGGAATTCTTTCCTCACCCTTTGGACCACCAGCTTATTGTTGCTAAAAAGTAGTGGGGCCTGTTATTATCAAATATTTGTAGCTCTGTGCCTGCCCTTCACTGTTCTGAGAGTAGAAATTTTCAAACCTATCTGAGAGTATAAACCCTGTTACACACACATATGTTTAACTATTTGCTATTTGTCAGATTGAGGTCAGAATTTGCAGTGATGTGACAGACACTTAAGATTCTGCATTTGGGTCCAGCAGAGGTTGGTCAATCTAACTGAACTTTGTGGTTTTCTTTTCTCCACACACCGCTCCTCTCACTTTCTTCATAACTGTTCTTCTGGGAAATTACTTCCTATCAGCAGTATTTGTCTCCAGCTGGTGAAATGGATGGGCTTTTTTTTTTTTTTTTTTAGTTAATAAACACTAAAAGGCTGAGGGCAGCAAATCTACACCCCGGTGGTGGCAGCTAATGAAAAGCCTCACATGAAAGCTTATGCAAAGGGGACAGGCAGAGTGCAAATGTCCTGGGATCCAAGATTATCCACTCTTCTCCCACATGCTGCATAACAGACACTAATGATTATTAATTATTTAAGCAAAGAACATGAGAGCCAAAACAGGCGGCAAAAGGGAAAAGAAGGAAGCTGCCTTCTAGGAGCTTCTGCTGAAATCATTTTAATTAGGACAGGCTATGGAGCCAAGGGAGATAGACCAAGATACTTAATAGCTAAAGAAATCTTTAAAAATCCTCTACCACTTTTTTCCCTTACAAAAAGGAAAAGACAACTTAGGTTATACTTGTATATATTGCTGACAAACTGGAATATGAAGTGGCTGCCACAGCCTGTCCTCTCTGATGGCATCACAGGCCAGCAAGTGACAGGAGGAGGCTCAGCCAGGTCTTCACAGGTTCTAGTGAATCCTGAAGCTGTGAATCCCAAGTCTCCCCTTGAAATATGTCTTTCTTGCTCATACACACTAAGGACACCGACTAAGCTAAAGCTCCATCCATCTTTTCTCTGTACTAAAACCTTCATGAGATATTCACTTCAAGTTTCAAACACTGTTGGGACTTTCCTGGTTGTCCAATGGTTAAGACACTGTGCTTCCACTGCAGGGGCATGGGTTCGATCCCTGGTCAGGGAAATAAGATCCTGCATGCCATCAAGCGCAACCAAAAAACAATTTCCCCCTCCAAATATTGTGTCATTTCTGGTAGGTTTTACTTTTTCTTTGGATATATCAGGATACCTAGAACAGTTTCTTCCTATTATATAAGCTGTGACACTATTTTAAAAAGTTAAGAGCCTTAAAAGGCACAGTTTGATCTTATTTTTAAATTATTGGGTGATCTCCATTTGTTTGAAACTCATTGGTAGTTCTGCAGTGCAGCCTTTGCAAATTATCAATTCCCTGAAGCTAGTGACATTTCCTCTTAAAATCAAGAGTTTTCATTTCTAATTCACTAACATTTAGAGATTTAATGCTCATTATTACTGTGGCTAACCTGGCTCTGTGACTAAGGAGAGATTGTGTTTTCCTTGCAGGTGTCTTTTTCTGACCTTGTTCCAATATTCACGTTACCTTCTACTAGTTTCCTACAGGACTTTTCATTTGAACTGATACAGAACTTCATTAACATTTCATATGTGAGCTATTATGTATCCCCTGACTTTTGTTCAAGCCTAGTCTCTTTAGCCAATTACAAGTCACTGTTCTAAGCAGGGGATAATGCAGTAAATTAGACACATGTTGTCCTTGCCCTCATGATGGGTGAGACATACAACAATGAATTACACACTTCAATAATTCATTGCAATTATAGTTAAGTGCTAAAAGCTGAAATACAAAGGGCTCTGAGGCCATATAATTGGGCACTGGTGGCTCGGGGGTTAAAAATCCACCTGCCAATTCAGGAGATGTGGGCTTAATTNACATGTTGTCCTTGCCCTCATGATGGGTGAGACATACAACAATGAATTACACACTTCAATAATTCATTGCAATTATAGTTAAGTGCTAAAAGCTGAAATACAAAGGGCTCTGAGGCCATATAATTGGGCACTGGTGGCTCGGGGGTTAAAAATCCACCTGCCAATTCAGGAGATGTGGGCTTAATTCCTGGGTCAGGAAGATCCCCTGGAGAAGGAAATGGCAACCCACTCCAGTATTCTTGCTGGGAAATCCCATGGACATAGGAGCCTGGTGAGCTACAGTCCATGGGGTTGCAAAGAGTCGGATATGACTTAGCCACTAAACCACAGCCACCACCTTGTATTAGGGTCAGGGAGAGCTTCCTTTGGAAGTTCTTTGGAAAATAACATTTAAGCTTACACTTGAGGTATAAGTAGGAGTTAACTAAGCAAAGAGTAGAGAAAAAGGATAGCACACAGTGGAACCAGCCCATAATAAGGTCATCAGGAAGAACGAGAGGGTGGTGAGATTAAACTACTGAGAGACAAGGCTAGTGGCTAGAATGCAGAGTGATGGGGAATGAGGTCAGGCCTCTCTCATGCAGGAATTTATAGGTCATGCTAAACATGTAGAATTCATTCCCCAAAGGTTTAAACAATGATGTAACATGGTTTGATTTGTACTTAAATAAATGACTATGGTTTCTGCAAGGAGAATGGACTAAAGTGGAGTAAGAATGGCACATTAGTGAGTGAT
The DNA here is from genome assembly GCA_006410615.1 of Neotragus moschatus. Taxonomy (NCBI): domain Eukaryota; kingdom Metazoa; phylum Chordata; class Mammalia; order Artiodactyla; family Bovidae; genus Neotragus; species Neotragus moschatus. The sequence continues at coordinate 20,681 of SJYA01002194.1, read as the reverse complement.
TGCTGCATAAAAACCCACCTCGAAACTCAGTGGCTTAGCAAGCATCTGTGGCTTTTGTTCTGGGGTCAGCAAATTGGCTGGTGTGGGTGTGCTTCAGGCTGTGGGTTGACTGTGACTCTGCAGGGTGAGGCTGAAATCAACAGGGTTTAGCTGCAGACTGGGATTAAGTCTGCTCTATATCGGCTTATTCTCCTTGAACTAGAGGCCACACAGGGCACTTCCCTCTCATGATGAACAGCAGAAGAGCAAGGGCCCCAAACCAAACTGTGTGAGCACGCTGAAGACATCTCCATAAACATCCCATTTGTCAAATTCAGACTAATGGCCAGGTCCAAAACTGCAAGATAAGGCAGTGTATTCTACCTCAAGGGAAAAAGGTCTGAATAAATACTTGTCGAGTGATACTCCAATATATCAAAGCAGCTACGATCAAGGTATTTTCCATTCTTTAGTTCAGTCGCTCAGTCGTGTCTGACTCTTTGCAACCCCATGAATTGCAGCACGCCAGGCCACCCTGTCCATCACCAACTCCCGGAGTTCACTCAGACTCACGCCCATCGAGTCGGTGATGCCACCCAGCCATCACATCCTCTGTCATCCCCTTCTACTCCCACCATCAATGTTTCCCAGCATCAGAGTGTTTCCAATGAGTCAACTCTCCGCATGAGGTGGCCAAAGTACTGAAGTTTCAGTTTTAGCATTATTCCTTCCAAAGAACACCCAGGACTGATCTCCTTTAGAATGGACTGGTTGGATCTCCTTCCAGTCCAAGGGACTCTCAAGAGTCTTCTCCACCACAGATCAAAAGCATCAATTCTTCGGCACTCAGCTTTCTTCACAGTCCAACTCTCACATCCATACATGACTACAGGAAAAATCATAGCCTTGACTAGACAGACCTTTGCTGGCCAAGTAATGTCTCTGCTTTTGAATATGCTATCTAGGTTGGTCGTAACTTCCCTTCCAAGGAGTAAGCATGGAAAATAAATTGTAGAATCTATTGCTTTCCCCATCCTAATCCACCTTGCCTTAGTCCCCAAATAACTGGTTTCATTTTGTCAAAGCCTTTACTGGATAGAATATATTGTTTGGTCACTAAGTCATGTCCAACTCAGATGCAGCATGCCAGGCTCCTCTGTCCTCTACCATCTCAAATTTCAGTTCAGTTCAGTTCAGTCGCTCAGTCGTGTCTGACTCTTTGCAACTCCATGAATTGCAGCAAGCCAGGCCTCCCTGTCCATTACCATCTCTCAGAGTTCACTCAAACTCATGTCCATCAAGTCGGTGATGCCATCCAGCCATCTCATCCTCTGTCGTCCCCTTTTCCTCCTGCCCCTAATCCCTCCCAGCATCAAAGTCTTTTCCAATGAGTCAACTCTTCGCATGATGTGGTTGAGTTTGCTCAAATTCATGTCCATTGAGTTGGTGATGCCATCCAATCATCTCATCTTCTATCACCCCTTTCTCCTCCTGCCCTCAATCTTTCCCAGCATTGGTCCTTCCAATGAATATTCTGGGTTGATTTCCTTTAGGAATGACAGGTTTGATCATGGATCACAACCTTATGAAGGGGCTTGCATAACTCAATGAAGCTATAAGCCATGCCTTGCAGGGCCACTCCAGATGGACAGTTCATAGTGAAGAGTTCTGACAAAATGTGGTCCACTGGAAAAGGAAATGACAACCTCTCCAGTATTCTTGCCTGGAGAACCCCATGGACAGTATGAAAAGGCAAAAAGAATAGAACATAAAACTATATATCAGTTTAGAAAGGCATAGTAGAAACTCAGTTTACAATGGAAAAGTCTGGCACAGTGCTATGTACTCTCATCAATTTTTAGATCTAATTTATTTTGGGGAGGTGTAGGGTTTTTTTTTTTTTTTTTTTTGCATTTCTTTCTTAAAAAAAAAAATTATTTGCAAGGAAAGCAAATCTGTTTCCCCCGCAAAGTCCTGATTTATGTCTCATTCTTGTGCTCAGATTTAACTAGGATTCATTCTTTTTCCCCTTCTTACAGTCAGGCACGCATTCACAGCAACAGTCCTGGATCTCTAATAAGAAGCTAGTCTTGCTGTGTGGACATCAATATTTTTGGCGGGGTGTGAGGCTGAGGAGAGGAGAGTTCAAGCAGCTTGGAAGCAGCCCTGGGGAGTGAAAGTGAAGCATTTTTAGCTGAATTCAAGTGGAGGCAATTCACTTAAAGAATCCAAAGGCTTTAGCAGTATCTTGGATTGACTTTAATGAGGAGTTAGACGGAAATAGCTACAGGCTCCAGGGGGCAGCCCAAACCTATTGGTTTTATCTCCCTCCTGGGAGATAAAAAGGCGCTCACAGAGCTCGCATCACGAAGTGGTGTCAGCCTCTTCTATGCCCCTAGCACAGTGCTCAGCATGGGAGTGTTTCTGCTCATCTTTACTAATTGGTGGCTAACTACAGATAGAACAGAAAAGGACGCTTATTTTTCACTAATAAGTGAAAAAGCTTTCTTAGAATAGAGCAGAAGATATGCTCATAGGGAAGAGGTAGGAATCCTCAAGCTAGCATACAGGTGACATGCGTGACTTTTTAAAGCAACTTTGAGCAGGCAATTCCACTTAATTTCTTTTCAAAGAAGATATACAGAAACAGCATGCTGAAGGGGTTGCAGTGTCTGGAAAAGATAAAGGGAATGGTTGTAATTTGCCTTCCATTTCTGCTGCTAATGACACGCTATGGAGACAGACTATCATAGTAATACACAAATTCCCACAAATCCAGTAACAACCTTTCACTAGGATGTCTTGGGTTATTACAAGATCTCTTTAGCACAAATTATATCATTAAAGGAAATTTAACAGAAAAGGTGATTTACCTCACATCCAGGAAAAGACAGGAGAAACAGAATTGTAGGCTTTTCCCACATTAGGTACTCCTAGTTAATTTATGATTTTAATTTCCTCCTACTTCAAATATCTAGATATGAATACAAGCTTCCCTTAGTCAAACCAAACACACATGAACTGTTGCGCACCAGGCTCCCCTGTCTATGGGATTCTCCATGCAAGAATAGTAGAGTGGGTAACCATTCCCTTCTCCAGGGGATCTTCCCAGCCCAGGGACCAAACCCTGGTCACCTGCATTAGAGGCAGATTCCTTACCGTCTGAGCCACCAGGGAAGCCCCAAAGCAAACACAACACCTCCATTTTACTTAGCATTCTTAAAATGTATATTTAAAGATTTTATATAATTTTAATGAAAATGGCATTATTTAATTTCATACAGTTCCTTATACTGTAGCTTCAAAGCAATTTAAATATTTAATAACCATCCTTCACAAAATATCTACATGAATATAGAGAGGTGACTTAACAAACTGGGGCCAAAGTTAAATATGAAAGAGTGGCACAATTGGGACTAGAAATGCAGTGACAGGGTTCAGAGGACACACCATCCGACGATATGGCACCTTGGCATACTGAATATTTTAAGCTGAAGGAACCTGAGTAATGGCATGAATAGTACTTTTGACCTTCCCATGAAGCAGGTCACAAAATCCTCATATGAGATGTACCCTCCCCAACACCTGGAAGGAAGGAGCATTCTTACCTTTGAAGACGAGACACAAAAGAACTGGAACAAACAGATCTGGCTGTTTCTCTCAGTTTATTACACTTAGCTCACCTTTGTTCTATCACATTTTCCCAAGACTTTTCACTCATCATCAAATCTAGCATGAAAACACTCAGGTTTAATGGTTTCTCTGGGTCTTCCATTTCCTCATGAAGGCTCCCATGTCACATAACACTTGTAAGAAATAAATCTGTATGCTTTCCTCCCATTAATCTGCCTTTGTTATAGGGGTACCAGTCAAGAACACAAAAAAGTAGAGGAAAGATATTTTTTCCTCCCTTATAGGAGTATTTTCACTTTCTCTCCATTCAATATTCTCCAAAACAACTTAACCTTTGAACAACATGTGTTTGAACTGTGTGGGTCAACTTATACCCAGATTTCTTTTACTAAATACATAGTATAGTACTACACAATCTGTGGTTGGCTGAATGCATGGATGTGGAACCATGGTTATCAAGGGCTGACTGTTAAGTTATACATGGATTTTCAACTGTGCAGACGGTGGGCACTCCCAACCCCCACACTGTTCAAGATCAATTGTATTTTAGTGAGATATGAATTTTAATGATTTGATTTTATAATTTTGCCCCTCTGCGCAGCTTGCAGGATCTTAATTCCCTCACCAGGGATTGAACCCAGGCCCAAAGCAATGAAAGTCACTAGAAAACCACTGAACTCCCTACAAGACAGAATTTTAAATGAGGTAAATATAGATGAAAGAGATCATTTAGTTCAAATTATACTGATCAGAATTATTTCCAAGCGTAATCCTCCTTACAATATGTGAATACACATCTGAAATAATGATTCTAAGGACCCACCCAACTAAAATAGAGTAACAGATTGGGTGGGGGTTTAGGTCTATTTAAAACATGATTTTATCATTATAAAATAAATCTCTTGGTGATATGGTCTGACATCTAAACCTCTGTTACCATATAAACACTTAAGAGTCCTATTTTTTAAACACTCTATCCAACATACATTTTAGAAAATTTAACAAAAAAGAGCTAGGTAAATCCCTGTCATGTATCAACACTCAATAAATGTCTGATGAAGAATAGACAACATCACAATCAGACGAAGGAGCAGATAGAAGAATCTATCCTGGCTTCCACATAGGAATTATTGTTAAGATTTCTCTAAAACACATTCTCTTCACTTTTAAGACCTAATCCTCACCAAGAAAAAGTATATTTTTGGTTTTTCAAACCAAAAGGGCCTAGTATCCACGATCCGTCCAGTACTTTGTAACAAAATTAACCTGGCATAATCAACCACCCTCTCTGGCAAGAGCAGCACCAGGGGGGGTCATCTGAGCCAGCACTGCGGGAGCAGTCAGGCTCCCTGGAGGCAGGCACACACGAGTACACACTCACATCCCTCATCTCCACCCCAAGCGCACAGGTTAGAGACAAGAGTCTATGTTTTCCTTCCTGAGAGTGGAAAGCAGATTTAGGTTCTGTCTGCATGTACTCTTACTTGCTCATATTTTCTTGCAGAGGAATAAACAGTGCACACTTCTGGAAGGCAGGATGAAAAGAAATGCCACGAGGCTGAGGCTAAGGGACTAAGATTTTGCCTGTTTGCTCCAAAATTACAAATGCTCATCTCCTGGGTAACTATGAAACAAAAATATTTAAATATTTTTAAATGAGAAAAAGCTCAGAGGCTTTTGTTTGTTTTGGCGGTTCAAACTCAAAGGAAGTTTATTTCTTGCTTCCATGAGTTTAAAGTGAACTTTCCTGATTGGTGGGTGGCTCTCTTCCAGCACTAACATAGGATGCCAGACTTACTGCTTCTTACAGTTCAGCTGTCTTTAAAAAATTTATTTATTTTTACTGATTAATTTGAGGTGTTAACAAAGTTGAATTCCAGTAGAGCTATTTCAAATCCTGAAAGATGATGCTGTGACAGTGCTGCCCTCAATATGCCAGCAAGTTTGGAAAACTCAGCAGTGGCCACAGGATTGGAAAAGGTCAGTTTTCATTCCAATCCCAAAGAAAGACAATGCCAATAAATGCTCAAACTACCACACAATTGGACTCATCTCACATACTAGTAAAATAATGCTCAAAATTCTCCAAGCCAGGCTTCAACAATACGTGAACCGTGATGTTCAAGCTGGTTTTAGAAAAGGCAGAGGAACCAGAGATCAAATTGCCAATATCCGCTGGATCATGGAAAAAGCAAGACAGTTCCAGAAAAACATCAATTTCTGCTTTATTGACTATGCCAAAGCCTTTGACTGTGTGGATCACAATAAACTGTGGGATATTCTGAAAGAGATGGGAATACCAGACCACCTGACCTCCCTCTTGAGAAATCTGTATGCAGGCCAGGAAGCAACAGTTAGAACTGGACATGGAACAACAGACTGGTTCCAAATAGGAAAAGGAGTATGTCAAGGCTGTATACTGTCACCCTGCTTATTTAACTTATATGCAGAGTACATCATGAGAAACGCTGGACTGGAAGAAACACAAGCTGGAATCAAGATTGC
>SJYA01002194.1:0-13199 GCA_006410615.1 Neotragus moschatus | reverse complement strand
CTGAGCGCCGAAGAATTGATGCTTTTGAAGTGTGGTGTTGGAGAAGACTCTTGAGAGTCCCTTGGACTGCAAGGAGATCCAACCAGTCCATTCTGAAGGAGACTGGCCCTGGGATTTCTTTGGAAGGAATGATGCTAAAGCTGAAGCTCCAGTACTTTGGCCACCTCATGCGGAGAGTTGACTCATTGGAAAAGACTCTGATGCTGGGAGGGATTGGGGGCAGGAGGAGAAGGGGACGACAGAGGATGAGATGGCTAGATGGCATCACGGACTCAATGGACGTGAGTCTGAATGAACTCCGGGAGTTGGTGATGGACAGGGAGGCCTGGCGGGCTGCAATTCATGGTGTCGCAAAGAGTCGGACACGACTGAGCGACTGAACTGAACAAAGTTTTTAAAAAAAATTAAGGGAATTCCTGGGCACTCCAGTGGTTAGGACTCTGCATATCTACTGCTGGGGGCATGGGTTCGACCCCTGTTTGGGGAACTAAGAGCCTGCATGCTGAGTGGGGCAGCCAGAAAAAAAAATCTTTTTAAAAGATGAATTAAAAGAAAAACCCACTACATTTTCTAAAAACATGGTCAACCATAGGATTAAGGCAATCACGTATAGTCTAATCCAGGCCAAATACTTATTACTTACTAAATTACTTATCTCTTTGATTATCATCAAGGGTCACTGCCTCAGTTTTCAAGGTGGCCTGGTTTATGAATATTGTGGGAATAAGGCCAGGCCTAAAGAATATAGTTACCACACAAGCCAAAGTGGGGGAAAAAAAATCATTGAACTCTTTCTTACAGGAAAGAAAAGTCCCATGTATATATATGACAATTTAGCAGTAACCAAAAAAACAGTACTTGAACTACTAAGACATTCTACAGTAAACAGACAGTTAAGATTACAAACTTTTAAACCATGTAATGAAATTATGACAGAAACACACAATCAGAGGTTCTTCCAGGAAGGCTTCAGAAGTTCACGGTCACAGTTATCAGCATTTGGGGCAGAGGACCTGTGACTGATGCATAATCTTAATAAGAATTCTTACTAGCATTATCTTCTTCTTAATTCAAAAGAAAACTGGTGGCTCTCCTTGACCTCCTTTATGGAAAATATGTTTACTTATTTTTAATGGTTGTCCATTGTCTGAGGCTGCAAGGAATCTGATGTTCTCAGAGGAAAACAACCAAGCATTAGGAAGCTACAAACTGCAGCCTCAAACCTCTCTAGTGGTCCCTCTGCCTAGAACAGCATGGACTTTCCCCTACGAACTCTCAAGAATGCCACTGACCCCTTGTTTTCAGGTCCCTTCAGCAGCTCAGTCTCTCTGCTTTGCTGTTAGTGTGAACAGGGAGAGGGGCTTTCAAAAAGAGAGTGAGGTGTCAAAGGCCATACCTAGTAGAACCGTATTTCTAACCTACTTTTTCCAACTTAATGAAAATACTAAATACTAGTTTCCCCAGTTTAATTTCTAGGCTACACAAACTGGAAGCAATTACAGCTTGTTCATGGGGGTCTGTGGGAATGCTCACAGTTTAAATTTACATATTAATACCTGAAAAACATTTTGAGAAGCAAAGAGTGCTTTTTGGTCTTGGTAATGACTAGAATAAGAAAAAAATGGACAAGAAAGTGGTTGAAAAGCTCCAGGCAAAATGGTCCAGGTTTATTTTTGCTGTAATACTTTCAAACTATCCACCATTCACTGTAATAAGACACTCTTCTAATGGTGGATTTGCTCAGTCTTTCATTTTGCCTAAGATGATTGTACTTTGGCTGAGTGTCTTCAATAAAAGGCCTAACAACCAAAGTTAAAAATCCATCTGTTCCAACTCCAACTCGTTCCTGGGGATAACTCATTCTAATGCTTGATTTCTTCTTCTACCACCCACCTAGAATACCTAATTTACCATTCATCGGGTTTAAAAAAAAGCTAAACATTGAAACAGAAATTGTTTCAAATTATATTTCCTTAAACAGCCAGGTTGGACACTTGATCACTAGAATTTACTTCTGTGGCAACCCCAGTTTTTTGACAAATGCAGGTATTCTTTTCATTAAAATATTAGCTTGACCCAAAAAATGTCAAACAGCCACCCTAGCCTTAGTTATTGCAGTCTGAGACCTCCCAAGAGGTCTAAAAACCAGAAGATTAAATATAGCAAAATATGAATATAAACATAGTTTAAAGTCACTTAATAACTACAGTTATAGAGACTTTTCAAAGTATTCACTGTTCAAATTACTCTAAACTGATGCCAAATTTGTGAAACAAAATATATCATATGGCTCTTGAAAAAACTGTTAAATGGTAGATTAGCTCCAATGTAAAACATCTTTCTATATTAACAAAGAGAAGACAATGCACAGTAATCCTATATAGTGGGTAGCTCCCAGTCAACTGAAGAGAAAAATTAGGCTCAAAAAGATTAAGTAACCTACCAAAGGTCACATGGCCCTGACTGACAGTGTCTTGCTAGCTAGGCACTGCAAACCTGGCCACTCTGAAAGGAAGATTAATTTTAAATTGAGCAGTAGTCATTCCTTACAAAGTGAATACATTATTGTGATTAATGGCAAAATATTTCACTTAGGTTAGACTCCAGATTCATTTAGGCCCCTTTCAAATATACAGTACTTCCAATTTTCCTTGTCCTACTACTACTGAAAGGGGAGGGAAAATATTGCTATGAATTAAAAAAAAAAAAAAACCCAAACACCCAAAAGAGCAATTCTGTTCCTAGGTACATACCCAAAAGAAGTGAAAGTAGGTATTTAAACAAATACTTATGCATTAACGTTCACAGTAATGGTAGTTTAGTTGCTAAGTCGGGTCCAACTCTTGCTACCTCACAGACTGTAACCTGCCAGGCTCCTCTGTCCATGAGATTCTCCAGGCAAGGATATTGGAGTCGGTTGCCATTTCCTTCTCCAGGGGATTTTCCCAACCCAGGAATCGAACCCAGGTCTCCTGCACCACAGGCAGATTCTTTACCAACTGAGCTAGCAGCAGCACTATTCACAACAGCCCAAAAGTGGAAAAAAACAAATGTCCATCAAGAGATAAATGGATAAACACAATATGGTACCCACGCAAGGGAGTATTTTCAGCCATTAAAAATGAATGAAGCACTGATACATGCTACAATGTGGATTAACCTCAAAAATAATATGCTCAGTGAAATAGGCCAGACACAAAAGGTCCCATACTATATAATACCATTTATACTAAATGTCCAGAACAGGTAAATTCACAGAGATAGAAAGTGGAAGAGTGATTGCTGGAGGAGTGAGTGACTGCTTAGTAAGGATGGGGGCTCCCTTTGGGGTGATGAAAATGTTTTGGACTAGATAATGGTGATCACCACACAGCACTGGGAGTGTACTGAATCGTACACTTTAAAATGGTGAATTTTATGTCATGTGAATTTCACTTCGGCTAAAAAGAACACACAGAATAATGAAATAACGATGACTGACCGAAAAGCCCTAAACAAATAGCAGGTAATCTGCTTTTCCTTAGTTTGTCACAATTTAATGAGTTTTGGATCATCATAAACCAATACATAAAAAATTACCCATTACAAGTTTCAAATAAGGCATTAATATAGCTGAGTTCCCCTAATCTGTCCAGTTGGCAGAGCACCTAGGAGGTTTTACAGTATACAAGAAGCTTTAAACATTTTAAGAATGTTTTTCATTTTTAAAAGAAAAAGAATACTGAGAAAAACATGTAAGAATATAAAGTGGCCAGAGCCTGGGAAACAAGCTGACAAGTTTCAGGAGAGAAACTGGCTACTCCTTGAAACTTATTTTGTGTTTCTCCAAAAACTGAAGAGTAAATAGTAGTTTACAGTCACCACCCTCTGGGTTTCAGCAAAGAGGTCACACACAGCGAGGGCCTCGAGCTGCCACTTCCAATTGCTTCCCTGGTGAAACAACGCAGGAGGTTAAGTCACCTCAGGAGACTCGCAACAGGGCTCCCATTGTTCCAAGCTCAAAACTCAGAGACACAATGGGCACCATTCATACTGAGAGCTTACAGGCTGGAGAATGGTCCCTCAGTGACAACTTATTGGGACACTGAATTTTCATAAACATAGACTTGTACAAATATGTCTTATTTTTTAAAAGTAGCACAAAATAAACAAATAAAACTCAATGGACATTACACTGACAGGACACCCAAGTCTTATCTCCAGCTCTGTCTCTAATAAGACTACAAACAAGTCACTTGCTCTTTCTAAGCCTCATTTTCCTTGTATGTAACATGAAAATGATTTCTAAGATCACACAGAACTCTAAAATGCTATGGACATATATGAGGTCTATTGATGTTGCTACATAATTTACTCCAACAAATGGGGATAAATTATGAGCAGAAAAGAACTGTCATTTCACATCTTTTCATTTACTATCAGCATTTAAGAACAGAGAGGTTTAATAAAAACAGGCAGAGACATTGTTTTCTCTTAAACAGACAAACTATAATGAACAAGGTCCATGGCCTTCCATCCCAACAAGGCCAGAATGACTGAAGCGCATATCCCTACACAAAGCACAGTGACGAAGGGCATAAACAAAAGCAGTGAGTACGTTTTTCTGTCACCTTTTCTTAGGTTGTGAATACACTTCATGAATCTCTTGACTTCTCTGCCATAACTCAAACTCCCCAGAAGAAAAATACCATTTACAATAAGAGTGTGATCAATCTCCCAAGCTTTCACACCATATCATTTTTTCGTTTTTTCAACCTCAAAACTTGCCAGAGCAAGAACTTTGTCTCCAGAGCCTAAGGAGAAAGACACATAATAAACAAAGATGTCATTTCGAATGCATTTACAGTTCCAGGTAAAGAAAGGACAACCTATCACATTGATACTAAAATAGGAAATAAAATGAGCTTCTATTATTGGTGCATTATCCCTAAACCTTCCCACTGCCATCTCAATTTCCTTCCCTTGCACAAACAACTCAGCTACACAGGCAATTTACTGGTTACAGACACTTTAATTCAGGTATGAAATAGAACATGTAAAATCTTAATTTACTTTTATATTTACATTTAGCTGACAAATGGTTTTAAAACATTAGGCTATACTAACTTGATTATTTTTAATTAAAAAGTATTGGGAAATAAACACATTAAAAGACGTTTATAGAGAAAATAATTCTGGTTTCATTGCTAACTCAAGAAAAGACCATCATTTTATCTCACCCACACCATCTGTCAATCTGAAGCAATAATTCACTCCAGCTTTCAGAAATACAAGAGTACTCACCAAGGTCTGTAGAGACTTTCTCAAATTGGCTGAGAATAGCACCTGCGTTTGCTGACAAGAAGGTCTCATCATCTGCAGTCAGCTAAACAAATAAAACAAACCCCAAAGGACTGAGTTCAGATGTTAACTGGTTCTAGGAACCACTGTGAAGAATGTCATAGGACCACAAACTAAATTACAGATCAAGAAGCTATATACTAGGGACTTCCCTGGTGGTCCAGTGGTTAAAGACTCCACGCTTCCACTGCAGGGGGGACAAGTTCTAGCCCCAGGAACTAAGATCCCGCAAGCCAAGAAACCAGTCAGGGTGGGGGTTCTATACCAAACACTTCCCACATTTTCCTTAGACCTAATACATTCAATTAAATACAGATACCTTCTCTCCAAGTTTCCTAAGAGCTGTAAGTATCTCCACTTTCTGTTGAGTATACAGGTCTCTTTCCAGCTTTCCTACCATGAGATCTCTATCCATCTGTAACAGATGAATGTGAAGCATATGGTATTTAAATTAAAAACATTCTTTGCATAAAATCAAGCTTTTCAGATCTACTTCTTCAAGAAAAGATCCTTTACTGATTAATATTATTAAAAAAAAAACTATAGAAACAATTCAAGGTAAACATGATAGGAATGTTCTCACACAGTTCTAATATTTCTTGGTACTAATCATCACCATGGTCTTAGTTACAAACTCTACTAAGGAATTAGTAGGTCAACAGCTTCCTTTAAAGAGGAGCTATCCTCTAAGAACTCCATTTCATTACACTGAAGCGTGGTCTACAGGCCTAAAAGAGACAACTGGTTACAGATACCCTAGAACTTTGATTAAATATCACCTCTATCACCAGAAACATGGAGAGCATGTACTATTCCTTGGTACTATTCTATGTACATAGACACTGCATTAGTAATAGTGCACATACACATATTACTCCATTTAAACCTCATAACAACCAGAAGTATCATTACTGCCTTTTTACAAATGGGCAAACAGCAAAAGAGACTGAAGAAAAGAACTCCACCAACATCACGTATGTCCATAGCAGAGCAGGGGTACAAATTCAGCTGATCTGTCCCAAGTCCATGCTCTTAATCACAAGGCTATTAAATTACCAATGGCTGCATATAACTTATTAACATCTTAATTATATTCATGTCTATAAACAGTGCCGGGCTCCAACCCCGGTGGGTCCAGGGAATTCAAAGTATGGACGGCGTTGGTGTCTTAGAAAGAATTATTTATTTAGAAATATAAGATTAAGAAATAATAGTAAAGTAGGAAAATTAAGTGGAGAAAAGAGGCTGAATAACTTGGTTTACTTGGAAAGCCAATAAAACCTCGAGACAAGAGGTTTGCACCATCTACGTTGGGCCACCGGCATCCACTTGAATCTCTAAGAGTGCCCCACCTTGGGCTCCCTTTCACGTGGATCTTGACAAGTAAGTAGACATGGCGAGCCTCCACACCCCAGATGGGAATTCAGCCAGAAATTAGAGTAAGAGGGAGACACAGGGGAAGCCAGTCCAGCAACTGGCCCCGGCCCCTATTGTCCTTCAAGGCCTTTTATACCTTTTTGATTGTACATAGAGATCAAGGGGTAATACAAATTTATGCAGTGTTAGCAGCCCAAATTCTTATCAAAAACCAGGCTTTTCTCTCTGCATACCTAGTTGTATACACGTCTTAGGTGATTTACATCATCTTCTGGCCAAAAGGCCAGTTAACATTTTATGGCTCTTTTCTGATAAGGGTTTATTAACCAGAAGACTTATTTGTGTTGTTCTTCCCAAAGTCTGGTGCCATTCTAGGCACTAAATAAAGTTACATTCTTATATAGCAATTTGTAACAAGAGGAGTACAGTGATTTATAACAAAGGAAAGGTAATTAACTCAAAAGTCTAGCATTGCTAACATTAAAACTACTATATATCTTTTCCCGTATTCTGTTTACATTGATTAACATCTTCCCAGGTGCCCAAAAGACAGAGAATAACGAGGTCTGGCAGCAATCATTGAGTCAACAGTGAAATCCTATCACCAATAGGATTTTTAACTCTTAGAAAAGGCTCTTGTAACTTTAAGATACTTAAGCTTCATGCCCCTTGCAGTTGGGGGCTGTAAGCAATTCACAAGCTGCAAAAGGTCCGGGGAATCTGTTAGGCAAATGAGAACATAGAGTATTATCAGAGGGGGTTGAGCTGAAACACTCCTTTCAAATGCAGAAGACTAAAGCCTTGAATTAACTTTTTCCAGAGAATGTCAGAAGAATTAGAAAGAAGTACAATGTCAGGCAGATTCTTATTTTCTAAGTACACGCTCAGGAAATGCCAGGGGGAAACCCTGAGACTCAAACCATCCTTGCCCATCGAGTCTGCCACATGACTATGTCACGGGTAGGAATCCTCACGCTGGCTTCTGGTAGCAGGCATATTCGGGTTTCCTTATTTTGGGGGTGTAGATGCTCAGGGAAACTCAGGGGGAATCTCTGAAATCCGAATCGCCTTGCCCATCGGATTTCTGCCACGTGACCGTGTCACGGGTGGGATTCCCACGCTGGCCCCCGGCAAAACAGACTTCCTCAAGTATCAGGTTTATAAAGATGTTTGAAATTCTTAGATAGGGAAGGCCACACATGCATAAGCACTAATGAATGAATGCTAGATGGGATTTCAATTCAGAGCTCCAGAACTAAATAGTAAAACTTTAAATGTGGTGTCTTGGTAGAGGCAGTCAGTAGCAATTTCAACTGCCATATGCTGTTTAAACCTCTGTATTTGTTATCAAAAAAGGATTAATTTTGTCAGGAAACTGTGGGTTTTAGTTCTAAAATCAACTGACCAATTTTTTAAAATAAGATTCACTGAAGTAAAGTATTTTTTAAAATACTTTTTAGAGCAGTTTTAGGTTCACAGTTAATTGAGCAAAAGGTACAGAGATTCCTCATACATCCCTTGCCTCCCCCACTCATGCATGGTCGCCCCGTTATAAACATCCCCTACCAGAGTGTGTATTTGTTCCAACTGATGAACAAACACTGACACATCATAATCACCCACAGTGTATACTTTACATTAGGGTTCACGCTTGCTGTTATACATTTTCAACTGACCAAGTTTTAAACTTCAAAACATCACACTGAGCAAATTCTTGGGCTGAGAAAAGAAATACACAAAGTGATTAGATCAACTGAAAGAAATTTTACCTCTGCTAACCTTGTCCGAAGCTGACCTGGTTGTTTCTTTGCAAATAATCTGATGACCTCTGGGGTTTTAAACGCCTGGCTGATAGCTGCCTGGATAGCCTAGAAATACAAGAAGGTTAAAAAAAAAAAAGTTCAACAAATCAAATATTACAATATTTGATTGATGGGTCTTCAATTTTTAATAGGTCTTCTTTGTTCATCAAATACTGTTACAACTTTAATTTCCATTTGCTATTTCCATGCAAGTCACTGGAGTAAAACAACCAACTAGATGAAGATCTGGAAGCAAATGCTGTTTTATCCATCAGTAGACATTTCTCCAGAAGTTAAGCCCTCAACAGGGTATATTTTCTATTAATATTTTAAATATACTTACTGAGAAAAAAAAACACAACAAATTGTGTCACCAGTGTAAGTAAATTATGCTTACCAGTTGCATTCCACTTAGTTCATCGACCAAAGTCATATTTCCAGACATAATTTTCTTCAGTGAATCATTAAATTCACTTAGTTGCTCCAGAGTTTCCTTTTTGGTTTCTTCATATTCATCTGTATCAAGTTCCTCTCTGAAGTATAATGGACATAATACCAAAAAATATAGAGTTTCAAGAGAAGACAAAACAAAAATCAGTATTTATATACCAAGCTTTCAAATACATATATATATACAAAAAATATGTTTGTGGAAAAAAGGCTGAAAGGAAATATATCAAAAATACATCTAATGAATGTGTTCAGATACCACTGTGGGCATTATCCTGCAACATTGATAACCTTTTTTTTTTTTTTTTTTTTTACCAAAGTGACGCATGCTTAACAAACTACATAACTTCCTTTTAGGCAGTCTCTGAATCAATGGTATAATCTTAGGTATAACCTTATTTAAATATAAGATATTTAACTAGCCAAGTCTCAGTTTATTTATAAGCTACAGATGATAGTACCTTCCTTGCATTAAATGAAATATGAAAAGTTCTTGGTATAAAATAGGTATTTAATAATAGTTATAATTATCATCATTATCATTGTTCAGTTGCTAACTCATGTCCAGCTCTTTGCAACCCCATGGACCCCAGGGAAGCATGCCAGGCTTCCCTGTCCTTCACCATCTCCCAGAGTTTGTTCAAACTTATATCTATTGAGTTGGTGATACAATTCATTCATCTCACCCTCTGCTTCCCCCTTCTCCTCCCACTCTTAATCTTTCTCAACATCAGGGTCTCTTCCAATGAGATGGCTCTTCCCATCAGGTGACCAAAGTATTAGAGCTTCAGCTACAGCATCAGTCCTTCCAGTAAATATTCAGGGTTGATTTTCTTTAGGATTGACTGGTTTGATCTCCTGCTGTCAGAGAGCCAGAGAACGTCATTTCCATACAGGTGCTGAGGGAGTTTCGTTACCTACTTTGTGATTCCCTATTAGGGAAAAGGCTAGCTGAAGATTCTTCTGGGGGAGGAAACTCACCCACTATCACCACTACCAGCACAACTGTTCTCTAGCCCACCCACCCCTTCACAGCCATCAAAAGATTAAAGGTGGGTAAAATTTTATGTACTTTGAAATACAACAACAATGCAGTACTTGCCATCTGGGTACTCCAAACAAGCCATTTAATAAACATTTACTAGAAAAAGAGCTCCTATATATCAAATGCCTGCTTTGGGCCAAGCATTAAGTCAGTCTCTTCATCTGTAATGTTTACAACAATCTTCAAGGTTGTTAAAAAGGCAACGAGCAGTCTTAGACCTTAGAGCAGTTAATGATGAAAACACACACCAGAAAGTTCACGTAATACTTTTTCAGTTTGATACAAGGAAGGGCTACTTTAAATACTGAAGACAAGATGGGTGTTATTATTTCCATTTCACACTTGGGGAAATGGAAACTCAAGGTGGTTAAGTATTTTGCCCAAGTTCGCACTCACTTTGTAATTAAGCTAAAGACTTTAATATCCCAGGCTCTTTAACTCTAAAACCTATACTGAGTTTACTGTCCAGCAGACAAAGCACTGTGAAGAACATTACAGGGGAAACCAGAATCACACACAGGACTGCACACACAGAGCTTAAATCTAACTGTGGGAAAAAAACGCCATTTTACAGCATAGCAGTATACAATTATATTATTACCTGCATTCCTCCAGGTCTTGTAATTGCTGCATTAGTCTATCCAACTGTTCTTCTAAATTCTGCTTTAATTTGCTTGTCTCTGTCTTTCCTCTGGAAGCCATTTTAATCTCTAAGGAGAACAATAAACCCACATGCAGTACTGGTTATTTGAAATGATTCAATATAGCAGTGCAATTTAAACTAGATTATACTCTTTCTGAGCTACAGGTGTGGGGAAGATAGCTGTGCAAAGAAACAGAAAAGTTTAAATTCATATAAACATCCCCACAAAAATGCCTGGCAGTCTTAATTGACTTGACAAATTAATTAGAAGTTTTAACTATTGATCTATCTTACTAAACAAATTTGATAGATGAAAATACAGCTTCATAAGGAATTTGGTATTTATTGGTATTTATTTGGTATTTATTTACTGGTATTTATGTATGCTACCTTTGAGATACTTTGCTATTTATTACAGTTTTAAAGTTTGTGTACACAGATGACTGATAAGGAGTTACTTTTATTATTGTGGGTTTTTTCCTCCAAATTCTTGGCTATTCTTGTACATTTTCTCTTATAAATAAATTTAAGAATCAGTTTGACAACTAGTTCCCAAAATTCAATTGAAATTTTGACAAGAGTTACATTAAAATTAATACAGATAAAACCTGAATCCATGAAATTTGAATCTTTCAGTTAAGCAATATCTCTCTCCAATTACGTAGGCTTCCTTTCATGGTCTTAAAAAAAAAAAAAAAGCGTTACTCACAAAGGCTTTGAACATTGGTTGTTCTTAGATATTTTGTGTTGTTAATATTGGAAATAGTGGCTTTGTTACTACAATTTCTCTTTTTATAATATTTATTTATTTGGTTGTGCCAGGTCTTTGTTGCATCATGTGAGATCTTAGTTGCAGCCTATGAGATCTAGTTCCCTAACCAGGGATTGAACTCAGGGCCTCTGCATTGTGAGTGCAGAGTCTTAGCCACTGGACCACCAAGGAAGTCCCTTTTACTACAATTTCTGATTACTGCTAAGGTATAGAAAAGCTCCTGATTTGGTGGATTGATATTGTATGCATTTACCTTAACATTTATAGGGTTGGAGTTTTTCCATTTACAGAAATTACACTCACATTCCTTTTAGGAAACATTAATATTAGGTATATTCATCAAAACTTAAATCCTAGGGTAAATCTTTGGCTTCCCTGGTGGCTCAGCTGGTAAAGAATCAATCCTTGGGAAGATCCACTGGAGAAGGGAACAGCTACCCACTCCAGTATTCTGGCCAGGAGAATTCCATGGACCGTGTAGTCCATGGGGTCGAAAAGAGTTGGACAAGACTGAGCAACTTTCACTTTCTTTCTTTCAGGGTAACTTTTGAAAGCATTTAAAATTTTCCTACACATAATCATTTCCAAGTGATTCCACATGTGGAACTTTAATGAAGGAGATTCCTTATATGATATTCAAAATAGGATGCAGTGAAAATCTAGACTTACTACTGCATCTCTTATATTTTACTGCATTAAAAAAATGGCTTAAATCATCTACAATCATGAATATGTAAACATAAATGAGCTACATTAGAGCCAGAAGTGTAATTTATTATAGCTTAGTTCATGTATAATAGGTTAGCCAGAAAGTAATTTACTATATTTCATGTATAATTTCTCCTGGAAATATACATTGAAATTTTATTTTAAATCTGTTGAATTTTTCAGTGTAAGTCAAGGGAAACCTAATGTAAAATAAAGTGTCTTTTCAGGCTTAATTTCCTGCAGTCTAACCACACTGGACTACTTGCTGTTTCAAAGCATTTTATGCACTTTCATCTTTCTCTTTTGAGCCTGTATTTTTTTTTTTTCTACTTATCAAGGCCAAGTCATTCATTCTTCAAGGTCAAATTTCACCTCCATACTGCCTTCCTTGGTTCCCTCCCAGTCACTAGACTGTGAGTTATTTGAGAATAGGAGTTTTACATTTTCTTTACACACCACCAACTAGCACAATGCTGGGCAGACAGAAAATACTGGATAAATAAACGAATAATGAGAATTGAACTGCTTTATCCACTCCATTCTACATCTTAGTCTCTATTAACCACTGTATCTGACTTGAATTATATGTGATTTCATTATAGCTTGTGATGTGTCTGTCTTCCTCTCCAGACTGTAAACTGAGAGCAGAAAATTGAGTCTGATTCCTTTCTTAGACTCTTCAGCACTTAATACAGACTAGATAGTCAATAACTGAATGAACTGTATAAAGGCACGACGTATTTTAAGGAGGTAAGGGTATTTTAAAACAATTTCAGGGAAGATAGAAACTCTTTTAAAAACCCTACCCTGATGCTACATCATTTGAGATTTAGCTCAGAAAGATAAACTCGCGGGCACCACCTAGTATTCAATAAAGGTGGTGCACCTTTTACCAAAACTGCAAAATTAACTCTCAAAAACTAATCTAGAGAGGAAGGTACTCATTCACGCTCACCTGTCTCTTAGTACTCTTAACTCTGCTCAGTGCTGACGGGTCTCCAATGGCATAAACCTCCAATTCCTGACGTTCCAAGTGTCTTAAACTTGAGGAAAGCGAAACTT
>SJYA01002193.1:715500-728476 GCA_006410615.1 Neotragus moschatus | reverse complement strand
GGGGTGGATATTGAGGTGGACCCATGGGAGCAGTGAGAGGCATAGTTACAGAAGAGTTGGGCTGTGAGAGTGGTGGGGGAGGAGATGATGAGGGGGAGGGGGTGGATGGAGAGATGGAGCCAAGGTTGGAGCCAAGGGAGCAGCGGGAGGCGTAGTCACAGGAGAGTTGGGCTGTGAGAGTGATGGGGGAGAAGGCGATGAGGGGAGAGGGCTGGATGGAGAGACGGAGCCAAGGCTGGAGCCAAGGGAGAGGCAGGAGGCATAGTCACAGGAGAGTTGGATATGGAGGGAGGGGGTGAGGGCGACAGGGGGAGGCTGGTGAAGTAGCAGGGGCTGGAGTATAAGGTGGGGGGACCACTAGGTCTTCTGGAGGCACTGTAAGGGCAGAAGTTTCTGCTTCGGGTGTCTGCGGTTGGACCGCTGATGGCCTCCCTGGTGATGCAGGGCTAGAGAGAGCCATGGTTAGGAGAATTTCAGAAGGGAAACAGCGGGTACATAGGGTGGGACGGAGCGCTACAGCCAGAAAGCCTGTTCGTAGGGTACCTCAGACCACTTTCCCATCCTCTGGCAGTAATTATCTAAGTCACGGAGGATGTCAAAATTGAAAGTTCTGGTTGGTGGCCATTGTGAGCTGTTATCTAAAGAATTTTGGGGCCATACCTCAGAACAAAGGTAGGTTAAGCGTCTGGAACGAACTTATCCGGAGATATGTAGAGTTCTGAGGTTGGCAAGTAAACATTCTAGTGGTGTAGACCAGGGCTGGTCGGGCTTAGAGGTAGCCGCCCCCATGGCGAATATGAAACGAAGGTCCTGGACCTTAACGGGGCTGGGAGTAGTCCAGCCAGGCGTCCCCGAATGGGCCGTCAACCCAGCGAGGAGAAGGCCGCTCAGTCAAGATGGACGTCTCCAGATTGACAGGCAGCGAGGAATAGCAAGCCTGGCTTGCGGAGCAGGGGTCTGGCCACGGCCGCGATTTACCGGAACTGGGACTCCCTAGGAGATAATCGCCATGGAAGCAAAACCCCCAGAGCCCGATCGATGGAACTTACCCCGTATCCTGCCAGACGGTTGAATGGTCCCGGAGGGGTGATGGGGTGACCTGGTCTGCCANGGCTTGCGGAGCAGGGGTCTGGCCACGGCCGCGATTTACCGGAACTGGGACTCCCTAGGAGATAATCGCCATGGAAGCAAAACCCCCAGAGCCCGATCGATGGAACTTACCCCGTATCCTGCCAGACGGTTGAATGGTCCCGGAGGGGTGATGGGGTGACCTGGTCTGCCATGGGCCAGACCAGAGGGGGCCTCAAATCTCACTTGTCTTGGGATGGGTCCTCGCCTCGGGCCCCACGTTGGGTGCCAAATGTTAGGTAAAAGAAAACCAGGACCCCAAAAGAGTGTCTAACAGGCTCTAATGGCGAAGCGCTCCCAGGAGGGGTTCCCGGACCCAAACGGGGCAGGTCGAGGAAGTCCGCGCACCCGGACCAAGTTAGAAGTTTGTTTATATATGCATGTTGGGAGGGATGGCCAGGTTAATGGATGGGGGTTTGGATAGGTTGCCGGCAGAGGTGTTGCAAGCTGATAGGTCCTTCTACATGGCTGGGGTGGGGCAGCTTTAGCTGGTGGACTGTGCTGCTACTGGTCCCCGGGATCTGGGTGGCTCCCTCCCTAGGGACTTCCCCCGCCAGCGGAGGAGGGAGGGGGCGGCCCATCATGGCCCCCGGGGTCCGACCTTACAGTAAGCACGTGGCAAAAGATTTTCACATGTCATTTGTGGCCATTCATGGAAGGTCTCAGGCTCTAGATGAAGATTCCTTGCTTCTGCCTTTTTTTGGAGCTTTGGCTGCCAGGCACCTCTGGCTTGGTTGAATCCTCTGATCCAGGTATTGGCGCATCTTAGATTCCTGGAACAGNACCTGGGTTCAATCCCTGGGTTGGGAAGATCCCCTGGAGAAGGAAATGGCAACCTATTCCAGTACTCTTGTCTAGAAAATTCCATGGATGGAGGAGCCTGGTAGGCTACAGTCCATGGGATTGCAAAGAGTCTGACATGACTGAGCAACTTCATTGACACTGGCATGTTGTTGTACTGTGTGAAACCTACCCAACATTGTAAAGCAGTTATCCTACAGTTAAAAATATTAAAATAATTCACTTTATGAAGAAAAACAAACAAAAGGGTAAGTACCACACATGAAATTCTAGAATTTGGAGACCAAAGAGCTTAGGAGGTCATCCACTCGGTGGTTGGTTTTAATTCACTTGGAGAAGGGACCATCCCAGATCCTTTTAGAAACAAAATTTTAGGGTTCTTTCCTGAAAAAAATGTTTGTAAGCACGTGCCAAAAGATTTTCACATGTCATTTGTGGCCATTCATGGAAGGTCTCGGGCTCTAGATGAAGATTCCCTGCTTCTGCCTTTTTTTGGAGCTTTGGTTGCCAGGCACCTCTGGCTTGGTTGAATCCTCTGATCCAGGTATTGGCGCATCTTAGATTCCTGGAACAGTCTTAATAATCTACATTTGCAGATCATTTACTGTGTGCTAGGTGTAGTCCTCAGGGTTTTAGGTGGATTAAAATCATGCATCCTCGCAAGAACTCTGTGAAGCAGGCACCTTGAGTATCACACCCATTTTACAGATGACAAAATGGAGGTACAGGTAAATAAGCATTCCACGAAAGAGACACAGCAAGTGGCAAACGTGGGTGTTTGTCCCAAGATGTCTGACTCCTGATCCAGAATTCACGCTGGGAAATACCATCTTCCCCTCTGTCTATATATTTCTGGCCTCACTCTAAGCTGCTTTTGTGCTTATTTTTAAAGTACTTTTATTGAATTATTTATTTTTGGCCGTGCTGGGTCGTCATTGCCGCACCCAGGCTTTCTCTAGTTGCAGTGTGAGGACTTCTCACTAGTGTGGATTCTCTTGTTGGGGAGCACAGACTCTGGCCGCAGGAGCTTCAGAAGTTGTGGTACAGGGGTTTCATTGCTCTGCAGCATGTGGGATCTTCCCAGACCAGGGATCGAACCTGTGTCCCCTCCACTGGCAGGCAGATTATTAACCACTGGGCCACTACAGCAGCCCTGCCCTGGCCTTTCTGTGTGCACCTGCCTCAGCCCCTACCAGGCGAAATCCTATTCACCCTCTAGCACTTGGTTTTGGTCCTCCTCTGTTGCACCTTTGTGGGTACCTCACTGCTCTCCATCACAGGATGTTTGGGCATCTTGCTCTCCTTCCCTGTCCTGCGTCCATGGACTTTCCTTGGGCGCCCACCCTGGCTGCAAGGCTCCAGCGCTGTGGAGGTGAGTGGGATGGCCAGGTTCACAACTCTCAGTCCCAGGGGCTAAACCCACGTTAAACTCATCATCACAATGCCCTAGAGCTCGATAATGTGAGAAGGGGATGCAGAGATAGTTCCAGGGGTCTGGGTGGGCCTCTTGGAAGAAACAGTAGATTGCATAGTGCTTTTAATTTGTATTAGCATATAGCCGATTAATAAGCAATGTTATGACAGTTTCAGGTGAACAGTGAAGGGACTCAGCCATACATATACATGTATCCATTCTCCCCTCCCTAGATCACATACTTTTGTTCATCTTATTTTCTCCAGCGTCTAGTGAAGATTCCAGCTGAATCTTTGTTGCATGAAGAACTACAACCCCATGTTCAAAAATATCCACTCGTTCATTCGCTCTCCACTCCTCAGTATGCCCGTGCAGCCTTCAGGGCCACCGTCTGTCAGTTTCTTTCTCCTTGGCATTTTCTGTTGTCTTTCTTACTTACTGCTGAAGGGTCTGCTCCCACTGAATAAGAGGTATGGTGTCTACAGTGCGTGGCGTTAGAAAGGCAATGTTACTGTCCTTCTCTGGCAATGATGCTGTTCTTACTCATCTGGACTTCTGCCTTCTGAACTGCCAGCTTAGCAGTGATGAAACTGAACTTCATTGTTCAGACACAGATCGGAACAATGGCTTCCAGAACTCCAGAGGGAAGCATATGCCCTCCAGTAATTTGGGGTAAACGTCTGGGGTAGAACCCTACGGGCAGCTGCTCTTTCACCAGCTAATGTTAAGAGCTGTTGGGGATGGACCTGCTGGGGGCTGGCATTAAGTCTGCACGCTGAGGAATGGTGTTTCTGTTTTTAAGTTTGCAGAAAGTGCCTGTGGTACAGTCCAGGTGGTGCTCAACGGGGCGCTCGAGAAAGCCTTTGATGAAATGAGGTACTTGTCCCTTTGCCTCTGGTGGGTCAGGGCTAACACGGTCTCCTACTGGCTCTTTTGCCTTTAGAAGAATATACTTTTTATGTCGAATTCAGGACTGAAGATGTGGGCTACAGAAAGTAAAATGTTGTATTCTATGGTGAGATTTTTGTCTTACTAAGTCAACACTTTTGTCCAGTTTCTCCATTGTTTAAAATTCTCTAAAGGTCCTTGCACAGGGTGCAACTCTTTCTTTTAGCTTTTTGAGACCTGTTCTCCTGTCAGAGAAAGCAATGGCACCCCACTCCAGTTCTCTTGCCTGGAAAATCCCATAGACGGAGGAGCCTGGTAGGCTGCAGTCCATGGGGTCGCTAAGAGTCAGACACGACTCAGCGACTTCACTTTCACTTTTCACTTTCATGCATTGGAAAAGGAACTGGCAACCCACTCCAGTGTTCTTGCCTGGAGGATCCCAGGGATGGGTGAGCCAGGTGAGCTGCCGTCTATGGGGTCCCACAGAGTTGGACACGACTGACGCAACTTAGCAGCAGCAGCTATCTCTCCTGTAGAGCTTCCCAGGTGGCTCAGTGGTAAAGAATCCACCTGCCAGTGCAGGAGACACAGGAGACATGGGTTCAGTTCCTGGGTTGGGGAGATCCCCTGGAAGAGGAAATGGCCACCCACTCCAGTGTTCTTGCCTGGAGGATCCCATGGACAGAGGAGCCTGGCGAGCTACAGTCCACGGGGCCACAAAGAATTGGACTCGACTGGTTGAGCATGTCCGCTCTCTCTCTCTCCTAACACCCAATCCTGCCCATTTCCCTTTGCTCACCCTATTTCCCCACATGACCTGTCCCCTCCTTCCTTCTGCCTGTCTAAAGTCTTCTCATCCACAGACATCTGCCCAGGACTCCTCTCTCCTCCCTGGGCAGTAAGGATCCCAGCGAATCTGCTGCTGAACAGCAGGAGCTCTGCCATGCCTTTGACCCGCATTCCATCTTTGCAGGCAGTGTCAGCAGCTTATTGTCACAGTTAAAAGCGGGGACTCCAGAGGTCGTGGCATCTTACCTGGGTGACCTTAGTAGGACCCCACTAGTCTCTGTTTACCTGAGGAGGTGCTGGTGATGTGAAGATGGACTGGGAGGGTGTATGAAAAATGCGGAGCCACATGCCAGACAGAGGAAGTGCTGGCTGAGTATCTCCTTTCGCCCACACCACTGACTCTGCTCACCCCGGCTTTCCTTCGCTGACCCCTTTCTGCACTTAGAGGTTCTACCACATTGCATACCTTTCCAGTCTTGCTTCAACCTTTCCCTAGATAAGGCTGAATGGATGAGGGAACATATATTAATGTGCCCCAGGGGCTTCCCAGGTGGCTCAGCAGTAAAGAATCTCCCTGCCAATGCAGGAGATGTGAGTTTGAGCCCTGAGTTGGGAAGATCCCCTGGAGAAGGAAATGGAGACCCGCTCCAGTGTATTCCTCTCCGTGCGCAGAGGAGCCTGGTAGGCTACAGTCCATGGGATCACAAGAGCTGGACATAACCGAGTGACTAAAGCACCACCACCTGGCACACCAGATGCCCCGGATGAATTTGTCTTCTTTCCTTTTTTAATATTTATTTGGCTACATCCTGTCTTAGTTGCAGTTTCCCACATGGCATGCGGTATCTTAGTTCCCCAACCAAGGCTTGAACCCATGACTCCTGCCCTGCAAGCAGATTCTTAACCACTGGACCACCAGAGAAGCCCCTCCTTGTCCTCTGCTAATGTTTGAGTCCAGGAGGGAGCCTTTGTCCTCTTGTCTTCTTCTGACCCCAACCTTTCAGGCTTTTGGGTGCAAGTGTGAACATTCCAAAATTTTGTAATCTGATGTTAGGGGCCCAAGTACTTGTAACAGGAGTAGTGGAGCCTAATGGGGAGAACTTAGGGCTGGGGTCAGAACAGGACATAGGGGTCTTTCAGTGACATGCTTCTCAAACTCACTGTGCATGGGGATCACCTAAGAATTGTTGGGCTGCTGGCTCTGAATCAGCAGGTGGTGGGCAGAGATTCTGCGATTCTAATGAGCTCCTTACCTTGGTCTAAGCGAGTGTAAGAGAATTGTATCTTCTTGGAATAGCAAGCGTGTAAAGAATCAGTATCAATGTACAGATGAAGACCCTTATTTTGAGAATCTTACTTATTTGAGGTCATCCTGAATAAGTGAAAGTGGCTGATTCTGATGCAAATCATGGGTCCCTTCTGAAGGGTAGGTTCTAACCAGTGACACTCTGCCTGATGACTGTTCACAAGGGCTGTGGATGCTCCAACAATTCAGTCTGGGGTTAACAATGTTCTGTGTCTCTTCTCTCTTAGCATATTTGCACGAGTGGAAGCCCCTAACTTGAGGCCAATGGTTACACTACAGGCTTGGCTGGTACATGACTCTGGAAAATCTCCCAGGTATGTGTTACTGCTTTGTACTCCTATATATTCTCAGGCTTATTTCAGGAATCAGCCCATGAAAGAATCCACAGTCACAGGGATGAATGCGCTGAGAAAAGACTGGCTCAGGAAATGAATGGGGCCTTCCTCTACCTTTACCCCATCCCAGCATAGCTCAGCTGGTAAAGAATCCGCTCAGCAGGAGGCCCCGGTTCAATTCCCGGGTTGGGAAGTTCCACTGGAGAAGGGATAGGCTACCCACTCCAGGATTCTTGGGCTTCCCTGGTGGCTCAGCTGATAAAGAATCTGCCTGCAATGTGGGAGACCTGGGTTTGATCCCTGGATTAGGAAGATCCCCTGGAGAAGGGAAAGGCAACCCACTCCAGTATTCTGGCCTGGAGAACTCCATGGACTAAGTCTATGGGGTGGCAAAAAGTTGGACACGACTGAGTGACTTTCACTCACTCAACAGTCTCTTAATTGTATCTCCATGGTAGGTCTCTACCTAGTTCACACCTTTGACTCTGCTGCAGACCTGTGAGTTCTCTGAAGCTCCCTTCACTTCACGTCTTCATCCGAGGGCCTTGCCCAGGGCCCACCTCCTGGAAGAAACCAAGCAACTCCAAGGAAGTGCTTGTGAGCTCTTGTTATTTTAACACTTTCTTCTTCTTTCCTCCAGTGACTCATGCTCTGGCTCCTCTATAAGGGAACTGAACTCCATCTTAAGTGGAAGAAACGTCAGATTTATCTGCCAGGATAATCTCAGGTAACTGATGCTTTCCCGCCACGTGCAGATGCTCTTCCCTTGGGCCTTGACAGTGGTCTGGGTGGTGACCTTCAGGGAACTCCGTCCCTCTCCCAGCTTAGCCCAGAAGCCATTTCCAGCCAGTGGCCTTCTGATGTTCCCCCATGCTGTTCCTCATCCTTCCCCACGCAACTCTAGCAGTGATTTGCTTCTAAAGGTGACCCAGGTTTGAGGGCATCTTTCCTGCTTTCCCATGTGAGAGGCGTGACCCAGAGCTCCTGACTTTCAGGGGCGTAGAAGCACATTTTGCCCAAAGCAAAGGATTTATAAAAGCCTTGTGACTTGCCATATCTTGCAGGTGAGGTTTCTTTGGTTGGGTCTCAGTTGTAGATGCCTAACACTTTGTGGCTTACACACAGACACAAACAGCTCAGCTCACACCCAGGTCAGCTCCCTGGGTGCCTAGCTCCTCTAAACACCAACACTCAGATCTGCTCAGGGGGGCTTTAAGCAGACACTCACAACAGACAGGAGGCCTGACTTTAAGCCTCCACATTTATTCTCCTTAAAGTCCACCACCCTTTCTGGGCTTCAATCCATCATCTGTAACACTGGAAGAGACTGGGTGATTTCTAAGACTTCCTAGCTTGTCCTCCCTGGCCCTTGATTTAGAGGGTAGAGGGTAGAGCAGCAGCTGAAGCCATAATCTCAAATCATAAAGAGCAAGCTTTATGGTTTTCTGATTTTAAAATGTAGACTCTTAAAACTGTTTACCCATAACACATATTTATTGGAGAAAAGTTTAAGTTACAGATAGATATATATATTGTTTTCTGGTTTTCAAAAATCTTAGTTATTTGTTGATTTTTGACTGTGCTGGTCTTCGTTGCCATGTGGGCTTGTCTCGAGCTGTGGGGAGCGGGCTTCACACCGCAGTGGCTTCTCTTGCTGTGGCTCCCAGGCTCTAGGGTGTGCGGGGCTCAGTAGTTGGCGGCATGAGGGCTTACTTGCTCCATGGCATGTGGGATCTTCCAAGACCTGGGATCGAACCCATGTCCACTGCACTGGCAAGTGGATTCTTATCAACCACCAGGGAAGCCCCGAGTATATGTTTTTTTTTTAAAAAAAAAAATCACCTGTGACTCTGTTATCATAACTGAGACCTCTCACTATTTTTAAAATGTGTGGTCAGTATTTAACTCCAGGCAGAGATCTGTGCTGAAAGCATCTTTGGAAATTTTCCCATATATGACAGATAGATACGGGACAGACAGTTCCCATAGAATAGATGCAGAGAGAAACACTTTCTTAAAGAACATCGAAGCTGGAAAGCTTCCCATCACTTCCCTGTCACCACCCTTTCCCACCGACCATGTCAGAAAGGCAGGGGGACAGATTCAAGGAACATTTGCTGAAGCTTTTGTCTCTCTGATGACCTGAATTCCCCATCAGCCAGCTGGCTTCTCTCTGGAAACTGCCAGAGAATAACACAAGCTTTCTGTAGCAGTTAGATGGGAAAACAGAACAAAGGAACATCTATAGAAGAGACGTGGCAGATATTTGACCAGTCCGAGTTACTCAAAGATCTTTTGCATTGAGAGAATGGAATACGAAAACCCAGGACAAGATTAGGGAATGTAAATGAGTCATTCACAAAATGCTTTTATCTCTTTCCTTACATTAACCATTCACATTTTTTTTTTCATGAATGGCCCAAACTGTAGGTTCTGGGTGAGCTCACTCATCCTTCACCTTGCAAAAATAATTAAGTATACCTTCCCACCTGGACTTGTGGAGTGACCTACATAGGAGGCCAGCACCTGTCACTCAAGCATCAGTTCATGTGACCTAACCTTGGGGACCATATTTTAAATCACTGCTGGTTTGCTCCAACCATGAGTCAGCATAACCAAACCCTCAGGGTCCCCTGTTGTATCTAACAGTTTCCTATTGTATCAAACTCTTGTATCTGACAATTTGATGACTTTGCAAGAAACTTGCTTGTCTCTAGGAGAGCTCAAAGTGAATGTCATGATATAGATGTCAACTGTAGACTCCTTCCATAGCATTGTTTCCTTGAGGGTGAGGATACTTTTCCCACCTAGAATGTATTCATGTGGGTTTTCTGGGTGGTGCTAGTGATAAAGAACCCACCTACCAGTGCAAGAGATATGAGAGATGAAGGTCCAGCCCCTGGGCCAGGAAGATCCCCTGGAGTAGGAAATGGCAACCCACTCCAGTATTCTTGTCTGAAATATTAGTCTGGCAGGCTATAAGACATGGGGTCTCAAAGAGTCAGACACAACTGAGCATAGCACGCACGCATACACACACACACACCCACACACACACATGCGCACACACACATATTCATGTGGGGGATCCCAGATCACAATGCTGATGAGGATGGATGACTCTCCTTACAGCCAGTGTGCCCAGCTGGTCACGACAGAGGGCTAGAGATGAGCCTGAGACAGTCCATCCTAGAAGCCCAGGGATGCTGCTAGCTACTTCTAAGGCTCTCTCTCTTTCTTGACTCACATTTAACAAAATCAGATTTGACTGCAATTTAAGGAACCACTTTACCCCCATTAGACAACCCCCTCCACTATGTGCCAGCCACTCTCATTGAACTCCATTGCTTTGTGATTTGATCTTTATAAAAACTAGAGTCATTCACCTGCTGATACTATAGGAGATATTCTGTGCAAAAAAGTCGGGGTCCTCTCACTGATTGCAACCAGCCTTCTTCTAGAGAGTCTATGACCTCTTGCTGCCTGATGCTTTGACCCAACACTTCCTCAGGAAGGTTTTGAAGAAGAGAAAACCAATCCTCAATGGAAAATATGGGGTCTCTCCTCTTTGGTTGCTGCTTCTGCTGTTTCTTGACCATCAGCTGAGGTTCACAGAAGCTATCTGTGACATGTGTGGGAGAGACATTCATTCCCATCTCCACATATTATCATCAAACATCAGTTATCTATTTCTATGGCTTTGCACATGAAATGAAGCTACATTGGGTTGTAGTTTCAGTCATTCACTCTTGGACTTGACCTTTCTCGGCATTGTCACTGCTGCAGAAGGAACTTGTGTGGGTGCTAAGTGGTCTATGCATACTTTTGCTATTAATGAAGGGCCTTCTTTCATTGGCAAGTTGACCAAAGGGTGTATTGTACTGCCTTTTGACCTTTTTTCTTTCTCATCATAGCCGTGACGAGTTTCTTCGAAGATTCTGAGGATTTAACTTGCAGATGAGTCATTCAGCATGGTTGAGCCCTGGCAATACAGATCAACACACACAATTCAGGAGACATGCTGGTGGAAAGTTGGGACTTTGGGGGAAAAACTTTCATTATAAAATTAACACCAGAGATGGAAACCTTTTCCTCCGGGATCTTAAAATAACTTATGCTTTTGACATAGTTTTTATCTTGATCTAATAGTCAAGAAAAATTAACTATAGTATAAAATTAGAGTAGAAATTTTATACAGTTTTTTAATTTTATTTTTCATAGGATTCTTTTATATTGCTAATATGTTGGTAACATCCTCTCTGTTGAAGAATGACCTCTCCAAATCTATTGTCCAGTCAAGAAAAATAAATGCCCAGACTTTTCAGCAAAGGTCACATATCAAAATGAATGACCTTACCTCAGGATATAGTTTTGTATCTTTCCTATGGATAAACTGTAGATGCCATGGCTGTGGGTCATGTTACATTCTGTAGGATGTAAGCTACTCCTGTGCTTGGTGTTTTATCTCTAATCCTTCCAATGGCCCTGTGAGGTTGATATTACTATCTTCCATTTGTTAAATGAGAAGAATAAGTTCAGAAAGTTTATATAATTTCCCAAAAGTCGTACATTTAGGTCAAGGCAGAGAATGCATTTGAACTCAACTTTATTTCAAAATTCATGTGCTTGCCCTTTCTAGGCAGATGATACTAGATTGATAGTCCGTATGTTCTCTTCTCATGAATCTGTGTTGGATTAAATTGAATACAATAGAATCTGAAACGTGATTTTTCTGCATGGCTTCAAAGAAGGTACATGTTTTCATCCTCTTCCTTGCTTCTCCTCATCTCTGTGTCTCACGTAGGAGTCAGTTAAAATATATTCATTTGTTCTTGATGCTGACAGTTTGTTTCTCACTTGAATTTTACATGATTAGTCTTGCTTGGGAATGACCATTTTTACTCCTCTTAAAGAACCAACATTTAACTTTGTTGATTTTCTCATTCTACTTATTTGGGTTTTACTTTTCTCTGTATTATTAGAGATAGATTCTAATTTCTTTGCATTTCCTTATTCAACTTCTTAAGATGGAAATTGACTGAGTTTGCAGTACTCAAACTGTGCATTTTAGTACTATAATTTTTCTTCTGAGTGCTGCCTTAGCTGCAGCTCTTAAAAATTTTGATATGTCTCTTTTCCTCATAATTTAAAAATATTTCCTGATTTAATTGTTATTTCAAAATGTGTTGCTTAAGTTTTAAACATCCGAGTATTTTCTAGTTCTTTGTTGTTCTTGTCAAAACATAAGATGCATTGAATGGAGAATTAATAAACTCACTTCGAAATCCTCCAGGGAGCCCAGTAGGTTTTTTGAAAACAGCATACATTCTGGAGTCAGACGTTTCTGGGTCCATATTTTGGCATCACTCTGTGCTTTAGAATGAAATACCTAATCTCTCTGAACTTCAGCTTCTTTGTCACTTAAGTAAGGATTATAAATTTACCCTCATCAGAGTGTGGTGAACACTAAAGAAGAAGACAGAAACTGACAGTATAACACAGTGAGTCGTATGTAAGAAACCACTAGAACATCATAGACGCCCTTCTCCCTGCCCTTTGATTGACAGTCCAGTTCCCATTGGGGGTCCACTGCCATCAGAGCAGGGATTCTTCACCAGCCCATTCTCCACCTTCTCGTGGGATGTGGTCTTGGCTGGACATGGAAATAGATGCAAGGGACCAGTTCTGGTTAAGGTGCAATCTTGCCTCCTGCCTACCTGCAGAACGTCTTCAGAAATAGGTCCCTGCTAATCCACTGGGTAACCTAGCTGTTTTTCTTCTCAAGACTCAACCTTATTGTTGGGCTAGCTTGCTGAGTTCTGGGTCCTTTAATGTACCTTCCTGTTTACCAGGATACCCCATGAGGTGGCTCCCTGTCTCAGGAAAGTTTTGTCCTTCACATCTCCTTTCAGTGAAGAAATGGATAGAGTTAAAATCAATTTGTGAGAATCTTCCCCTCAAGAAGACTCGTTTGAGTGCTTAAGGTCACAGCTGGTGGACACCAAAGAGGAGGCTGGTCCCCAGGTTATCACGCCTGCTGCAGAGTGCCCTGAGGGCCCTGGAGGTGGCTGGAGGCTGAGGCTATTTGCTCCTCACACCACCTTTGTGTCTCCATTAGCATGCTGCTTCATCCGTGACTCCGCTCTCCCTGTAGTTCTGATTTTGCATCTTTGCCATTGACCATGCATCATGGGCCTTCCTGGTGGCTCAGCTGGCAAAGAATCCACGTGCAATGCAGGAGACGCTGGTTTGATCCCTGAGTTGGGACAATCCCCTGGAGGAGGAAATGGCAATGCACTCCTGTATTCTTGCCTG
>SJYA01002193.1:699686-714839 GCA_006410615.1 Neotragus moschatus | reverse complement strand
TTAATCAAAAAATAAAAAGGTATTAGAAAAAGACAGCATTTTATACGTGCAATGTTAGCCTAACATTTTCCCAAAGTTTTTTTTTTTTTAAACTTAAGCAATGCTTTATTGTGATCACAAAGCACCAGTTCAATATGGCATTGGCACACAGAGACTGAACAGAGATGTAGCAAGCCCACTTTTTCAAGTTCTTAAAAACAAGTACTCAAATCAGAAATCAAACAAAGCATTGGAGCAATTAAAAAAATATTACACCATCATGAAGGTACTGGTAACAAGGTTTTTTGATCTATAACTCCTGGCAAATTTCTTCAGAAACAAATTATTATAAATACAAACCATAATGTGAAAAAAAAG
Organism: Neotragus moschatus; assembly: GCA_006410615.1. Taxonomy (NCBI): domain Eukaryota; kingdom Metazoa; phylum Chordata; class Mammalia; order Artiodactyla; family Bovidae; genus Neotragus; species Neotragus moschatus. The sequence goes on along the minus strand of SJYA01002193.1, from coordinate 714,482 downwards.
TCTTCTTCAGAAACCAAGAATCAATTTAAAGCAGATCTATACAGAAAATACCATTAAACCCCATGAAAGCTAACTGAAGATAGATGGATATCCCCAAAACACAACAAAGTTTCTCTTTCCCGAGCTACAGTTCTGCTCCTAAAGGGGCCATGATATATGTCCATTTCCAACATGGCAGCATATCCCAGTGAAACCTTAATAAGGTCAAGTGGAGGACCTTCTATAAAAAAGGGTGTTGGCAATTCCATCCAAATAACAAAAGCTCTAAGGAGCAGAGGACTTCAATGCAGGTGCGATCCCTTTCTCTTTTATCCCCCTCCCCAAGTTTTCTTGCTTTTGATCTTCCCTGTTACAGTCAGTTACACCTGTAACTGGAAGAGGTTCATTCCAGTCAGTTCTTTTCTCAAGGAATCTGGGAAAGTAATCTATGGAGAAAACTCTCTGTGTGGGGAAGGGTATCTAATCTTCCCAAAGACCACTCTATTTGACTAGGGCAACAAAGTAGAACATCCTATTTGCAAGTAGAGCATCCTGTTTGCACATCCTCACTCCTGGCTGAGTTCAGGTTAGCCAATGGATTACCGAGTCTATCCCACAGGACAATGTTTCATTTGATTGAAATTCTTTACATATACACATGTATGTATTCTGTTTACAAAGTTTCATCACATGAAACCAAATTCTTTCATTATGTATTTTTGAGATCCAAGACCCCAATTTGACTACTAGGCAGAGTTGTGCTTTAAATGCTTTGTCTGAAGAGGTTTTACATGATACTCGTAGATTTTCAGAGCAGGCTCCAGTTTTAACTGAAGTCCTGTCAACATATCATTTCTTGTCATCAGTAGCAGGGATTTTCCATCAATTTCCTGTTCCTGAAATGCACTAGCTTGCTCCTCAAATCCTGCCATTTGGAAATAATTGACAACATCCATCTCGGCCCAGTCTGCAGAATCTGGTGGCCTCCCATTCTCCATGGAAGTTTTTACACCAACAGAGCCATTTTCCTTGTTTTCCATGTTTACAGATAGCATGGGGAGGCTACAGGGTTCCTTTACTTCAGCAACACCCCCCACGGCCAGCGCCGGGAGGCTTTCCCCGGTGCAGGGCTCCCACAGTTTTTAAATAATGAAGCAACTAATTTTTTCTGCTACATTAACCATCATTTTTTAAACCTTTTATTTCCTGTTGAAGTATAGCCAATTAACAATGTTGTGACCGTTTCAGGTAAACAGCAAAGGGACTCAGCCTCATATACCTGTACCCACTCTCCCCTAGACTGCCCTCCCATCCAGGCTGGCACATAACATCGAGCAGAGTTCCCTGTGCTATACACAGTAAGACCTTGTTGGCTATCCATTTTAAATAGAGCGGTAGTCATCCCAAGTGGCGCAGTGGTAAAGAATCTGTAATGCAGGAGTCGTGGGTTCAGTCCATGGGACAGGAAAATTCCCTGGAGAAGGGGATGGCAACCCGCTCCAGTATTCTTGTCTGGAAAATCCCATGGACAGAGGAGCTGGGCTGGGCACCGTCCACGGGGTCCCAAAAGAGTCGGACACGACTGAATGACTAAACAACAGCAGGTCCACCCCAAACTCATTAGCTGTCCCTCCCCTGCCTGTGCCCAGTGACTTATGATAAGCTCTTTCTCGTCTGCCTTACTTCGCACGTGTGACGCACCTCCAGGCCCATCCGTGGTGCTGCAAATGGCGTTACTTCAAATTCTTTTTAATGACTGAGTGATATTCCCTTGTATAGACACACCACGTCTTCTTCACCCATTCCTCTGCCGATGGACATTTAGGTTGCTTCTTTGTACTGGCTAAACAGTGCTAGCCATCATTTGAATATGCTTGTTTATATATTCATATATGTTTTTTTACATCAATCCATCAGGGAATCAGTTTCTGGGTGCTACCCCAAGTGGCAGTGGTTAGCTGGCCCTCAGATCACACTCACAAAGCACAGAAGGGTTTGGATTGATCCTTAACACAGCATTTATCCTTGAACTTAATTCAAATCGGCTCATCATGCTTTTTAAAAACATCATTTAAGCAAAGTGCAAACAGCACAAGGTAGTGAAAACAGTGGGATTAAGAGACAAGTGACCCAGTGAGACAGTTCATGAACATCTGTGACTCTCCAGTTTGGAATATATTTACAACAGATATCAATGAATTATACAAATACTGAATAATAAAGGACTTTGTGGAATTATTCTTTTATAAACAATTGTGTCTGCAAAAGCTGTCCTCACTTATGCGTGGAATCTAAGAAAGTCAAACTCACAGTAACAACAAATGGAAAGGTGGCTATCAGAGCCAGAGGGGTGGGGAACAGGGCAATGCTGGTCAAAGGGTGTTGTAAACTTCTGGTTATAAGATGAGAAAGTTCTGGAGACACAGTGACTAGGAAAGCTGAACTCCAATACTTTGGCCACCTGATGTGAAGAGCCAACTCATTGGAAAAGACCCTGATGATGGGAAAGAGTGAAGGTGGGAGGTGAAGGGGATGGTAGAGGATGAGATGGTTGGATGGCATCACCAACTCAATGGACATGAGTTTGGGCAAGCTCCAGGAGATGGTGAAGAACAGGGAAGCCTTGTGTGCTGCAGTCCACAGGGTCGGAAAGAGTCGGACATGACTGAGCTTCTGAACAACATCAACAAAATAAATATCACATTTGCTCACCACACACACACACACACACACACAGACACACACACACACACATACAGGTAATTATGTGAGATGATGAATGTGTTAATTAGCTTAATTGTGATCATCATTGAGCAATGTATATGTAAACCGAAAGTCACATTGTACACCTTAAATATATATCAATATTTATTTGTCAATCATACCTCAATAAAGCTGGGGGGAAAATCTGAAACAATTGTCTATGGGGTTGGAGGAAGAATCAAACAAGCTGGAGATGCTCTTCCAAAGACAACATGGCCTCTCACCAACCCCACCTCAAGGTTAAGTGAGTTGGGCAGCCGGAGACAGGATGGACGTTCATTGTGGATGTCTTGGGGATGGGGGAGGTGGGAATAGATGCTCAGAGCGGTGCAAATAGCCTGTTGAAGACCTGATAAGCCCTCATTATTCCTCTATGCCATCAGAGACATCAAAGAACGAACAGTGCTCTTTGCTTTCCAGCAAGAATCTCAGCTTGGAAGTTTGGAGAATCACGTGATGACACACCTTTGTCCTGTTAAGAAACCTCACTTGAGACCACCCAGGAGTCGATGTGATGAGGTAGTGAAATGTGTGACTATTAATAAGGAACATAACTGTGAAACAATGTTTGGAATCGTGAACCACTGCAGACCTGCAGAGAAGAGAAACTGAAGAAGGTTCATCAAACATGTGTATCAACCAGTGACCTTAGCTGCAACAGCTGAATACAGCTCCGGCCAGAAATACATTTTCTAGGGAAGCTCAGAGGCTGGCAGGTTTTCCAGGAGGGTAGGAGAACAGTTTGGAAGCCACTTAGTCAAGAGAAACCTTCCAGGACTTCCCTGGTGGTCAAGTGGTTAAAAATCCACTTAGCAATGCAGGAGATGTGGATTTGATCCCTGATCTAGGAACTAAGATCCCTGATGCCGTGGAGCAAGTAGGCCCACACGCCACAGCTACTAAGTCCTTGAGCCCCAACTAGAGAATCTGAGCACTGCAACAAAAAACCCCACATGCAAACCAGGACCTGCCACAGTCAAATAAATAAACAGTATTTTTAAAAAGGGCAACATTACAAAGGACTGCACAGACAGGTCAGGTCGAGGGGCCATCCTTGCCCCAGGGACACTCAGCTGTCACTTTGTCACTGCCAGATGTGGCCACTGTTGCTTCTGGGACCAGAAATAACTGGAGGGGGTGGTGCATGCTGAAGCACACGGAGCATGGCCCTGGCCTCCCACGCTGGCCTCACGTTCACGGTCACCAGATCCAGCTGACGTCCGGATCCTGAGGTGCATAGAATGCTTAGAACAGAGCTCAGCTTTTCTACCTGTAAAATGGGATGATAGTGGTGCCCAGCTCTTTGGGTTGAGCTTTAAGTGAGATGATAGCTGCACAGTTCTCAGACTAGCTCTTGAGGGGCTGGTCCAGTGGTTAGGACTTGGCGCTTTCACTGCCATGGCCTGGGTCCAGTCCCCTGTCAGGAAGCTAAGGTCCTGTAAGCTGCATGGCCTATGTGTGTATATATATAAACAGTGCTTGGGCTGGGAGGTGGGAGGGAGGCTCAAGAGGCAGGTGACGAACATATACCTCGTATATCTATGGCTGATTCATGATGATATCAGTTCAGTTCAGTCTCTCAGTCGTGTCTGACTCTTTGTGACCCCATGAATCACAGCACGCCAGGCCTCCCTGTCCATCACCAACTCCCGGAGTTCACTCAGACTCACGCCCATTGAGTCCGTGATGCCATCCAGCCATGTCATCCTCTATCGTCCCCTTCTCCTCCTGCCCCCAATCTCTCCCAGCATCAGAGTCTTTTCCAATGAGTCAACTCTTTGCATGAGGTGGCCAAAGTACTGGAGTTTCAGCTTTAGCATCATTCCCTCCAAAGAAATCCCAGGGCTGATCTTCAGAATGGACTGATTGGATCTCCTTGTAGTCCAAGGGACTCTCAAGAGTCTTCTCCAAACACCACAGTTGAAAAGCATCAATTCTTCGGCACTCTGCCCTCTTCACAGTCCAACTCTCACATCCATACATAACTGCTGGAATAACCATAGCCTTGATTAGATGGACCTTAGTCAAAGTAATGTCTCTGCTTCTGAATATACTATCTAGGTTGGTCATAACTTTTCTTCCAAGGAGTAAGCATCTTTTAATTTCATGGTTGCAGTCACCATCTGCAGTGATTTTCGAGTCCCCAAAAATAAAGTCAGCCACTGTTTCCACTGTTTCATATCTATTTCCCATGAAGTGATGGGACCGGATGCTATGATATTTGTTTTCTGAATGGNGTTGGTCATAACTTTTCTTCCAAGGAGTAAGCATCTTTTAATTTCATGGTTGCAGTCACCATCTGCAGTGATTTTCGAGTCCCCAAAAATAAAGTCAGCCACTGTTTCCACTGTTTCATATCTATTTCCCATGAAGTGATGGGACCGGATGCTATGATATTTGTTTTCTGAATGGTGAGCTTTAAGCCAACTTTTTCACTCTCCTCTTTTAATTTCATCAAGGGGATTTTTAGTTCCTCTTCACTTTCTGCCATAAGGGTGGTGTCATCTGCATATCTGAGGTGATTGATATTTCTCCCAGCAATCTTGATTCCAGCTTGTGTTTCTTCCAGTCCAGCATTTCTCATCATATATTCTGCATAGCAGTTAAATAAGCAGGGTGACAATATACAGCCTTGACGTACTCCTTTTCCTATTTGGAAACAGTCTGTTGTTCCATGTCCAGTTCTAACTGTTNTTTCTCATGATGTATTCTGCATATAAGTTAAATAAACAGGGTGACAATATACAGCCTTGACGTACTCCTTTTCCTATTTGGAAACAGTCTGTTGTTCCATGTCCAGTTCTAACTGTTGCTTCCTGACCTGCATACAGATTTCTCAAGAGGCAGGTCAGGTGGTCTGGTATTCCCATCTCTCTCAGAATTTTCCACAGTTTATTGTGATCCACACAGTCAAAGGCTTTGGCATAGTCAATAAAGCAGAAATAGATGTTTTTCTGGAACTCTCTTGCTTTTTCCATGATCTCTAAGCTTAATCATTTCTAGCTTTTGATTTAAAATGAGAAATGTGTGCCTCTTCGTTTCACTTGAACACTTTGGAGGCCATTGTTTGGGTAATTTCAGTATTGTTGTGTCTCAGGGAATAGGGCGACCCAAGAAGAGGGAACGAGCCTGAGAAGATAGGCAGAGAGTCTGCAAATGACTTTAAGTACTAAGCTGTGCAGTCCGTATGCCATTCTGTTCAACAACATGATCAAAGTTCCCAGTTCTAGAATAATTACCCTGGAAGAATGAGTGATGAAAGTAGTACTAAGCTAGTAATAGGAAGATATTTCAGAGAATATTATAAATAGTTTGTTATCTTATATAGGCAAGATTTCTAAAGCCCGCAAACAATTACAGTAGTAACATCAAAATCACTGATCCCAGATCACTATAATAAATATAATAAGTTTAAAATATTATGAGAAATCTACAAAATGTGACACCAATATGAAAGTGAGCAGATACTGGAAAAATGGCACTGGTGAACTTGCTTGGTGCCACAAACCTTCAGTTTGTAAGAGGAAAAAAAGAAGTTCAGCATGTGCAAAGCTCAATAAAATGAAAGTATATTAAAAGGAGATATTAAATAGTGGGACTGTATGTAACCTTGTTCTGTATGAACCTTGTTCATAATTTTCCTGGTCTCCTGTAAATGTGTTATCATACTTTCATAATTTAAAAAATAAAAAAATATTAAAAAGGAGATATTAATATTTCTATATCAGCTTAGAATTAAAATCAAAGACAACTTTAAAGATTTTCATATGGAGATACTATTCTATGGTAATAGAAGTTATATCTAGAATGTGATCAGGAATTATCTTGTTTATAGAATACGCTGGTTCTGTGCACCCAAGCTTTGAACCAAAGGTCTTAAGAGGAAAATGACCAAACCTACTCAGAAGATTGGAAAACATTCCTATTAGTGCAGATTATAACTGTCTACAAATAGTCAAAGGGTACTTTTCTCACTTGGTAAGGTCTAAAGTAGTAGAATTGGAACAACTGAGTAGACATTACAAAAAGAGAGTAAAGATAAGCTTTCTGATTAAAGTGAAAGTGAGTCTCTCAGTTGTGTCCAACTCTTTGTGACCCCATAGACTATACTGTCCTGGAATTCTCCGGCCAGAATACTGGAATGGGTAGCCTTTCCTTTCTCCAAGGGACTGTCCCAACCCAGGGATCGAACCCAGGTCTCCGGCATTGCAGGTGGATTTTTTTTACCAGCTGAGCCACCATGGAAGCCCAAGAATCCTGGAATGGGCAGCCTATCCCTTCTCTAGCGAATCTTCCCAACTCTGGAATCAAACCAGGGTCTCCTGCATTGCAGGCGGATTCTTTACCAACTGAGCTACCAGGAAAGCCCAAGCTTTCTGATAGGGCTTTTCAAAATGCCTTGGCATTGAGTGTGTTCTCCATCAGCAGAAATGCACAGGCATCAGCTGCCTAAGCATTTGGTAGGATTGTGTTTATAAGGATTGAAGTATCAAGTAGGTAGCTTGATGAGTTTAAAGTCTCTCTCTCCTTTTTTAAGTATTTATTTTTTTGGCTGTACTGTTTTTAGTTTGGGCACGTGCAGGATTTTTCATTGAGGCACATGGACTCTGTAGTTGCAGCGTACAGACTTAGTTGCCCAGAAACATGTGGGAATTTAGTTTATTGACCAGGGATCAAACCCATGCCCCCTGCATTGCAACAGTTCGAAAGAATTAATACACTGATTCAGTTACCATGTAAAAGGAATGGTGAACCCGAGCAATTTTTGTATCTTAAAATCTCTGTAGTTCACTTTTCCTGGTTTTTGTTTTTTTTTTAATAAAAACCTAGTGTTTAACACAATATTTGAAAAAGATACTCTCTCTGTATATATTTAGATATCCACTGAAATTCTTTTAAGTATAATTGGCCTAGGAATATTTTGGGAATATCATGTATATGTTTTATATATATTGAAACCCTAGGAAAAATATTTGTTTTATTTTTCAGAGGTTGACTTTTTACTCTGGCTTCCTTTGTGTCAAAATCAGAATAAACAAATGTGTTTCGTTCTTTACATGCACTGTGATTTCCCTGAATCGTGCTTAAGTAAAGCCTGAGACATGTCTATACACAATTTTCCTGTCAAGTATAACTAATCACAACTTTTTCATTTTTGTTGAAAGTTTTACTTTATCAAATGCTTCATTTAATGATTAAACAACCTGTGTTATTATAAAGAGAAATGTAAGGAAGTGGTATACCACTTTCAAACATGAATGAAAAAGGCTTTCTGCTCAAGACTTTAATTTTCTACAGAAACAAATCGGACTTTTCTCAGGCATAGAAAAGACCTGTATATGTCCCAATTCAAGTGCAATAATTTATTTAATAAGAAACAAATGCCCAGCTTTCATGAGCAGGAATAGTTATTACCTCTCCTTCTGTTGCTTTGAATCTCTATAAGCACTCTGAGGACTCTTTCTGCCCCAAGGGGAAATTTTTAAACTCAATCAGTGTGAACAGAATAAATTTGAATACATTGTTACATCTGTGGGATCCTACAGGAGAGGCCTGTGTTTGAATCTTAGCTTAAGTTTATAATCCATCTGCTGCTGCCAAGTCGCTTTGGTTGTGTCCGACTGTGTGATCCCATAGACGGCAGCCTACCAGACTCCCCTGTCCCTGAGATTCTCCAGGCAAGAACACTGGAGTGGGTTGCCATTTCCTTCTCCAATGCATGAAAGTGAAAAGTGAAAGTGAAGTCGCTCAGTCATGTCCAACTCCTAGTGACCCCCAAGGACTGCAGCCTACCAGGCTCCTCCGTCCATGGGATTTTCCAGGCAAGAGTACTGGAGTGGGGTGCCATTGCCTTCTCCAGAGTTAATTTTAATAGTCTTTCCTTGTGGGTAGATTAACAGAGTCACATGTTATATTGGGCTAATTTAAAGCTTGATATAGCAGCCAGATGTCCTAAATTTCCATTCAGTGCTTTATCCCCAGGAGTAGAACAGTTTTGACATGCCTTTATTCTACCTTTTGTCATATTCTTATATTGTTTTATCTTTATTTGTTTTTTAATCTTGCCTTGCTCCTTCAATAGGCACATAAATGTGTCATTTGAGATGGGATAAAGGATGTTGAAATTTGAAATAAAATTATTTATACTGTGTTTAAACTTTGTTTGCTTAATAAATTCTGTGGTAATTTCATTCATATTATCCTTAGTTTTCATGGTTATATAACGTTTAGTTCATATCATAGTTGTTATTTGAATGCAGAAATTCTTGATTCTCAATCCCATGTTAAGTTACTCTTTTGACATACTTCTCTATGAAAGAAAGAATATACAGTAAATTCATGCTTCTTAAATAATTCTTAGTATTTTATTTTTTCTTTGAAAGTGTACAGAGTGCTCTCTTTAATTGTAAGCTACTCTGATGATTTTTCAGAGTTTATAAAATTATGTTTTATTACTTGATTTCTCTTATTTTTTTAAATGTTCTGTTTGCCCGTTGGTTTGTTTCATTTATGTTGAGACAGTCAAGCTCCATATTCTCAAATTTTCTTTTGGTTTTTAAGCTGCTGTTCCATCTGACATATATTTGGCCACTTGTATAGGATATTCTAAACTGGTTTCATTACATCCTAAGTTACCACAAATGACTCTATTTCTTTCCTAGTAAAAGCTTTGGAATTAGTAGTATATAACGTCATGTACAAGACAGCATTAAGAAATTTGTTGCTGAGGTCAAAATTATTTCTTCCTTCTTGGTCTAGACGTAAGGCTTTGAAAAGAACTGATAAGAAAAACCCATATTCGGATCACAGTGTATGGATTTTGTTTTATCCACCTCTCATCAATCTTTCTTTTTCTTTATAAGGTATTGGCCTGATCTGAAATTCCTTGTCCCACCAGAAACAATGGCCCAGGGGGGCACTCATGGGTAGTTGGTTGCTTATAATTGGGCTTAAAGGGTACTACAGGTTCTAAAGTGATATACCTGTTCTCCTCCTCAAAAGAATACATCTTGAGTATTTTCGTGCAGCGAGTCAAAACACACACGTAAACAAAACAATTAGATACTGTTTTCTGTCAGTCTGTTTTTTCTCAGAGAAGGACTGGGTGGCTTCTGTAGCCAAAAAAACAAAAAAAAAACTATATCAGGAAAATTAATGATGGATGCCAGTATTGTTAGTCCGTGGGACAGAACATCTTTATACAGTAATAGACTAGAGTTATCAGCATATCTTGTTGTGTAAATGGAACAATTGATATAGAGAAAGCTGTTTCCATTCCTGGCAGCATAAACCTCTTCTGTCCTCAAGCCAGAGTAACTTTCAATGGATATCACTCTCAGAGGATCAATTCACTGTTGATCTTATCAAATCAAAACTGGGCTTTAGCATTCTATCTTAGTCCTTATTCTTTGTTAACTTATTATTTCAAATTTCATTTGTGCACAAAAACTACAAGAATGATGCAAAGAACTCCTTTAGGTCTTTTATCTAGATCCTCCCCTTTCTAGCATTTAACTACATTTGTTCTATTGTTCTTATTCTCTCTCTCTCCTCTCTTTCTCTCCCTTCTTCCCCCACACCTTTTTTTTTTTCTGCATAGTTCAGTGCATCATATACTTTTACATCTTCACAGTTTATTTTCTATAAATAAGAATATTCTCTTATACAACCACAGGACACTTGTCACATTCAGGATAACATTGCTAATAACACTGTTATCCATTTTTGTCATTGTCCCAATAATGTCCTTTTATAACAGTTTTTTTCTGGCCCAACATCCCATCCAAAATTATGCTCTACTTTCAGTTATCATGCCTCCTCAGTCTCCTTTAGTCTGAAACAGTTCGTTTGTTTTCTTTTCTATTTTGTTTTAATGACTTTTGATCATTTTTATTGATATGTTGGATCATATACATATATATGTCTCTTCTTTCTGGAATCTCTTCTGCTCAGCTTTTAACTGTCACTTTAGGGAATGACCAAAAGTGCTTTTAAACTCAAACCGTATCTTTTCTTACGTTTTGTAAACTGTACTTCCAGCTACATGATTGGCATTTTTACCTCGATGTTTTTCTGGGACTTTAAACTCAGTATTTCTGAAACAAACTCAGCTTCCACCCACATTCACCCTTCCCAAAACAAAAAGTGGCTTTGTCTGACCTCACATCAAACTATACCACCATTCTTAGGTCATTTATTTCTGTTTGACCTTCCAGAATAATAATCCTTTCCCCTTGTTCATCTGTGTAATCTTGCTAAATTTCCTAGCTTCTAAAACCCCTGTCATATCTGTATAATCCTCTGCATTCCTGCTGCCATCATCCGGGGTCAGCTTCTCATTACTTCTTGACTGGTGTCATGTTGTAATTGTGTACAGTAGCCTCTTAATTGATTGCTCTGTCTTTCCCCCTCAGTCAGTCCTCTTGCCCAGACCTGTTTCTCCTCCCGTAGTTCTGCATTCTGACTAATGTCATTATTTGCCCAGGCACTTGAATAAGAGAGCTGGTGGTTCACATCTACTTTTTTTTCCCCTCACTCCTCTTCCCTTTTTTCAACCAAGAAGTGTTTATTGACAACTCCCATGTGCCATTTGCTGTGCTAGATCTTGATGTACATAATAAATCAGTGAAGGGGGATTGCCCCTACTGAGAGTCAATGGAGGGAGACGGAAAATAATCAAACAGATCCATAATTATTATAATTATGTGTTTTGATGCCTGCTCTGAACTAGATTGGAGGAGGAATAACGGCTCAGGCAGGGTATATCATGATAGGATAGTCCAGAAGGGCCTCTCTGAACACTTAAACTAAACAAATGTCATGTTATTTCTAATTTCTAAATATATCTAATCATGTCCCTCCTCTTAAATCCAGGTGCCGCTGCTTTAGTCAAACCTTCTTTTCTCTTGCCCGAACTATTTATAATAGCCTCTGAACCATCTTGCCACTTTCAGTTTAGTCCTGTTTTCATCACTCATTCTTCAAGAATAATGTTCTAAAATGAGAGCTCTGATCATGTCATTCAGCAGAATGGCATCCAGACTGCACACAACTTGGCGTTTCAAGTCATTCATAGACTTCCTGCCTGTCTTCCCAGTTGCAGATCTTTCTTTTGATTCTCCCCATATACTCAGGACTAGTTGATCTTTTCAGGTTCTGCAAGAGTGTGGTGCTTCCTCGCTCACTCTTTTATATGTATTCTTTGCTAAGAATGACCTTTTCTTTCCCCTTTCACCTGTCAGGTAGATGCACATTCATGAGGAGAGATGAAATCACTGATCTTGGCTTCCATGCATGCCTTAAGTTCCTGTCAGAAATACTGACATCTCTTCTATTTCCTAGCATTATAATTGTGTGTTTAATTTGCAGATTTTTCCCTCTGAAGTGTTGGGGTTTTTTTTGAGGTCAGAGGTTATTCTCTTCCATATCTTTGCCTCTCTAGTAAGATAGGCCTCTATTCAGTGTCTTTGATGTAAGTAATTCTCAACAAACATTTATCAGTTTCAATTGATCAGAGCTTACCATGTTCATTTTGACTCTTTCCATCATGAAGACAGTTTGAATGCTGAAAAGAGTGCCCCAGACTTGATTTTACTGTATCAGTGATTCCCAAATCTAGATGAATTTCAGTTACCTGGAGAGATATTTTTGGTTTTTTGGGGAAGACTTTTTTTTTGCCTCCCTCTACTTGGTAGAGGGTCCCCAGGAATTTGGACTTCCTACAAAGCTCCCCAAATAATCCTGAGCTATTCATTCCTCAAATACATGTCTGAGAAACACTACAGCGTATCTATCACTGTGCCCTTTTTGGTGCCTTAATTAACCAGTAATCACAAAGAAAATATAAGCTTTTTTTTTTTTTTAACTTGGATACAATCTCAAAAATGACAGAATGATCTCTGATCATTTCCAAGGCAAACTATTCAGTATCACAGTGATCCAGGTCTATGCCCTGACCAGTAATGCTGAAGAAACTGAAGTTGAACGGTTCTATGAAGACCTACGAGACCTTCTAGAACTAACACACAAAAAAGATGTCCTTTTCATTATAGGGGACTGGAATGCTAAAGTAGGAAGTCAAGAGATACCTGGAATAACAGGCAAATTAGACCTTGGAGTACAAAACGAAGCAGGTCAAAGATTAACACAGTTTTCCCAAGAGAATGCACTGGGCATATCAAACACCCTCTTCCAACATCACAAGAGAAGACTCTACACATGGACATCACCAGGTGGTCAGTACCGGAATCAGACTGATTATATTCTTTGCAGCCAAAGATGGAAAAGCTCTATACGGTCAGCAAAAACAAGACCGGGGGCTGACTATGGTCAGATCATGAACTTCTTATTGCCAAATTCAGACATAAATTGAAGAAACTAGGGAAAACCACTATACCATTTAGGTATGATGTAAATCAAATCCCTAACGATTATACAGTAGAAGTGACAAATAGATTCAAGGGATTAGATCTGATAGAAAGAGTGCCTGAAGCACTATTAATGGAGGTTCATGCTATTGTACAGGAGACAGGGATCAAGACTATCCCCAAGAAAAGGAAATGCAAAAATGGAAAATGGTTGTCCGAGAAAACCTTACAAATAGCAGAGAAAAGGAAAGATACACCCATTTGAATGAAGAATTCCAAAGAATAGCAAGGAGAGATAAGAAAGCCTTCCTCAGTGATCAATGCACAGAAATAGAGGAAGACAATATAATGGGAAAGACTAGAGATCTCTTCAAGAAAATTACAGATACCAAGGGAACATTTCATGCAAAGATGGGCTCAATAAAGGACAGAAATCATGTGGACCTAACAGAAGCAGAAGATTTTGAGGTGGTAACAATACATCAAAGAACTATACAAAAAAGATCTTTATGACCCAGATAACCACGATGTATGATCACTCACCTAAAGCCAGACATCCTGGAATGTGAAGTCAAGAGAGCCTTAGGAAGCATCACTACAAGCAAAGCTAGTCAAGGCAATGGAATTCCAGTTGAGCTATTTCAAATCCTAAAAGATGATGCTGCTAAAGTGCTGTACTCAATATGCCAGCAAATTTGGAAAACTCAGCAGTGGCCACAGGACTGGAAAAGGTCTGTTTTCATTCCAATCCCAAAGAAAGGCAGTGCCAAAGAAAATTCAAACGACTGCACAATTGCACTCATCTCACAGGCTAGCACAGTAATGCTCAATATTCTCCAAGCCAGGCTTCAGCAGTAGGTGAACCGTGAACTTTGAGATGTTCAAGCTGGTTTTCAAAAAGGCAGAGGAACCAGAGATCAAATTGCCAACATCTGCTGGATCATCAAAAAAGCAAGAGAGTTCCAGAAAAACATCTATTTCTGCTTTATTGACTATGCCAAAGCCTTTCACTGTGTGGATCACAATAAACTGGAAGATTCTTAAAGAGATGGGATTACTAGACCACTTTACCTACCCCCTGAGAAATCTGTATGCAGGTCAAGAAGCAACAGTTAGCACTGGACATGAAACAATAGACTGGTTCCAAATTGAATAAGGAGTACGTCAAGGCTGTATATTGTCACTCTGCTTATTTAACTTATATGCAGAGTACATCATGAGAAATGCTAGGGTGGAAGAAACACAAGCTGGAATCAAGATTGCCAGGAGAAATATCAATAACCTCAGATATGCAGATAACACCACCCTTATGGCAAAAAGTGAAGAAGAACTAAAGAGCCTCTTGAAAGTGAAAGAGGAGAATGAAAAAGTTGGCTTAAAACTCAACATTCGGAAAACGAAGATCATGGCATCCAGTCCTATCACTTCATGGCAAATAGATGGGGAAACAATGAAAACAGAGACATACTTTATTTTGGGGGTGGGGGCTCCAAAATCACTGGAGATGGTGGCTGCAACCATGAGATTAAAAGACCCTTGCTCCTTGGAAGAAAAGTTATGACCAACCTAGACAGCATATTAAAAAGCAGAGACATTACTTTGCCAGCATAGGTCTGTCTAGTCAAGGCTATGGTTTTTCCTGTGGTCATGTATGGATGTGAGAGTTGGACTGTGAAGAAGGCTGAGC
>SJYA01002193.1:587621-699121 GCA_006410615.1 Neotragus moschatus | reverse complement strand
CTCTTCAAGAAAATTACAGATACCAAGGGAACATTTCATGCAAAGATGGGCTCAATAAAGGACAGAAATCATGTGGACCTAACAGAAGCAGAAGATTTTGAGGTGGTAACAATACATCAAAGAACTATACAAAAAAGATCTTTATGACCCAGATAACCACGATGTATGATCACTCACCTAAAGCCAGACATCCTGGAATGTGAAGTCAAGAGAGCCTTAGGAAGCATCACTACAAGCAAAGCTAGTCAAGGCAATGGAATTCCAGTTGAGCTATTTCAAATCCTAAAAGATGATGCTGCTAAAGTGCTGTACTCAATATGCCAGCAAATTTGGAAAACTCAGCAGTGGCCACAGGACTGGAAAAGGTCTGTTTTCATTCCAATCCCAAAGAAAGGCAGTGCCAAAGAAAATTCAAACGACTGCACAATTGCACTCATCTCACAGGCTAGCACAGTAATGCTCAATATTCTCCAAGCCAGGCTTCAGCAGTAGGTGAACCGTGAACTTTGAGATGTTCAAGCTGGTTTTCAAAAAGGCAGAGGAACCAGAGATCAAATTGCCAACATCTGCTGGATCATCAAAAAAGCAAGAGAGTTCCAGAAAAACATCTATTTCTGCTTTATTGACTATGCCAAAGCCTTTCACTGTGTGGATCACAATAAACTGGAAGATTCTTAAAGAGATGGGATTACTAGACCACTTTACCTACCCCCTGAGAAATCTGTATGCAGGTCAAGAAGCAACAGTTAGCACTGGACATGAAACAATAGACTGGTTCCAAATTGAATAAGGAGTACGTCAAGGCTGTATATTGTCACTCTGCTTATTTAACTTATATGCAGAGTACATCATGAGAAATGCTAGGGTGGAAGAAACACAAGCTGGAATCAAGATTGCCAGGAGAAATATCAATAACCTCAGATATGCAGATAACACCACCCTTATGGCAAAAAGTGAAGAAGAACTAAAGAGCCTCTTGAAAGTGAAAGAGGAGAATGAAAAAGTTGGCTTAAAACTCAACATTCGGAAAACGAAGATCATGGCATCCAGTCCTATCACTTCATGGCAAATAGATGGGGAAACAATGAAAACAGAGACATACTTTATTTTGGGGGTGGGGGCTCCAAAATCACTGGAGATGGTGGCTGCAACCATGAGATTAAAAGACCCTTGCTCCTTGGAAGAAAAGTTATGACCAACCTAGACAGCATATTAAAAAGCAGAGACATTACTTTGCCAGCATAGGTCTGTCTAGTCAAGGCTATGGTTTTTCCTGTGGTCATGTATGGATGTTAGAGTTGGACTATAAAGAAAGCTGCAAGCCAAAGAATTGCTACTTTTGAACTGTGGTGGTAGAGAAGAGTCTTGAGAGTCCCTTGGACTGTAAAGATATCTAACCAGTCATCCTAAAGGAAATCAGTCCTGAATATTAATTGAAAGGACTGATGCTGAAGCTGAAACTCCAAAACTTTGGCCATCTGATACAAAGAGCTGACTTTTGAAAAGACCCTGATGCTAGGAAAGATTGAAGCCAAGAAGAGAAGGGGACGACAGAGGATGAGATGGTTGGATGACATCTCCGACTCCATGGACATGAGTTTGAGTAAGCTCTTTGAGTTCTTAATTGACGGTAGCCTGGCATGCTGCAGTTTGTGGGGTCACAAAGAGCTGGACACAACTGAGCGACTGAACTCTACTGAACTGATGATGCACAAAACTTAGAAAAGAATTAAAGAAAAAAAGAGCAGATAGGAAAAGGAGTGAGGGTAATCCAGAACATTGAATCGATAACTTGAAAAGGAAGGTTTCTAAATCAGAAACAGACTAAAACAAAAACAGAAAGAGAAAAAAGTCATGCAAACATTTAGTGAAGTGAGAGAACAGACAAAATATATCCGCGTTCAGAGAATTAGTGTATCAAGAAGAATTTAAAAAAAGGAGAAAGTTAGTGTGTCAGGATAAGAAAGCAAAATGGAAGAGGAAAAAATATTTAGAGATATAGTAGAAGAAAATTCTTTCTGAGATAAGGATTTGCAGTTTAGCAGAATTCACCACATTCTGGGTGGTGTGGCAAGAACAGGAACAACACTTCAGTAAATCCAAATGAAGTTTAAATATAACTTAAAGGAACATTATTAGAAGTATCTGGACTGGATAAGTAAGTCATTTGCTAAGGAACAAAATACTGCTTGAGCTTAATTTTCTCTTTCCACAATTTTGTACTTTATTTGTTTAGCAGTATTATTTTTTAAAAAATATATTGATGGATTAGTTGATTGCTTTGGCAACCCCAGGTCTTAGTTGCAGCATATGGGATCCTCAGTTGTGGCATGCAGAGTCCTAGTGGTGGAATTGTGGGATCCAGCTCCCTTACCAAGGGTCAAACCCCAGTCCCTTGCATTGGAGGTCAGAGTCTTAGCTACTGGACCATCAGGGAAGTTCCTGACAATGTTTATTAACCATCTGTTTTAAGCAAGCACTTCTTGACAGTAGAACTGAAGATTTAACAAAAGGTCTCTGTCTCAGTGGAACTTACATTCTTATGGTGTAAATCAGAATGCATGTAAATAAGCAATAAAGAAAGTAATTTTTAGAAGGTAGCAATTATTTGTAGTGATGCTTTCTAAGGCCCACTTGACTTCACATTCCAGAATGTCTGGCTCTAGGTGAGTTATCAGACCATAGTGATTATCTTGGTTGTGAAGATCTTTTTTTTTTTTTGAAAAGCACTTAACACATTTAATAAATTTCCCAGCATGTGGCTGCAAGCCACCAGGACGCAAGCCCCACCTATACCCTTAATCTTCTCCTCAGCTCTTCTGCTGAAGAATTTGGCCTTCACGATGACTGGCTGCTTTGGGAGCTTTCCTTTCCCCAGAACTTTGTAGTAACCCGATCGCACCACATCAATGATAGGAGCAGCTCCTGTCTTGTTCTTGGCAGCATTTACTCATGTCTGCTCACTAACCAAGGTCCACAATTTATCAAGGTTGACAGTCAGGCAGAAACTCTGGTTCCTCTTTAAATGGTAATGACTCATACCAACTTTCCCGAAGGATCCTGGGTGATACTTGTCGAAGTTGATCCTGTGATGATGCATGCCACCAGCATTACCTTGGCCTTCGGGTGTTTCCAGTGTTTGCCGATGCGTCCGTGGCCGTGGCTCACGTGGCCCCTAAGTTTCCGGGTCTTCCTTAGTCTGGATGGCATGTCGGCAGACTAGATGAAAGAGGAGAAGATCTTTTTTGTACAGTTCTTCTGTGTATTCTTGCCACCTCTTCTTAATATCTTCTGCTTCTGTNCAGCTTTGTTCATAGTGATATTTTCTAAGGCCCACTTGATTTCACATTCCAGGATGTCTGGCTCTAGATGAGTGATCACATCATCGTGATTATTTAGGTCATGAAGATCTTTTTTGTACAGTTCTTCTGTGTATTCTTGCCACCTCTTCTTAATATCTTCTGCTTCTGTTAGGTCCATACCATTTCTGTCCTTTATTGAGCCCATCTTTGCATGAAATGTTTCCTTGGTATCTCTCATTTTCTTGAAGAGATCTCTAGTCTTTCCCATTCTGTTCTTTTCCTCTATTGACTATATAATCCTCAAGATACCCACCTTCTGGAGTGCACACCATGCATAATCCCCTTCCCTTGAGTGTGAGTGGGCCTGACCTAACCAGGTGATGATGGTCAGCAACAGAAGAAGTCAGAGAAGTTCAAAGTATAACAGATCCTATATAGAAGGGCTTCCCTGGTAGCTTGGATGGTAAAGCGTCTGCCTACAATGTGGGAGACCCAGGT
This sequence comes from Neotragus moschatus, assembly GCA_006410615.1. Classification (NCBI taxonomy): domain Eukaryota; kingdom Metazoa; phylum Chordata; class Mammalia; order Artiodactyla; family Bovidae; genus Neotragus; species Neotragus moschatus. Next base: position 695,321 of record SJYA01002193.1, on the reverse strand, counting down.
TCAATCCCTAGGTCAGGAAGATCCCCTGGAGAAGGAAATGGCAACCCACACCAGTATTCATGCCTGGAAAATTCCATGGACCGAGGAGCTTGGTGTGCAACAGTCCGTGGGGTTGCAAAGAGTCAGACTCGACTGACTTCTCTTCTCTTCCTCACTTCATAGAGAAAGCCATGGCACCAGAGACTATGCAGAGGCTCTACAAGCTGAGAGCAGCCTCTGGTCAATAGTCACCAAAAAACAAGGGCCTCAGTGTTAAGACCATATCCAACTTAATTCTACCTGCAGTGAAGTAAATTTTTCAAAAGATCCGCAGCTTCAGAAAATAACACAATCCAGTTGATAGCTTGATTGCAGCCTGATGAGAACCTAAGGAGAGAATCTGTCTTAGCCAGGCCTAGACTTCTGACCAACAAAAGCATGAGATAATAAATTTGAGTCATTTTAATGCCCATGGCAATTTGTCTGTGCATCTTTTTTGCACAGGGGTTAAAAACAAAAACAAAAACTATTGCAAGCAGCTCCAGTGTGCCAGTGCTGAACCATGCGTATGGGTAAAACAGTGTACTTGACAGACAAGAATCTCTGCCCTAATGGACCTAAGATTATAATTGGGTAAAAAATGACAGTATGAAAACACACACATAAAATAGAGTAAATGTATATATAGATTCTCAAGAAAGGCATGTTCTATGAAGAAAACTAAAATAGGGCAAGAGTTAGAGATTGATCTGATGGAGACTGAGGTGGTACTTTAACAGGATGGTGAGGGAACAGCTATCAGGAGAGATAAGAGTGGTGTCACAGCCAACGTGATGGAAAAGAGGCACCATATGAAGACCGGAGTTTGGATCTTATTCTAAGTCTTTTCAAGAGTTTTAGGCATGGGGAGGTGCTTATCTGAGTTACTCGTCAAGAAAATATCTCAATGGAGAATGAACTAAAGAGGGTGGGAGTCGGAAGCCAACAGTGGATTTGTATCTAAGAGAAATCTTGTTCATTACAAAGATATTTGTTATCAGCCATGAAAGATCATGCAGGATCAGACTGGAGTGATAATCCTCGGGCTTGTAAGAGGGTGTTCCCATAATGTTGTCATGAATCACATAGTGTAGAACTTTTCTCCCATAATTTGTAATAAATAAGAATTTTTCCCCTAGGGTTATTTCCAAATCCAGATAATGCAGACCTTTATCCTAATAGGCATGGGAGGGAGGTACAAAGGGGAAAGAAAGATGAAGGCAGAAATTTTAGTAACCCTAGTTATAAAGCAAAAAAAAAAAAAGACCTAATGTTTTTCAGCAAATTAGTAGATCTAACGAAACTGGACTTTAAATGTTTACATGCTTAGAATATTCCTCAAGATTTTCCAAAGTCACAGTCAAAGCCTAACTATTTTTTTCCTAGTAACAGATCATAGGAATTCAGTTAACATTCTTTGTTTGGCTAAGGACATAAATGTCCAAACTAGATAGTGAATGCTTCTTTGTTCAGAATAAAGTTAAAATCAGAATAAGTGTTAGACTTTCAAAATACTAGAAGCTTCTTCAAACACATGCTTCTTAATAACATGCACAATGCTATGCAATGAAAAAAAGTAAGCCCAGTGTATATTTGCACATATTTTTAAACGTGAGCATTTTTCTCTACATGTCTAACTCTCAAGACTAATATAAAAGAATAACTCTATGCACAGAAAAGTAAACCTAAGGAATTTTCTCCAGAGTTAATTAACTACAGCATGCACGATTTTAAACAGCTTTCCAATAAAATTCCCAGCTCTAATTAGTCCCAAAGAGAAAAAGAGATTACAATGGAGTGGAATACAGTGTTCTCCTCTCACTCCTTGCTTTCACCTGTCTTTATCTGTTTCATCCCTTGAGCACACTTCTTATGGACTGAATTGTGATCCTCCAAAATTTATGCAGAAGCTCTTTCAATGTGACTATGTTTTGAGACAGGACCACCTGGGAAGCTCTAGGGAGGTAATTAAGGTTAAATAAGGTCATAAGAGTGGGGCCCTAAACTGATCGGACTTGTGTCCTTTTAAGAGGAAAGGCCGTGTGAAGACATAGTGTTAGAAGAGAGTTCTCAACAGAAACCAACCCTAACAATACTTTGATCTTAGATTTCTAGCCTCTGGGACTGTGATAAAGTTAATTTCTGTTGTTTAAGCCCAACAGCCTGTGGAATTTTGTTGCAACAGCCAGAGCAGACAGATATACAAACTGAATTTAAAAATCAGAAAAAAAAACCGTATAATCTCATATTCAGGACATCCATGATGCCAATAATTTCAAAGAAGTTGAATTTTACACAAATAAATCATCTTTAATTTACCAGCTAGTGAACATGTTTGCTTCCGTTTAGAGTCACAAACATGGGATCCCCTGACCTTTGGAAATGTTAATGCTGAATTGGCCATTGAATAGCACTTTTGTTTTTAATACCTAAGATTGTGACCTGCTTTGGTGGTGTTCTCAGCAAAGTTAACTTTGCCCTGTTCTGAATTGAAGATTAGTTTAATAAATATATATAAGAAAGAAAGAAAAGAAAGTGCAGTCGCTCAGTGGTGTCCGACTCTTTGTGACCCCATGGACTATAGCCTACCAGGCTCCTCCGTCCCTGGTATTTTCCAGGCAAGATTACTGGAGGAGCTTGCCATTTCCTTCTCCAGGGGATCTTCCTGACCCAGGGATCAAACCTGGGTCTCCCACATTGTAGACAGACGCTTTACCATCTGAGCCACCAGGGCAATTTTTACATTAAAGTAGTAGATATTGATTAAATTCTCCTTACTCCAGAGAGTTGCTTTTGTAATTATCTGAGAAGGAATCACACATAAACAAATAAAAATAGACAAAAAAATAAGCAACAACAATAATAATGATGAAAAAGGAAAGATTATACCTACATTATATGGCTTCCAGGTGACTCAGTGGTAAAGAATCCACCTGTCAATTCAGGAGACACAGGTTGGATCCCTTGCTGGGGAACATCACCTGGAAGAGAATATGGTAACCTACTCCAGTATTCTTGCCTGAATAATCCCATGGACAGAGGAGCCCTGCAGACTATAGTCCATAAGGTCACAAAGACTTGGACAAGACTGAGCAACTACTAAGCACACACAGATACCTACAGCACATTACTGTGGAGGAGGAGGATGAGTACTAGCAGCAACGGTAGTGGGAGTAGCAGTAGCAGTAATAGTAGTAGTAAGAGTTTAGTTTTTCTACTTTAGCATTTAGAAGTAGCTGGGCTACTTCTTTGTTGTGGGGCTGCCCTGTGCATTAAGGGGTCTTTAGCAGTGTTGTTGTTTAATGGCCCAGTCATGTCCATCTCTTTGTGACCTTATGGACTGCAACGTACCAGGCCTCTCTGTCTCTTACCATCTCCCAAAGTTTGCCCAAGTTCATGTCTATTGCACTGGTGATGCTATCCAGTCATCTCATCCTCTGACTCCCTCTTCTTCTGCCCTCAGTCTTTCCCAGCATCAGAGACTTTTCCAATGAGTCAGCTGTTCACATCAGATAACCAAACTACTGGAGTTTTAGCTTCAGCTTTAGTCCTTCCAACAAGTGTTCAGGGTTGATTTTCCTTGAGATTGACTGGTTTTATCTACTTGCTGTCCAGGGGACTCTCAAGAGTCTTCTCTAGCACCACAGTTTGAAGGCATCAATTCTTCGGTCCTCTGCTTTCTTTACGGTCTAGCTCTAACAGCCGTACTGCCCATTGGGAAGATCATAGCCTTGACTGTACAGACACAGACCTTTCTCAGGAGAGTAATGTCTCTGCTTTTCAACACACTGTCTATCAGTGTGTCTAGCCTCTACTCATTAGATTCCAGTAGGATTCCCCCAGTTGTGACAACCAAAACCACCTCCAGGCAACAAACAATGCCCTCTGAGGCACAAAATTAACCCTCTTCCCCACTGGAGAACCACCAATCATAGCTGATCTGTATGGAGCACATGCTATATGCTAAGCAATGCTTAGGCATTTTGCAAGTATAAATTTATTTAATCCTGAAAACAAACTTAAATGTAAATATTGCTATTAAACCCTTGTTACCAGAAAATTATGGCACAGACAATGTGAATGAAGTCCCCTGAAGTTGCACAGCTAGTAAGTGTCTTTTTTTATTTTGGCTTTTGAATCACATTTTATTTTTCTCATGAAGTGTGATGAAAATATTTTAAAATAAATATTAAGTCTTTGAGACATTATTTTTAGCGTATAATTGAATTATTTTTTGTGTGCAACATGATGATTTAATATAATATTGTGAACCAATTTTCTTATCAAGTTAACACATGCATCATCTGGTTTTTTAAATCATTTTTGTCAATGAGAACATTTTATTACTACCCTCTTGGAAAATTTCTGTGACTCCCATGGACTGTAGACCACCATGCTCCTTTATCCATGGAATTTTCCAGGCAGGAATACTGGAGTGGGTTGTGATTTCCTACTCCAGAGGATCTTCCCAATCCAGGAATCAAATGCACAACTCTTGTATCCCCTGCATTGGCAGGGGGATTCTTTACCACTGAACCACCTAGGAAGCCCCACAGCTACACAATACAGTGTTATCAATTTTAGTTGCTGCTGCTAAGTCGCTTCAGTCGTGTCCGACTCTGTGCAACCCCATAGACAGCAGCCCGCCAGGCACCCCTGTCCCTGGGATTCTCCAGGCAAGAACACTGGAGTGGATTGCCATTTCCTTCTCCAATGCATGAAAGTGAAAAGTGAAAGTGAAGTGGCTCAGTCATGTCCAACTCTTAGCAACCCCATGGACTGTAGCCCACCAGGCTCCTCCGCCCATGGGATTTTCCAGGCAAGAGTACTGCAGTGGGGTGCCATTGCCATGTTGTACTTAGATCCTCAGACCATACTCATTTCAAGACTGAAATTTTTAACCCTTTTATCAAGCTCTCTCTATTTCCCCACTCCCAAGCCTCATAATTGATACCATGCAGCATTTATCTTCTGTTCGGCTTATTTCACTTGGCATAATGCCCTCCAGTTTCACCTATGTTGTCCCAAAGAACAGGATTTTCTTCTTTTTAAGGCTGAATAATATTCCATTGTACACATCTACCACATTCTCTTTATCCATTCTTCTGTCAACGAACACTAAGATTGTTTGTATACCTTGGTGATTGTGAATAATGAGTTACTGTGTCTTGGAACTCAAATTTAGACATAGATGATCAATGCACTTTGTAGAGGAGAGCTATAATTATTCATTCACTTAGCAAAATTTCATAAGAGTTTGACACTTAGAATATGAAGAAGGAAGGTTAAAAAAGAAAAAGTCAAAAAAGCCTTGATTCTTGATCTTAAATTTCTCATCAAAAATTTCTCATCATAGCAAAAGTTAGAGGAAATTGTTGGTGTTTGAAGAAAGAATAACAATGGAGTTATCCTTTAGATCATAGCTGGTCTCTCTTACCTTTCTCACTCTCCAAACTTTTTCCTCCACATAGCTATTTTATTGATCATTGTCCAGCCCCATCCTAACTACCTGCTACTGCACCCCTGAGTGGCTGCTATCTGGTGGCTCGACCATGAGCAGAAAGGAGGTTAATAGTATCATTCCCCGCTAGCAGTGTTTGCCTCCCATTGAAGAACTTATAAGTAACAAACAACTTTCACAGCTCTAAAAGAATTGTCTTATACTAGTGGGAAGAGTGGTAATGTTGGGAAGAATATTTACTGGAAACCCTCATAAGGAAGAGTAGTAAAATTTGCTACTTGCTCATAAGGAAGTAGGAGAAGGTGATGTCACCCCACTCCAGTACTCTTGCTGGAAAATCCCATGGACGGAGGAGTCTTGCCTGGAAAATCCCATGGATGGAGGAGCCTGGTGGGCTGCACTCCACGGGATTGTGAAGAGTCGGACACAACTGAGCGACTTCACTTTCACTTTTCACCTCATGCATTGGAGAAGGAAATGGCAACCCACTCCAGTGTTCTTGCCTGGAGGATCCCAGGGACTGGGGATCCTGTTGGGCTGCCGTCTGTGGGGTTGCACAGAGTCTGACACGACTGAAGCGACTTAGCAGCAGCAGCAGCAGCATAACAAAATAGTAGTGAAGAGAAGTGAAACTTCATAAATCTTTAAATTGAGTTTTAATTTGGGCCCCACTCTTACCTAACTCGATAACTGAGAATATGTAGGCATCTGTCTTGCAGTGTAAATTTAGAGGACTGAACTAAATAATATCTAAGATCAATTCCAGTTTTAACATTCTATAAATCTATGAATTTTATGACTATGAAGCATACTTACCTAAATTATCCCAAAACATTTATCTGAAATTAAATAAACAAGTCATTGTTGGAGTCAGTTTTAGGATTTATCATTTTGAAGAATTTGGTTTATAGTTTAAAGATTTGAAACCCTTCTGTGACCATTCACCAGTCTTCTTCTATGGACAATAAGAACATATGGTTTGAGGATATATAGTTAATGACCACCTGTTAATTTCAGTGACTTCTAGAGATATGTATAGAGTCTGTGGAGCAGTTTATGTATATGGAACATTTTTGCACAGTCCTATAAGCTATTTCTATAAGCAGTTTGATATCCTCCTATGTTTTGTTTGCAGAAACAACAGAGGAATGACAACTTCAATGACTAGCACGAGGTCAACTGACAGAATAGTGGGAACAATGAAATCAAATGTACAGAGCGGGCACATTTCATGGTCATTTTACCAACAACAGTAGAAGAAAAAATATTTCTCTAGATTTCATTTTATCCAGCCTTAAAATCAATTGATTTGCCAGTTTAAATCCATTTTGTTTAGCCCACTAAAGTTTATTATAACCATAATCACTATAACAGAAGCAAAAGATATTAAGAAGAGGTGGCAAGAATACACAGAAGAACTGTACAAAAAAGACCTTCATGACCAAGATAATCACGATGCTGTGATCACTCACCTAGAGCCAGACATCCTGGAATGTGAAGTCAAATGGGCCTTAGAAAGCATCACTACGAACAAAGCTAGTGGAGGTGATGGAATTCCAGTTGAGCTGTTTCAAATCCTGAAAGATGATGCTGTGAAAGTGCTGCACTCAATATGCCAGCAAATTTGGAAAACTCAGCAGTGGCCACAGGACTGGAAAAGGTCAGTTTTCATTCCAATCCCAAAGAAAGGCAATGCCAAAGAATGCTCAAACTACTGCACAATTGCACTCATCTCACATGCTAGTAAAGTAATGCTCAAAATTCTCCAAGCCAGACCAGCAATATGTGAACAGTGAACTTCCAGAAGTGCAAGCTGGTTTTAGAAAAGGCAGAGGAACCAGAGATCAAATTGCCAACATNAAAAGGTCAGTTTTCATTCCAATCCCAAAGAAAGGCAATGCCAAAGAATACTCAAACTACCGCACAACTGAACTCATCTCACACGCTAGTAAAGTAATGCTCAAATACCTGAATAGTTCCTAAAAATAAATAATAGTACAAACAATCCTGTAGAAAAATGGAGATTAAAAAGTATATTGCTGTTCAGTCCCTAAGTTGTGTCCGATTCTTTGTGATCCAATGGACTGCAGCATGCCAGGCTTCCCTGTCTTTCACTATCTCCCAGAGTTTACTCAAACTCATGTCAGTGAAAACAAAAAATAGAGAGAGATAGAAAACAAAATTATGGTTACCAAAAGGGAAAGAGTGGAGAGGAGGGATAAATTTGGAGTGTGGGAGCAACAGGCACAAATTATTATATATAAAATAGATAAGTAACAAGGATTTACTGTATAGCACAATAAACTATATTCAATATCTTATAATAATCTATATGAAAATAATCTGAAAATATAGATACATTCACATATATAACTGAATCACTTTGCTGTATACCTAAAGCTAACACAATATTGTCAATCAACAACATTTTTATTTTTTTTAAGTATATAGAATTGAGGCTAAAACAAGACTGAAATAAAAGTACCTGGATCAACATTCCTAATTCCAATCCAGGGAGGTAGATCTAAAAGACCAAAATAATAGGCCAAAATCAGCTGAATTAAATTTAGGATAAAATCAATATATTTTATTGTATACAGGTTTTAATGAAAATTAGTGCTGAGAATACAGAATAAGTAATTATTGCTTGATAAACTCAGTGTATCTTTGTACTAAAATGACTTTTAAGTAGACTTTAAGCTTAGAATGAGACAATAGTGTAAAAAATGGTAGAAATAGGTTTCAATGAGCAGACCACTAGCTCTCATGTCATTCTATACTTACAATCTCATATGAAGTGTTTGCCTCTTTCTTTATCCTATTGTGTTTAAAAAACAGGCACCCAATCAAGATTATCCCTGATTATAACTTGGAAATCATTAAGAGAGTTTATTACCCTATATGGGGCTTCCCAACTGACACAGCAGTAAAGACTCCACCTGCAATGCAGGAGATGTAGGTTTGATCCCTAGTTTGGAAAGATTCCCTGAAGAAGGAAATGGCAATCCACTCCAGTATTCTTGCCTGGAAATTTCCACGGACAGAGGAGCCTGGCAGGCTACAGTCCATGAAGTTGCAGAGTCAGACATGACTGAGCACGCATGCATACACATTACCCTAAATGTGCTTAGAATATATGGTACAAGAGGAAGTTTGGATAACTATTTTCATCCACTGCAATGCTTCATATGGTACAGAAAAGTTGTTCATTGGGCGTATGAACCAACTAGATTCAAGGTCAACAATCAGATTTCAACTTAACGGCCATTGTTAAACAAAAATGTGGCTTAATGTAAATGATCTTCACAGCTAAAGAAATATTTAAACTCATAATTTTCAGGTTAAATCATACAGTTAAACAGACAGAAAGCTGGAGTAGCCATTGAAGGACTCCTTCCTGTTGCACTGAGGAGGAGAGAATTTAATTGGGAGGCTTGGTTCTAATTAGGGGTTTGATTCCCTAAGCATTTAGATTTAAAAAAATACATTCACATCTCTAACTAGGGGAAATATGTTCTAACCTAAAACATCTGTGTGTGTGTGTGTGTGTGTGTGTGTGTGTGTGTGTGTGTGTGTGCTATTATCATTTCTCATTTATGTTAATTTAAGAAATATAGGGCTTCCCAAGTGGAACAGTGAAGAGTCTACCTGCCAGTGCGGGAGATGTCGGTTTGATCCCTGGTCTGGGAAGATCCCACATGCCACGAGGCAGCTGGGCCCACAAGCCACAACTACTGAGCCCACGTACCCTGTAGCCCATGCTCTGCAACAGGGAAGCATGGCAATGAGAAGCCCATGGACCACAAGTGGAGAGTAGACCCGGATCACTACAACTAGAGAAAGCCCAAGCACAGCAATGAAGACCCAGCACAGCCAAAAATACATAAAATTCTCTTAATTAAAAAAATTATAAAACATTCAACTTCATTTCAAATTCTCCTTTTAAAGTATAACAACGCTTGATATCACATAATTTCCATAATGCAATATTTCAATATGATTTCCAATAGCTAAAAAATTAAAAGATATCAGACAATTATTAATAAAAGAAATTCAGATTATCTTTTTTTATCTTAAAAAATTAAGAAATATGATGAATTCTCAGGTTGCTATCTTAATATTTCAGTTTTCCCTTCAGGGTATCAACTCCTATTTTCCTTTTCAGTAGGAAGGAAGATTGAGGGAAGAGGTAGGAATGTGAGCTGAAATGTAAAGAGAGTAAGCCTTATCAGTACTACTCAGTCTCTGTAGATAGGGGCAGAGCATGATGAGGTGAACAGGCAGGGGGCTTTGGCCTTCCCCACTCACATCAGTCAGAGGAGTAGATTTTTATATAGAAGAATTCTGCATAGATCTTCACTTGAAAATTCGGTGTTCTGTCCCCATCCTTTCCTTTCATCCTGTGCATATGTGCTAAGTTGCTTCAGCCATGTCTGACTCTGCAACACCATGGACTGTAACCTGCCAGGCTCCTATGTCCATGGGGATTCTCCAGGCAAGAATACTAGAGTAGGTTGCCATGCCTTCCCCCAGTGAATTTTCCCAACCCAAGGATCGAACCCATGTCTCCTGCGGCTCTTATATTGTAGGTGGGTTCTTTACCGCTGAGCCACTAGGGAAGCCCTCCTTTCACGCCTCCCCTTTAACTGATATCTTTGCTCTTACTCAGCTTGTCTTTGGCTTTCTCCTCAACAATGTTTTCATATGTATATAGCCTCTACAATTACCCTGTTGGGCGTTTCACAAGCTAAATTTTGGGATAAGTATCCTATTCTCGTCTGTTTTATGGAGAGGGAAATGGCAACCCACTCCAGTGTTCTTCCTTGGTAAATCCCATGGACAGAGGAGCCTGGCAGGCTACAGTTCAAGGCATTGCAAAAGAGTTGACTTTTTTTGACTCAATGACTGAATAACAAACTGATTTCAGCTGAAACTGAACATGTATCAGTAGCAGGTATAAGTTTTTTAAGAGCTATAAGTAAAAAAAAATAGGCTGTCCAACCCACAATATGTAATACAAAATAAAGTTCCCTCTGTTCTGTCTCTCAATTTCAATCCCTACCTGCCCCCCCCTCTCTCTTTCTCTCCCCAGTGTCCTGCCACTCCTCAACCCTAGAAACTTGTATTCTTGGTGTCCTTTGGATAACCTGGCATTGATAACAGAGTTTCTCAAAGTGCGAACCTTTTGCCCAGTGAGCTTCAAAAACTTCTGGGGTGTTTATTTGTTCCAACTAAAAGCTGGAAAAATACTTTCTTCTCTGCCACAGTTATGTTTTTTATTTCCTCATTTACTGGATTTTGAAAATTCAGCCTTATGGAGATTTACAAAACAAGCATTCATGTTACCATCAAATGTTAACAAATGCTTTATTATGCTGTATAAGATTCAGATTTGTTTGTCGTTCTAAGAATTAAACAGTCACTCAAATACAGTTGGGAGCTCTTCCCTACCAGGATTGCTCCACTGCCTTTCTGAGAAAGTGAAAGTGAAGCTGCTCAATCATGTCTGACTCTTTGCAACCCCATGGACTATAGCCTACCAAGTTCCTCCATCCATAGGATTTTCCAGGCAAGAACACTGGAGTGGGTTGCCATTTCCTTCTCCAGGAGATCTTCCTGACCCAGGGATTGAACCCAGGTCTCACGCATCGTAGGCAGATGCTTTACCATCTGAGCCACCAGGGAAGTCTGCTTTTCTCAGAAAACGCCAATTTGAGATATGCATCCTTCCTATCTAGGTGTTTGTATTTTCAGTATATATGTACCTAGCCATAAATTGTCTTGCTAATTTTTAAATGGATACAAGTTGGTATTCTACAACTCACTTTACTGAGTCAACTATATGTTCTTGATATTTTATCCAGGACATTACACATTCAGTGCACAATGGGGAGAGGGGGAGCCAATACACACACTGTCATTCATTCATTTTAACTACAATATAGTATTCCATTATATAACTGTACCACTTTTAATCTTTCCCTATTAATGAACATTTAGGTTGCTTCCAATCTTTTACTTTACCATCATTCTTCTAAAAGCCTCCTCGTGTATAAGAGTTGCTTTAGAGAGTGTGCTCTAGTGGAATTCGTGGGTTGTAGACTATGCACTGGAGAAGGCAATGGCACCCCACTTCAGTACTCTTGCCTGGAAAATCCCATGGTCGGAGGAGCCTGGTAGGCTGCAGTCCATGGGGTCGTTGAGTCGGACACGACTGAACAACTTCACTTTGACTTTTCACTTTCATGCATTGGAGAAGGAAATGGCAACCCACTCCAGCATTCTTGCCTAGAGAATCCCAGGGATGGGGGAGCCTGGTGGACTGCCATCTATGGGGTCGCAGACATGACTGAAGTGACTTAGCAGCAGCAGCAGCAGCAGACTATGCACTTCTTAACTTTGCTACACATTGCAAAGCTGCTTTCCAATGTGGATACAGACATTTATCATCCATCAGCAGTGTGAGACTGTCAAATTCCCTATATTCTTCCTAAACTTTGTGATACTTTTTAAAAGTTTTTCTACTCTGCTTTTATGAGCATTTCACTAATTTTGCTGTTTAGTTGCTAAGTCCTGTCAACTCTTTGCAACCTCATGGACTGCAGCATGCCAAACTTCTCTGTCTTTCACTATCTCCTGGAGTTTGCTCAAACTCACTGATAATACTAAGTAAATATTTATAGAGCACATAAATTATTCCAGGTATTATTCTATGTACCTCTTTGAGAAGGTTCTTCTTTAAATTCCCACTCTATAGATCAGGAAATTGATGCATAGAGAGGTTGTATAATATGCTCAGGGTCACAGAGTTGATAAATTGTAGGATTAGGAGTTTGAACTTAGGTAGCCTATCTCAAAAGTTCATTCTCTTAAGTCTCTGCACCAAATCATGAAGGCCTAGGAAGTCATTGCTAAGGGTGTCAGGACATTAAAGGTCCTTCCTTCTGTTTCTAGGGTATATGCTAAGTCACCTCTAGGGTATACGCTAAGTCGCTATGCAAAGAGTCGGTTGTGTCTGACTCTTTGTGACCAGATGGACTGTAGTCCACCAGGCTCCTCTGTCCGTGGGATTCTCCAAGCAAGAATACTGGACTTTTCTCCTCCAGGGGATGGTCCCAATCCAGGGATCGAACCCATGTCTGTTATGTCTCCTGCACTGGCAGGCAGGTTCTTTACCACTAGAGCTGCATGGGAAGCCCATATGTGTGTGTGTCTGTGTGTGTTTGTATATGTATATATCCTCTAGACACTCTTCCCAGGTGGTTCTAGTAGTAAAGAACTCCCCTGCTAATACAAGAGACATTGAGACGTGGGTTCCATCCCTGAGTCGGGAAGATCCCCTGGAGGAGGGTGTGACAACCCACTCCAGTATCCTTGTCTGGAGAACTCCATGGACAGAGAAACCTGGCAGGCTATAGACTATGGGGTGTCAAACAGTCAGACACAACTGAAGTGACTGAGCATGGATGTGTGTATATATATATATTTAAAATATTACTGTATTTTCTTTTTAGCTCATTGCTGGATGTTCCTTCACTGAGACAGGAGCAAGAAGAAAGAGTGAAAAACAAACAAACTTTCTTCTTGCGTGGGCAGAAGTGGTGACACTGACCAAAGATGATGGCGAAAATTTCTCCACATACTCAGAGGGAAGGCTGAGGCCAGCCTGCAGTTAACCTTGGATGGAAGCGCATTCCAACGCCTGGAACAGCCTATCATGAAAAGAGAGGAATCCGTCCCTTTGCTGCCAGTTGTCCCGAGCCCAAGGAAGTCGGAGAAAATGTTACAGGTCTTGATCTGGATCTCCCGACCACTACCCACCCGCTAAGACTGAACAGAGAAATCCGCACTAGGAGGGTCTGGCTGCCCTGTGCTCCAATGTGGGCGGCGGCCCCACTGGACCGTGGAGTTGTCCTAGGCTCTACAGGAGCCAGCGCCAGTGCACTGAATTTGGACTGTACCTCTCCAGGCTCTTGTGTCCATGGGATTCTTCAGGCAAGAGTACTGAAGTGGGTTGTCATTTCCTTCTCCAGGGGACCTTCCCCACCCAGAGATCTAACTCCACATCCTGCAAATCTCCTGCATTGGCAGGCAGGTTCTTTATCACTGAGCCACCTGGGAAGCCCTTGGGTCTATATATTAATCAGCTAATCCCATAGGATGCCATGGTATCAGCTCCAAAGTTTCATTCTGGCTTTGAGTTCCCTTTTTGTTTCTGGTGCCTAGAAATTTCCACATCATTTTTAAGTACAAGAAAGTATTTTACATTTTTAGTTGTTGTCTTAGCTCAGACTGCTATTAACAAACTACCACAGACTGGGTAACTTAAACACAGACATTTATTTCTCACAGTTCTAGAGGCTGGGAAGTCCAAGGTTAAGGTATAAATTGGTAGACCCATTCTCCATTTGCAGTAATTACTACTCTATCATTTAATCATTATTATTGTACTTTTCCAGCTCATATTATTTCAATAAGGTTCTTCTGTGAAAGAAGAAAAGAAATATCTTCAGTTGTACAAGCTGCCCCAGGCCCTGGGAAAGCAGACACGAAATGGTTGAGATGGCCAAAAGTTGTCACTGGGGACTAGGGATTAGAACCTGGTCAAAGCAGCAAATAAAAAAAATTTAAAAAGCTCTTAAAGGAACCTGACAAGGGAAGTTTAAATCTTATTTAAAGGGTTGGGTTATACTAAGCCTTGAAAAATTCAATCCTCTGGAGGACTATATCTCACTAAGAAAGCTCCATGTAAGTTTATCATGTATCCAACACCTAGACATTGGACCTTGGAGACCACTAGGATAATATTTCCTCTGGATTAGCACTGAAGCTTGGAAGTGACATTTGTACGAGGCATACTTTAAACTCCAGGGCTTTTCCGATTACAAAATGATAATTCTGAAGGGAAAAAAGTGCTTACTGCAGAGAGAAGGCTATGATTTATATGTTTTGGACAGTCTTCCTTTTTCACACAGAATAACTTGTTAGACCAAGTATGTTTTGCTTTTACTTTTGTTTTTAACTAAAGCTGTCTTTTGACTGATATTAAGGGTAGAGCATATTTGTTTTAGTGTGTTTTTCTTTTTATAGTTCTACCATTCCAAAAGAATTATTGTATAAATGCTAGTTACAGGTGACACTGGCAATTAAGCTGTGCACACACCACAGAAACATTACTATGAAATGCCAGTGTTAGGCCAGGCTATCCTCTGAAGCTTCACTGACTGGTCCTCTGTGCAGACTCAATGGATCACTCTCCAACTGCTCTGGTTCTCTGATGAAAGCCAGACAAGAATAAAGTGAGGCTGAAATGCTGTCCCTTCTTTACTCTTGGTGCATCTATCAGGATCTCTGGAATCACTGTAAAAATCTCCTATCATTCCAGTTATAAAGGGTGCTTTGAATGAATTAAATACCTAGTGACAGCCAAGGTCATAAACTGCTTGATTCTCTTGGGTCATTTTTCTGGGCTGATTTTAATCATACTTTGGCCAGCATGTTATGTTTTGTGCAGTTGTAAATACTGATGGATTCAGTGACATAATTTAAAATGATGTGTCTCTCTATTGGCACTTGCATGTGTATAGCCAGGGTACCTAGAGAGTAAGCAAGACAGACTTGCATTTGAAGCCAGATGAAGTCTTCTAACTGTTCCATTTCTTAACTGCCCAGGCTGGATTCCTAATTGACTCATCTCTTTTATAAATCTGTGAAACTTGCCAGAGTAGGACTGAGTAACAGATTACAACTAGATCACAGCAAATCCATCACTTCTGGTAGAAAAACAACTCCTAGACTTGCTGACGAGGTCAGTAAAATCATCATTATACAGGGAATTCTTCCCTCTCTAACCTAAAATGAAACTTGAAGCCAAATGTCAGAAGCCAAGTATCAGAAGACAATAACTTTTTCACACCTCCACATATTCTATAGAAAGAATTAGAAACTTGATGCGAAAAAATTCCTGGCTTCACTTTGCTAATCCATTCTGTGTTCACCTTCCTTTTTCTTTCTTTTTTGTTTCATCATTCGTTCCCTATTCCTAGGCTCACCTCCAACACTTCTTTTATCTGGATTTTGAAAGTTTTTATTAAGATCTGAAACAACTCTAGACAACTCTAGAACCACATTTAAAATCAGCTTTAGCCTAAGTGAACCCAGTTAATATAAAATTAATATTCAAGTACAGTGATTGACGTAAAAATTCTAATTTTGAAGAGCCACATGAGGCAATTATTAAGAACTCCAGGAAGACCAACAGAAGAGCAGATATACAGACCTCCTGTGAAATGTAGTACATGTCACTAGATGGAAAAAGAGCAAGTCTTAAAGTTTAGAGCACTAATAATCTGGAAGAATCATGGAACATTGGTGATTTGATAGGATCTAATATAGAATGAAAGTCAATGGCTAAACAGACAATTTTACACCCATGCATCCATTTAAAAACAATTTTTGGAGGGAATTTCCTGGTAGCTCAGGGGTTAGGACATGGCCCTTTTGTTGCCAATGAAGTGAAGTGAAGTGGCTCAGTCGTGTCTGACTCTTTGTGACCCCATGGACTGTAGCCAACCAGGCTCCTCTGTCCATGAGATTTTCTAGGCAATAGTACTGGAATGGATTGCCATTTCCCTCTCCAGGGGATCTTCCCAACCCAGGGATCGAACCCAGCTCTTCCACATTGCAGACAGACGCTTTACCATCTGAGCCAGCAGGGAAGTCTGCTTCCCTGGTTTTGTTGCCAGTACCCAAACTTAATCTTCAGCTGGGGAACTATGATCCTGCAAGCTACATGGCACAGCCAAAAAAAAAATTTTTTTTAATAAATAATTTTTTTATCACCTACCTTGATACTGTAGTAGGCACTGAGGTCAAAGAGTGAACAAAACTAATCTCAGTCCCTTATCCTCATGAAGCTTAGAGTCTAGAGCAAGCAGTAGAAAGTAGCCAGGTAATCACAGTCTTGTGAAAGCAAGCATCTCTCTGTTGAGTGCTAAGGAGAGAGCCTCCCAAAGGTGGTGATGGTCTCTGTAGGGAACACTGCCCTGAGAAAGTTACTCCTGAACTGAGGCCCAAGGAATAACAGGAGTTAACGAGAAGGGATAGACAGATGCTTCTCATTAGAGTAAATTGGACAATGTTTCTGTTTGTTTGTTTGTTTTTATTTTTAGCACAATTAATCTATTTAATAGTTTTAAGGACCAGGACTAGAAGATATTAGAAGAAGCGGTGTAAACTAGTGGTAACTTTTTTCTCCCCCTGAGCTTTACTGAGGCGTTGGTGGTGGTGGTTTAGTAGCTTAGTCCTGTGGGTCTTTTTGGTGACCCCTGAACTGTAGCCAGGCTCCTCTGACCATAGGATTTCTCAGGCAAGAATATGGAATGGGTTGCCATTTCCTTCCTGGGTCTCCTGCATTCCAGGGGGATTCTACACCACTGAGCCACCAGGGAAGCCCTTATTGAGGCCCAATTGATCAATAAAAACGGTATATTTTTAAGGTGTACAGTGTGATGCTTACATATACACATACATTGTGAAATATTTATTAATTAACATATCCTTCACCTCACAGATATCTTTTTCTATAAGGATGGTTAAAATCTACTTTCTGCAAATTTCAAATATACAATAATTTTTTTTTTTTTTTACTGTGCTTCACAGCTTGTGGGGTTTTATTCCCCTGACCAGGGATTGAATTCAGGTACACTGAATCCTAACCACTGGACCACCAGGGAATTCCCTACAACACAATGGTATTAACTATAGTCTTCTTGTTATACATTTGATCACCAGAACTTATTTATCCTGAATATTTGAAACTTAAATTTTTTATAAATCAAAGAAACCTGCTCAGGCCCCTTGCCTAGTCCTATTTCCAGGCTCTTTCCTCCACTGTTAGATGTGGCTTTGATCATGGAAATAAGTAAGCAAAGAAAGGAGGGAAAAGCATTCCAAGAAGAGGGAACAGCTTGTGCAAAGACCCTCTGGCTTAGATTGCAAGAAGCAATCTGTGCAGAGCTTTATAAACTGTGTCAAAGACTTCTGTCAAACCTAAAAATGCAGAAAGCCATTTAGCACATCTTAAGCAGAGGGAAGAAGGTGGAGACGAGGATAACATAACCAGGTTTGCATTTTGGAAAGATTATTTTATCTACAATATGGAAAACAGATGGAAGGAGTAAAATGATGAAAAGTTTGATTGTATATATAACCTCTGCCTCAGAAATGTTTCTAAAATGAATGGTCTCTGTCACATTATATGGAAGAAGACTATAATCATCAGTCCTGTTTATTCATTCAAGTGACATTTACTGTGCACCAACTCTGTACTGATTTAGAAGTGGGGCTGTATGCGTGACACAATAGATGAAGTTCTATTCCCTCCTAGAGCCTAGGAAATAGACAAAGTATAAAAGCAAATAATATAGCTTGTTAGAAATTGAAAATGCCACAAAGAAAGAAAAACAGAGCAGGATAATATGATTTGGAGTCCAAAGAGAGGAAAATGACATGTACTTTTAAACGGGATAATCAGGATAGTTTTCCTTTACCAGGTGAGTTTTAGTAAAGACTTGAAGGAAGTGAAGGCATCCGCCTTGCAGATGTCTGGGTGAAGAGTTTTCCTGGCCACGGTGCAGCCAGTGCAAAAGTGGTAATGTATCTGGCCTGTTTATATAGCAACTGGGTGGCCAATGTGCCTGGAGCAGAGTAAACATGGAGGACAGTAAAGATGAGAACAGGGAACACAAGGCCTGGAAAGACACTGATGGTGCTCAGAGAGAGGACGGAAGTCACTGTAAGGTTTTGAACAGACGAGTCTCATGATAGGATTTCTTTTTTTAATTTATTTTTAAAATAAAATTTTTTTATTTACTGTGTTACAAACTTTACAATGTTGTGTTGGTACCTACCACACAACAATGCAAATCGGCCATAATTATACATACATCACCTCCCTCTTGAGCCTTCCTCCCCTCCCTGACTCTAGGTCATCACAGAGCACCAGGCTGGGTTCCCCGTGTTACACAGTGACTTCTCACCAGCTATCTTTTTTACACATGGCAGCATATATATGTAAAATGGTATTGATGAGCCTATTTCTAGGGAAGGAATGAAGATGCAGATACAGAGAACTGGCTTGTGGACACAGTGGGGGAAGGAAAGAAGGACAAAAAGACGTCTTTTTTAAAAGGATCACCCTGCTGCTACTTTGAGAATGTACTATAGCAAGGCAAGACTGGAAGCAGGGAGACTACTTAGGTTTCTTCAATGGCCAGATGAGAGATGATGATAGCTCAGACCATCATCGAGGCTTCCCAGGTGGTTCAGTGGTAAAGAATCGCCTGTCAGTTCAGAGATGTGAGTTCGATCTCTGGGTCTGGAAGATCCCATGGAGAAGGAAACGGAAATTCACTCCAGCATTCTTGCCTGAAAAATCCCATGGACAGAGGAGCCTGATGGTCTACAGTCCTTGGGGCTTCAGAGTCGAACATGACTGAGTACACATGCACCACACCACAGACTATCATCAGACTTTTGAATGGTAGCAGTGGCAGCTACATAGCAATAACAGGAAGATTTATGAAATTGTGAAAAAATATTATTTCAATTCTGAAATATGAATATTCCACCAAACTATCCATTATGACATGTAGGAAAAACATGACATTTTTTTGACATGGAAGAAGGTACTAAATATTACCTCCCATGTACCATTTTACTAAAAGAAGATACTAAAGAATGTGCTACACCAAAATGAGAGCATAAAACCAAGAGAGAGACAGGAGATTGTTGATGCTAAATGAGATAAAACTCTTACAATTTTGACTGTATCAAGAACACAGCAGTATGATGGATGTTTTTTCATTTATGATCTTTTTCCAGCTCAACAAGTAAGCTTCAGAAGTATTTATAGTTGTCACCCCAAAAGACATGTCCATTTGAATATATTTGAGTAATATTACTGAATATTATTATTTGAATCTTATTGTCAAGTCAAAAATTGGAAGGAATACAGTATATATAATAGGACATAGCAATAAATTCTATCTGGGTGTCTTTAAGATTTTTTCTACAAATAATGCTTCTAAGAAGTTTTAAATGAATAACATAGTAAGCAAATGTATACTTATGATTGGACAAGAGTATAAAAATTGAGATTTTTGTAAACTTCTCTGACCATCATTTTCTCAGGGTGAGTTTTATAATGTGGAGATTATCTCTTTTACATAAATGTGAAGAATGAGGGGGCATTTTCCCCTTTTGGTTTTCCTCAGTTTTTTCACTGTTAGGAAGACCTGAAATTTTTAAGGTTAAAAATTGAAATTCTACTAATACTAAGAAAAAAAGAAATTAGCAGACCCCTGAAGCTCAACGTTTATATTATAAAAATTAATGGGCAGAATGTGATTATTGAAAGAAAAAGAACAATGGGGCATGAAGTATTTTGAATCTACAGGATCAAGGAAAATAAGGAATACATGATCTAAAAAAAAAGAAAACTTCAGGGTTCTAGTGAAAGAAACCTCCAGAACAGCAGTATGCTGCAGTTCTAGATAATCACCAACCAGTTTAGAGCAAGACAGTTGAGGTCTCTGGGAGGAAATAAATGCTTTACCTGATATCTTGGATCTAGTAGGAAGAGACCAACAGTCTGTAGGGAGAAATATGTAATAAGTACATAGAACTCTAAGGAACTATAAAAGGAGGTTTTGAATATTGATTCCAGAGAAAATTAAAAATTATAAAAGAATAAAAAGTGTAGCTTACTATAACTCCATAGGCTTCCCCAGTGGCTCAACAGTAAAGACTCCGCCATGCAGGAGATGTAAGAGGCACAGGTTCAATCCCTGGGTCAGGAAGATCCGTTAGAGGAGAAAATGGCAACCTACTTCAGTATTATTGCTTGGAAAATCCCATGGGCAGAGGAACCTGGTAGGCTATAGTTCATAGGGTTGCAAAGAGTCAGACATGACTAAGCGCACATGCACACTATAACTGCTTAGCACAGCTATGAATATTATTCATAATACTGAATACAATTTTAACAAAAATTATGATTTAATGGTTTGAAAAATGTAGAAGTAAAGTGGGGATAAGAGGCAAGGGTGTAAGAAACCTAAATGTTCAGTTTTCACTACGAGTGTGTCAGTACATAATATCTAAAACTGGAAAACATCAAGAAATAGAAGAGAAGCATGTTATTTAGCAATAAGCTGGTAAATGCAGAAGAAACAGCTAAAATAGTAACTTTGGGGGATCAAGAATAAAAACTGGGTAGTTGGGCTGAGGCTGGGGACCAATGGACCTTTAATGATCCATCACGATCCATCAGCTCTCAGGGTCTAAGATGGTGCAAAAACTTAAAGGCTATACAGATCAGGTTTGTGGTTCATCAATGCAAAAAATACACTTAGGACTGGGGAGGGGATTAGTACAGCAATTTGGACAGGTGCTTGATGACCTTATTTCCTTTCCTTTCCCATGAAGTTTCAGGGAAATGTGGTGGTAGTTTAGTCACTAAGTCGTGTCCAACCCTGGCAACCCTATGGACTATAGCCCACCAGGTTCCTCTGTCCATGGAATTTTCCAGGCAAGAATATTGGAGTTGGTTGCCCTTTCCTTCTTGAGGGGATCTTCCTGATGCGGGGATTGAACTCAGGTCTCCTGCATTGCAGGCAGATTCTTTACGAAGTCACTAGGAAAGCTGGCAAGTTTGAAACAAGATAGGACACGGAACAGACAGTGTTACTTGGAGGCATAACCAAGTATGTAAGGTTCGGAGGTAATGTTAGTTTTACCAGTGACCTACCTCCTTTATGCTATACAGATCTTGGCTGGAAACCTGAATCAACATATTTTCATCCTCCCTGAAGTTGACCTACAGTTTTCTGACCTTGGCTTAACAATTCACCTCATTTGTCCTGTTTTCTGATTTTTCTGTGGTCCTCTTCTTGCCTTAACAACTCTGCTCTTATCATTAATGTTCCCAACTTTGGCTTGGAAAACTGATATCATTTTCTGCATTCTTGATTTTCTTCCAGTTTGCTGCATCTGTCATTTCCCTCATGCTAATCTATTTCTCAGGCCAACCTAGTAACCTGAACTTGATTCTTTGGTTGCCCCATCTGATTCAGGATTTGGTTAAGAACTCATGACACTATTTCTGATTAATGCTGCCATATGTTCCAGACTTTTCTCCTGACTGCAGTGTTACTGTGCCAGTATTGGTTGGCTACTTCTTACGAGTGGTAGTGGCCAAACCAGGCTTATGCAGCTAAACCAGATGACTGGACAAGTTAGATCAGGTGCTGACAATGCAAAAATTAAAAATAGAATGAACAAAGCACAATAGGACACCCTCAGACCTAGACAGATCCAAACAGGGTTGCTCTTTGAGTCCCTCCACCCCCTCTCCATAGTCAGGGGAGAAACTTTCAGAGGAAGAAAAAAGTCCAAAGAAAGATCTGGAAATGTCATAGCAGGACTTCCGCTTTCAAAGGAATTTCCTGAATTTACTTGAGAGTCAGGAGGTTTAACTCTCAGGGTCCCCACCATGGCTATAAACCTAACTTTGTGTTGAAATTTTACAAAGCAAAGGATTCTTAAGCCTCTGGATAGTGCACAATCTCTCTAAATATCAGTGCCACCTCAAAGTGGATAAAATTGTTCTTGCCTGATTACATTTCAGTAGATTAATATTGATATACTCATATTTGACATTAGCGATTCTTTCTTGATTTTCTTTTACCCTGTTGTATTCAATAACCCCTGAACACATTAATTAAGATAAGTCTAAAAAAAGAAAAGAAGAGAAGGCATAAAAGAAGCAATTTAATGATCCACTGACTCTAGTGGAAGGAAATACACATAATTGCTTATTCCTTCTTAGACAATCCTTTTAATGGGTGGTAATTTTCATCTCTTCTTGGAAAAACAACAAAAAAGGAACAAAACAGTAGTGAAGACAGTACTCAACCACTTATGAGTATGTACTAAGTGCTAGGTCTTTATACACATTAATTCAGTTAATTCTTGTATCAACTCAATGAGATGGGTGACATTTATTAATGAGGAAAGTGAGATTCTGAGCCATTAAGTAGTTTGCCTGAGGTCATTTATCTGCTAGGGAAAGGGATGGGACACAAAACAGACTAGATGATGCCAGCGACATAGTCCTAACTTCAAAGACATATATGCCCTTCCCAGCAATGTTGGGAATAAAAAGAAATGATCATTCAAACTGTTTCAGGATCAGTGAGGATTCAGATGATGTTCAAATCCAAAAAGAAATGATCTCCCTTCCTCTATCATTCAGTCAGGAACTCAAAATATCTCACAGGAAATCAAGTGAGAATTCAGTTCTACTAATGCTTTATTGAGTACCTACTAATATCAGACTCTTTACTAGGGTTTGGGATACATAAGAATGAGTTAAGACAGGCATAATATCTGCCTTCAAGAATGCTGCAGACATTTTAGAAGTAAAATCATATATAATAACTATTAACAAGAAGGGCTTCCCAGGTGGTGCTATTGGTAAAAAAATATGCTTGCCAATGCAGGAGACCTAAGAGACACAGGTTCAGTTCCTGGGTTGGGAAGATACCCTGGAAAAGGGCATGGCAACCCACTCCAGGAATCTTGCCTAGAGAGTCCAATGGACAGAGGAGCCTGGCTGACTACAGTCCATAGAGTCACAAAGAGTTGGACGTGACTGAAGCAACTTAGCACGCATGCATGCATTAACAATGAAAAGGAGCAAAACTCTGTGGGAAGGAAAAGTAAGGGTATTTTATGGTCTAGAACATAGAAGCTCTTGATTAGAAAATGAAGGTTGAGCTAAAATGTAAATGATAATATGAGTTAACTAAGTAATTGCTTCAATCTGATATTACAAGGTAATTTAACGAACTAGAATCAGAAGACGGACAAGCTCTTCTCGGGAGAGACAGCACTCACTACTGTGTCTCCTTTGATAGAGCAGCAGAAAGAGAAGGACGTCAACCCAGCCATGCGTAAAAAGAAAAGAGTTGAAATCTTAATAAATATTAAAAGGCTACATGTGGGCTGGCATGATAGTAGAGAATCCTGAGAGTCCCAGGCAGGAGGAGAGTCTGAAACATTCATCAGCTGTGAAAAAAGTTCACAGTTGAGTTCTTTTCATAGTCCTTAACTGAGAGAGAGCTCATGAAAAAGCCTGAGAGCAGGCCTGGAGAATGGAGAGAGTCATCTGCTGAATCACACACATTCAGGGCACCCCTAAGACTGAGGACAGAGCAGAAAGACTGAGAGTACTGCTCTGTGCTCTGGCCCCTGCACTATGTACGAGTTAGCAGCTGTCTGCTGCTGAAGAAGAAAGGAGACCAGAGACTTTCCTCTGAGGTCTATGCAAGCAGAAGC
The DNA here is from genome assembly GCA_006410615.1 of Neotragus moschatus. Classification (NCBI taxonomy): domain Eukaryota; kingdom Metazoa; phylum Chordata; class Mammalia; order Artiodactyla; family Bovidae; genus Neotragus; species Neotragus moschatus. The sequence continues at coordinate 671,440 of SJYA01002193.1, read as the reverse complement.
TGCTTGGGTCAAGGGCAGAGATGGAAAACCAAGTGAAATCCTTTCTGCCTCTCCACCAACTCTGCACACACACACTCTAAGTCTTGCACCAAGCACTAGGCAGCAGCAGTGTGATGCTAAGGGAAGTAAAGGAGCATTGAGTGAGACTCCATTATGAAAACACAAGCACCCACATTTCCCTAAAGCTAAGGGAAAAGCAGCAGAGCTGAGAACACCCCTCTGGGTTGCCATGTGTGCTAAATCGCTTTGGTCTTGTCCAACTCTTTGCAACCCCATGGACTATGGCCCACCAGACTCCTCTGTCCAGGGGATCCTCCAGGCAAGAATACTGGAGTGGGTAGCCATGCCCTCCTCCAGGGGATCTTTCCAACCCAGGGATCGACCCCACAACTCACATCTCCTTCATTGGCAGGTGGGTTCTTTATCATTAGCACCACCTGGGAAGCCCATGGGTTGTCATAGATAAAGCAATAGCAGTCTAATTCTGGAGAAAAAGAAAGATCTTTGAGAGAGGACTACCTTTTGGTGAAGACTTGCTAAATTTTGTGAACTGAGGTACACATTTGGCACTCCATGCTTTATAGTAAGGTAGAATCAGATGACAACTGGGAAAATGTGAAGACTATGTTTCCATGAACATACTTAAAGCACTCACACAATCTGGACTTAATTCAAGCACAGACTAATTTAATCGTTTCATGACCTCTCAGAAGAAAAGGAACACATTTTTCAGAGAGTAAATGATTTTACCTTACAATCTACTATACTTCTACTCAGAGTGTCTTGCATTCAATCAAAAATTATGAGACACAGTCAAAAAATATGAGAAGATAACCCATCATGAAATTATAAAATAGAGAAAACACAGAGATGGCCCAGATAATCATGATGGTGGGATCACTCACCTAGAGCCAGACATCCTGGAGCGTGAAGTCAAGTGGGCCTTAGAAAGCATCACTATGAACAAAGCTAGTGGAGGTGATGGAATTCCAGTTGAGCTATTTCAAATCCTGAAAGATGATGCTGTGAAAGTGCTGCACTCAATATGCCAGCAAATATGGAAAACTNCCTGATGCTGGGAAAGATTGAGGGCAGGAGGAGAAGAGGATGACAGAGGATGAGATGGTTGGATGGCATTACTGACTCGATGGACATGGGTTTGGGTAAACTCCGGGACTTGGTGATAGACAGGGAAGCCTGGCATGCTGTGGTCATGGGGTCACAGAGAGTCAGACACAACTGAGCGACTGAACTGAACTAAACTGAGAGATGGCCCAGATGTTGGAATTATCAAACTGGGATTTTAAAATACGTATGATAAAAAGTATTTTGAAATCTAATGAAGAAATGGACAACTTACATGAGCAGATGGGGAATTTTAACAAAAAGATTGATGTTATCCAAAGAGTCTAAAGGAAAATCTAAAAATGAAGAAAACAAAATATTGGGGATAGAGAATACTTTTAGTAAGTTAATAAGCAAAATGGACACAGTAGAGGAAAGAATCATGGAACAAACTCAGAAGGATGTATTGGTAAGTTCTATGAAACATTTAAAAAAGAAATAATATCAATATTGTACAAAAATAGAGGAGAGAACACTTAGAAATCAGCTTTATGAGGCTAGTATTACCCTGATACTAAAAACCAGACAGAGAAAAAAGTAAAGCAAAAAAGAAACTGAGACCAATATACCTTATGGACATACATGTAAAATTCCTTAACAAAACACTAGCAAATTGAAAACAGTAATACATGAAGAGGATAATACACCATGACAAATTGGATTTGGCACCAGAATGTGAAGTTTACTTAACATTTGAAAATTACTCAATAGAATTCACTACATCAGCAAATTAAAGAAGAAAATCTTATTATTATTTCAGTAGATGCAGAAAAGGCATTTCTCGCATTTATGATAAAACTTTCAGCAAGCTAATGACAGAAGAAAATATCTGAAGCTTTATAAAATTCATCTACAAAAAACTTAGTATTATACCTACCAGTAAAAGAGTAAATGCTTTTGCCCTAAAAAGAAAACAAACCCTGTTTACAAAACAAAACAAAAACGTTCACTTTAATCACTTCCATTGAACTTTATACTGGATATTCTAGCTTGTGCAAGAAGACAGAAGAAAAAATAATAGAAATTGGAAAAAGGAAAGATCATCTTTATTTGCAGATGACATGATTGTATATGTAAAAGCTCCTAAGGTAACTCTAAGAAAACAACTAGAATTAATAGGTGATTTTAATAATGTTTCATGATACAAAGTCAACATACAAGAATCTACTGCATTTCTATATAGTAGCAATGAACAATTAGAAAAAAATTTTTAAGCAGTACCATTTACAATAACATCAGGAACTGAGACATGGGTGGGAGGCGGTTTTGCACTCTCAGGCTACTTTTCCAAATGCTGCCACTGACTGGGCATCATCTTGGAATTCTCCCTCCAACCTGTTAGTGCCAGAGGGCACACACCACTGAGAGCCCTGCCCACTCCCACACCTTGGCTGGACCTTATAGTTGGCCTGCACCCACCAGAGTTCCACAGCAGCCATTGCAGTTCCAGTAGCCATACTGAAAGCCAACCACACAGTGGCGTGCAATAGCAGCTGTGGCCCCACCACAACAGGAGGACGGACACACATGGCCCATATACAGGATATCCCTGGAGCACCCAGCTCTGGTGGCTAGGCAGGATTGCACTTCTGAGACCCGTAAGACCTCTTCTAAAAAATGCTACTTCTCAAGACTAGGAGAAACAGATGATTTACAAAAAACACAAAGGACATGCAAGCTCATGAAGATATCTTCAACATCATTTGTCATTAAGGAGATGCAAAATAAAATGACAATGACATTGTGGTTCTCATATAACAATGGCCAAAATAAAAGAAATATATATCACATTTTGGAGAGGGTGAGGAGTAACTGGGATGCTAATACATTGCTGCTAGAAATACAAAATAATGCAACCTCTTCAGACAGCTCTTTGGCAGTTTCTCAAAAGGTTAAACAGGCATCTACTCTGTAACATAGAAATTCTATTCCTGAGTATTCAACCAAGAAAAATGAAAACATATGTCCACAAACACCCTTGCTTATAGCAGTTGTAACACTAAAGGCCATAATATGTGTGTGTGCTAAGTCGCTTCAGTCATGTCCAACCCTGTGGACCCCATCGACTGAAACCCACCAGGCTCCTTTGTCCATGGGATTCTCCAGGCAAGAATACTGTAGTGAGTTACCAAGTCCTCCTCCAAGGGATCTTCCTGACCCAGGGACTGAAACCACATCTCTTATGTCTCCTACATTGGCAAGTGGGTTCTGTACCACTAGTGCCACCAGCTGCTGCTGCTGCTAAGTCACTGNTGCTTATAGCAGTTGTAACACTAAAGGCCATAATATGTGTGTGTGCTAAGTCGCTTCAGTCATGTCCAACCCTGTGGACCCCATCGACTGAAACCCACCAGGCTCCTTTGTCCATGGGATTCTCCAGGCAAGAATACTGTAGTGAGTTACCAAGTCCTCCTCCAAGGGATCTTCCTGACCCAGGGACTGAAACCACATCTCTTATGTCTCCTACATTGGCAAGTGGGTTCTGTACCACTAGTGCCACCAGCTGCTGCTGCTGCTAAGTCACTGCAGTCATGTCCAACTCTGTGCGACCCCATAGACGGCAGCCCAGCAGGCTCCCCCATCCCTGGGATTCTCCAAGCAAGAACACTGGAGTGGGTTGCCATTTCCCTCTCCAATGCATGAAAGTGAAAAGTGAAAGTGAAGTCGTTCAGTCATGTCTGACTCCTAGCGACCCCATGGACTGCACCCCATCAGGCTCCTCCACCCATGGGATTTTCCAGGCAAGCATACTGGAGTGGGGTGCCATTGCCTTCTCTGAGTGCCCCCTGGAAAGCCCTAAATAAAGGCACTTCATACCTAATCATGTGAGACACACAAAACTAACTGTCATCTGTAATTCTGAATGCCCCAAATCCATGAAAGCCATTTTTTTCTAATATTTGATACCAAAACCGGACCTGATGTGATATGAGGCTTAGTCTTTATTATCTCAGTGTATATGAATAGAGAATATTAGCACAGATCTCACTGGGGATTTTTTCACTTTTTATTTTGTATTGAGGTATAGCCAATTAACAAACAAGAGAAGCTAAGGGCAAAGGGGAAAAGGAAAGATATACCCATTTGAATGCAGAGTTCCAAAGAATAGCAAGAAGAGAAAAGAAAACCTTTCTCAGTGATCAATGCAAAGAAATAGAGGAAAACGATAGAATGGGAAAGACTAGCGATCTCTTCAAGAAAATCAGAGATATCAAGGGAAGATTTCGTGCTAAGGTGGGCTCAATAAAGGACAGAAATGGTATGGACCTAACAGAAACAGAAGATATTAAGAAGAGGTGTCAAGAATACACAGAAGAACTGTACAGTAAAGAACTTCATGACCCAGATAACCTCAATGGTGTGATCTCTCACCTAGAGCCAGACATCCTGGAATGGGAAGTCAAGTGGGCCTTAGGAAGTATCACTACGAACAAAGCTAGTGAAAGTGATGGAATTCTAGTCCAGCTATTTCAAATCCTAAAAGATGATACAGTGAAAGTGCTGCACTCAATATGCCAGCAAACATGGAAAACTCAGCAGTGGCCATGGGACTGGAAAAGGTTGGTTTTTATTCCAATCCCAAAGAAAGACAATGCCAAAGAATGCTCAAACTACTCCACAACTGCTCATCTCACACGCTAGCAAAGTAATGCTCAAAATTCTCTAAGCCAGGCTTCAACAGCATGTGAACCGTGAACTTCCAGATGTTCAAGCTGGATTTAGAAAAGGCAGAGGAACCAGAGATCAAATTGCCAACACCCGTTGGATCATCGAAAAAGCAAGAGAGTTCCAGAAAAATGTCTACTTCTGCTTTAATGACTATGCCAAAGCCTTTGACTGCATGGATCACAACAAACTGTGAAAAATTCTTCTTGAGATGGAAATACCAGACCACCTGATCTGCCTCCTGAGATATCTGTTTGCACATCAGGAAGCAACAATTAGAATTGGACATGGAACAGACTGGTCCTAAATAAGAAGGAGTACATCAAGGCTGTATATTGTCACCCTGCTTATTTAACTTCTATGCAGAGTGCATCATGAGAAATGCCAGGCTGGTTGAAGCACACACTGGAATCAAGATCACCAAGAGAAATATCAATAACCTCAGATATGCAGATAATAACACCCTTAAGGCAGAAAGTGAAGAAGAACTTAAGAGCCTTTTGATAAAAATGAAAGATTAAAGTGAAAAAGTTGCCTTAAAACTGAACATTCAAAAAACTAAGATCATGGTATCTGGTCCCATCAATTCATGGCAAACAGATGGGGAAATAGATGAGAAACTTTATTTTGGGGGGCTCCAAAATCACTGCAGATGGTGGCTGCAGCCATGAAATTAAAAGATGTGAACCTAGAAAACATATTAAAAAGCAGAGACATCACATTGCCAACAAAGGTCCATTTAGTCAAAGCTATGGTTTTTCCAGTAGTCATGTATGGATGTGAGAGTTGGACTATAAAGAAAGCTGAGTGCTGAAGAATTGATGCTTTTTTGAACCATGGTGTAGGACAAGACTCTTGAGAGTCCCTTGGACTACAAGGAGATCCAACCAGTCCATCCTAAAGGAAATCAGTCCTGAATATTCATTGGAAGGACGATGCTGAAGCTGAAACTCCAATACTTTGGCCACCTGATGCGAAGAACTGATTCATTGGAAAAGACCCTGATGCTGGGAAAGATTGAAGGTGGGAGGAGAAGGAGACGACAGAGGATGAGAAGGTTGGATGGTATCACCGATTCGATGGACATGAGCTTGAGTAAGCTCTGGGAGTTGGTGATGGACTGGGAAGCCTGGCATACTGCAGTCCATGGAGTCACAAAGAGTTGGACCCGACTGAGTGACTGAACTGAACTGAACTGAACTGTAGTGATAGTTTCAGGTGAACATTAAAGGGACTCAGCCATTCATATTCATGTATCCATTCTCCCCCAAACCCGACTCCTATCCAGGCTGTCACATAACACTGAGCAGGGTTTCATGTGCTACACAGTAGGTCCTTGTTGGTTATCAGTTTTAAACACAGCATTGTGTGCATGCTCATCGCAAACTCCCTAATTTTTCCTTCCCCCCATCCTTCCCCCACCCACACCATAAGCTCCTTCTGGAAGTCTGTTTTGTAAGTTAATTTGTATCATTTCTTCTTAGGCTGTACTTATAAGGGTTGTCATACAATATTTCTCCTTCTCTGTCTGACTTACTTCACATAGTAGGACACTCTCTAGGGCCATCCATATTGCTGCAAATGGCATTATTTCATTTTTAATGGCCAAGTAATATTCCATTGTATGTATGGACCACATCTTCTTTATCCATTCCTCTGTCAATGGACATTTAAGTTACTTCCATGTCTTGGCTATTGTAAACAGTGCTGCCATAAACATTGGGGTGTATGTTTCTTTCCAGATCATGTTTTTCTCTGACACACCCAGGATTTTTATAATGTTTAATGTATAACACATTGCCATTCTAATATCCAAAAACACTAAATTCTGAAACACATTTGAGCCCAAGAAGAATTTTGGATGATGGATTGTGGACCATGTCCTATATAACTTTAACTATAATTGCTAGTTTTAAAAATTAAAAACTAATGAGCTAAACATTCCACACATAACAGAGAAAATTTTAAAAGACAGAAATGAATAAAATAAAAATCAAAGATATGACAGAAAAGAACAATAAACAAACAGCTGATTCTTTGAGAAGATTAATAAATAAACATCTGGCAATACTGATTTTAAAATCCTAGAGAAATCACACATAGCATAATATTAGGAATTTAAAAATGAGACAAATATATAAAGGCAGCAGAGAGTTTAAAATTTATATCTAGTGATAATAGTTTTGAAAACTTTGGTTAATGAGCATATTAGAAAATTTTTTAAAAATTGAAGGAGAACATCTAAATATTCACTTTATTTTCTTGTCTTAGAGCATCAGTGAATAGGTGTTATCAGGTAATCTGATCTTTTTTTAAAAAAGTACTTTAAAATGTTACTTTATTAATTCAAATTCTTCAGAGAATCAAAACCAATATGATGAAAATAGATAGGTAGATAGACAGAGAGATACATAGGGATGATTTTAAATAATCGGCTCACTCATTTATAGAGATTGGCTGGTCTGAAATCTGCAGGATTGGCCAGATGGCAGGAAACCCCAGGGAATAGTCAATATAATTCCAGTCCGAAAGCCATTTGCTGACGGAGGTTAGTCTTTTGTTTTATCAGCCCTTTAACTGATTGAACGAGGCCCATCCACATTATGAAGAGCAATCTGTTTTACTCAAAGTTCACCAACTTAAATGTTAATATTATAGAGCAACTCTCTCATAGAAACATCTGGAATAATGTTTGACCAAATATCTAGACACTATGGTCCAGCCAAGTTGGCACATAAAATTAATCAGTACAGCTACCTTTTCAGAATATTGAGAGGAGTAAACGTGTAAAACAAGATGATTCTGGCTGTTGATTGAGAATAGTTATAAGGTGACAAGTGTGGGCTCAGGACACAATTTAGGGAGCTACCGCATTAGTAGAGGTGAGATATGATGCAGGCTCGAGCCAAGCTGTTAGCAGTGGAATAGTGAGAAGTCAACAGAGTCCAAATATAGCTTGATGGTAAAGCTAATAGAAGATAACTAAGACATCCACTTGACAGAGTGGATATGGGATGTAAAAGAAAGAAAAGAACCAGGAATAACTTCAAGGTTTGGAATGCAAACACAGAGTATAGAGTATCCTTCAGCGAACAGAAAAAGCTGTGGGTTCCAAAATTTTGAGAAAATCTCAAAACTTTAAGATGTTAGATATATAAGTGGAGAAGTTGACAAATTAGTTGATTTCATAATTCTGGGTTTCATAATTCTGAATTTAATTTTATATTATACTTGTTTACTAGGAGTTATCAGTAAACAAAGACAATATAAAGCACTGCAACTATACAAAATGAAGGAGTTGACTATAGATATAGTAAAAAAACCTATAAACACCAAAGACTCTGGGCACTCCAAAAGTAAGAAGTCAAAACATAATTTTTGTTAAGATCTCATAAATAATTTTTAAATAAAATGAAATTTTTATTGGAAATGTATCTTTTAATAAGATAAATTGGATCTCATATTTTCACATACTTATTGTATCTGTAAATAAACAATTGACTAGCACAATGAGAGAAGTGAAAGTGAAAGTCACTCAGTCGTGTCCAACCCTTTGTGACCCCATGGACTATATAGTCCATGGAATTCTCCAGGCCAGAAAATGGGAGTGGTTGCCATGCCCTCTTCCAGGGGATCTTCCCAATCCAGGGATGGAACCTAGGTCTTCCACATTGCAAACAGATCGTTTACCAGCTGAGCCACAAGGGAAGAACAAGAATACTGGATAGTGGGTAGCCTATCCCTTCTCCAGGGGATCTTACCAACCCAGGAATCAAACCAGGGTCTCCTGCATTACAGGCAGATTCCCTGATAGCTCAGTCGGTAAAGAATCTGCCTGTAATGTGGGAGACCTGGGTTTGATCCCTGAGTTGGGATTCTTCGGGAGAAGAGAAAGGCTACCCACTCCAGTATTCTAGCATGGAAAATTCCATGGAATCATAGAGTTGGACATGACTGAGCGACTTTCACAATGAAACAGGGCTGATCAAAATTTTATTTGTTTTAATAGGTATAGACACTGAGAAACAGTCTTCATAGTATGAGAATGAAAGTATTACATTATATCTAAAATTTTATTTATATTTATGATTTTCATGTCAAAATCATGTATGACCTATTCTCTTTTAATTAGATATCAGCTAATAGTTAAATTATATGTTCTTTCTGCTTTGTTGGAAACAAAGAAGTGGAAATTTTATTTGCAAATGGAACTGTAGCCCACAGCAACCATTTATCAATACCACATTAATATTTAAAATTGTCCTTCTGTTTGGAGCCACAGAGGTCTTTTTACACCTCAGAAAAATGTATCATAGTAATATCTTAAATGGTATATCCTGAATGTAAAGTGGAGAACAAACAACTGAGAAAAAGAAGGTGAGAAAGTAATACTTGTCCTTCGAAACAGGTGCTTTGTCTAGGCAGATCAATTTTGGGGACAGGTATATATCAAAGTCAAATGTCTGGATATTTATTCCTTTAACCTATTTCAGACATTTTATTTCTGAGAAAGTCTTCACATACCACCCAAGATTTGTGTACCTTAGCTTGAAGAGTAGGATAAAACATGAAAGTCAGAATCAAGATCAAGTTTGAAATAGCAATAGTAAAATCTTGTATTTGCATAGGAAGTTTTAGTTTACAAAATGTGTTTATTGCCATCATTTATATTTACTCCTTCAACAATCATGTGAGATAAGAAAGAAGCACAAAAAAACAACAACAAACACCTTACCATGTGGAAATAGACTGTCTTTAAAAATGTGTACTCCTTGGAAGAAAAGTTATGACCAACCTGGATAGCATACTCGAAAGCAAAGACGTTACTTTGCCAACAAAGGTCTGTCTAGTCAAGGCTACGGCTTTTCCAGTGGTCATGTATGGATGTGAGAGTTGGACTGTGAAGAAGGCTGAGCGCCAAAGAATTGATGCTTTTGAACTGTGGTATTGGAGAAGACTCTTGAGAGTCCCTTGGACTGCAAGGAGATCCAACCAGTCCATTCTAAAGGATATCAGTCCTGGGTGTTCTTTGGAAGGAATGATGCTAAAGCTGAAACTCCAGTACTTTGGCCACCTCATGCAAAGAGTTGACTGATTGGAAAAGACTCTGATGCTGGGAGGGATTGAGGGCAGGAGGAGAAGAGGACAACAGAGGATGAGATGGCTGGATGGCATCACCGACAAGTTGGTGATGGACAGGGAGGCCTGGCGTTCTGCAGTTCATGAGGTCGCAAAGAGTCGAACATGACTGAGTGACTGAACTGAACTGAAAAATGTGTTAGCAACAGTATTTGAAAGATTTGTTATTTTATTCCTTCTCCTCTATATTCAGATAATATTTTCCAGTGACTTTCACCTAAACAAGCTTTGAAAGGAATATACGTAGTAACACTTCAGCACTTCCACATTAAGTTTTCATTAAGGCCTACACTTCACACACATAAAAATATTAATCCACAAGTAAAGTTTACATAGAAGGAAAACAATATTGTACGCCCAATTTTTCTCAAGATTTAAGTCATCAAACCTGCTAAATTTTAAACTTCCCTATTCTAAGAATTTTTTTCCTCATTTCTTACCATAAGTATTAAGACAATGTCTGGAAACAAAAATTTGTCCAATAGATGGGCAGTGATTTGATTTTTATGGTGTTGTGTAAAACCCTTATGGCTAAGAGATAATCATGTAATTTAAATCTTCAGCACCATGGCCAGCATCTACTTAGTCTAAAAACTTCTGTTTAGACTAGTGATGAAAATCACAGATATCATTTAATTTCAGAGATTAAGGAATCCTTAGGTCAAACAATCAACCATCCATTTAATCCCTGTACCTCCTCTACTGCCATCCAGACTCTCACTTGAATGCATCACTCTCTGGTAATAGTAATGTATACAGTTCACTTTGCTAATGCCATTAACACAAATGAAAAAACCAAGGCTAAAAGCAGTCCTATAGCCCTGAAAAAAAAGTTTATTCTAAATACATGTAACTTTATTTTAGTGTCTAGTATATGTTGGTTCAGTTGATTTACTGGCTTTACTTATTACTACATCCTTCCATCAAGTATAAGGCAAATTGTTCTAAGTTTCTAGGAACTGAAATGGGTTGAGAAGGGAGAAAAAAAAATTGAGGAAGACACAAACCTTTCTCAAGGAATTCATATTTCAGTGGGTAATAGTCACGAGGATACAGTAAACTATAACACTGTAATACATTCTATAATCTAGACAAAATTATTAGAGGAGATAGAAGAAAGAGCAATTCATTCTATTTTAAAATCAATCACTGCTTAGGAGAGTTGGCAATGAAAGATGAGTCAAAATGTTAAAGGGAGATAAGTAAGAGAAGAGGAATTCAGAGAAAACAAACTACATGAGCTAAGCTATAAAATAGTGAAAAAACAGTGGTTTGTGTTTTAGAAACAGTCTCGTATAACTGGAGAAGAGAATATTTGGTGGGTGGACTGAGAACATAATGAGAAGTCAGAATGAAAAATTCTTCAGATGGAATGCTAATGTACTGAGGTTCAATTCTGGTAGTTTTATTTGCAGAGCTGGGGAAGGAATCTATATGATAACCAATATCCTAAATAGTAAACATTGAATAAATTGAGAAATTACCATATCAAATTTGTGTTGGACACGTTGGAGGTATTTGAGTTCAATATCTCTCAATGAAAAGGAACTTTTTATGATGTTTAGCCAACATTTCTCCAAATTGAATTTAGTCATAATGAAATGTTTGGTCATATGGGAAGAACTCACACGGAAGAGATCTGTGGAGTTCCAAGATTATTTAATTACAGTGGTAAAGAGCTATATGAGGTAGGGGCATACTTACTATAATTTAACTAGAACTGGAAAGTCTCATGCCCACCAAAAGAAATATCCCCAAAAATAAATACCCCCTAAACAGATGTCTTGGTGCCAAAAATTACACAATTAATTCATTTGGTATATCCCTCAGTAACATTTTAGTGTTATAAAACTATAAGAGACATATTCTTAACCATGAGCTAAGTGCTGGAAAAGCATGAAGACAATCCAGTATGCATTAAAAGTTAGGAAGAAAAAGAGATTTTAGCAGCAGAATACTAGAGACAAACTTTATATTATCTGTGTAGTGCCAGCCCTGAAAATAACATTTTTTGTAAAAAAGAAATATGTTAAGAATCAAAATCCAATGCTTCCAAGAAACATTTACTAAGAAGCTATTGTGTTTCAGGAGCTGAAATAAAATACTTTAATAAGGACTTCCCTGGTGGTCCAGTGGTTAAGAATCCGCCTGCCAATGCAGGGGACACAGGTTCAATCACTGGCCCAGGAAGATCCCATGTGCCATGGAGCAACTAAGCTTGTGTGCTACAACTAAGCCCCAGCACCACAACTACTGACCCTACACTCTGGTGCTCCCAAACTGCAGCTTCTGAAGCCCGCATATGCTAGAGCCTGTGCTCTGCAACAAGAGAAGCCGCTGCAACGAGAAGCCTGTGCACTGCAACTAGAGAAAGCACATATGCAGCAATGAAGACTCAGCACAGTCAGAAATAAATATTTATAATAGATAAACACTTATAATAAATATATGCATCTACTATAAATAAGCAGAACTCTTCCTGGGCCAGCTGGCTCAGATGGTAAAGAATCTGCTTACAATGCAGGAGACCTGGGTTGGAGCCTTGGGTCAGGAAGTTCCCCTAGAGGACGGCTTGGCAACCCAATCCAGTATTCTTGCCCGGAGAGTCCCATGGATAGAGGAGCCTCTCAGGCTACAGTCCATGGCGTTGCAAAGAGTCAGAGAGGACTGAGTGACTAACACTTTCATGATCATAAATAAATAAATAAAAATATTTTTTAAATACATTAATAAAACATGAATACTTTCTTGAAGAATTTAGTCTCAACTGGGAAAGACAGTGGGCGAAAAGATAATTTTGATAAGATTTGGAATGTGCTCTTTTTAAGATAAAAACAGGATTCTCTGGATACTTATTCTAACAGGAGACTTAGCAAGTGCTTCATGGAGGAGGCAATAATAAAGCTGGTTCTTAAAGAGTAATTTCTAAAAATTTTTTAATTGGAGTATAGGTGATTTACAATGTGTTAGTTTCAGGTGTACACCAAAGTGATTCAGTTATATATATGCATATAGTCATTTTTATGTTCATTTCTCAAATAGGTTATCACAGATTATTGAGTAGAGTTCCCTGTGATATACAATAGGTCCTTGTTGGTTATCTAATATATAGTAGTATGTGTGTGTTCATATCAAGCCCTGATTTATCCCTCTCCACCACGTTTCCCCTTTGGTAACCATAAGTTTGTTTTCAAATCTGTAAGTCTGCTTATGTTTTGTGAATATTCATTTGTATCATTTTTTAAAAAATAGATACCACATATGAATGATACCATATGATATTTGTCTTTGTCTGATTTACTTAGTATGATAATCTCTAAGTCTATCCACGTTGCAGCAAGTGGCATTATTTCATTCCCTTTTTTGTCTGAGTAATATTCCATTGAAAATATGTACCACCTCTTTATCCATTCCTCTGTCAATGGTCATTGAAGTTGCTTCCATTTCTTGGCTACTGAAAATAGTGTTGCAGTGAGCACTGGGGTGCATGTGTCCTTTTGGATTATGGTTTCTCCAGGTATAACTCATTGAAGTTTTGATTTGCATTTCTCTAATGATTAGTGATGTTGAGCATCGTCTCATTTGCTTTTTTGGCCATCTGTATGCCTTCTTTGGAGAAATGTCTATTTAGATTTTCTGCCCAGTTTTTGATTGTGTTGTTTTCTTGACATCGAGCTGCATGAGCTGTATGTATATTTTGGAGACTGACTCCTTGTTGGTCGCTTCATTTGCGAATATTTTCTCCCATTCTGTTGGCTGTCTTTTCGTTTTATTTATGATTTCCTTTGCTGTGCGGAAGCTTTTAAATTTAAGTAAGTCCCATTTGCTTAGCTTTGTTCTTATTTAAATCATTCTAGAAGGTAGCACAGAGTCGGACACAACTGAAGTGACTTAGCAGCGGCAGCAGAAGGTAGATCAAAAAATACATTTTATGATTTATGTCAAAGAATATTTTGACTATGCTTTCCTTTAAGAGTTTTATAGTGTCTGGCTTGCATTTAGGTCTTTGATCCATTTTTAGCTTATATTTGTGTACAGTGTTAGAGAATGTTCTCCTTTAATTATTTTACATGTAACTGCCCAGTCTTCCTAGAACCACTTATTGAAGAGACTGTCTGTTCTTCATTATATATTCTTGCCTTCTCTGCCATAGATTAATTGGCCATAGGTTCATGGGATTATTTCTGGGCTTTTGATCCTCTTCCATTGGTCTGTACTTCTGTTTTTGTGCCAGTAGCATTCCGTTTTTATCGCTATAGCTTGGTAGCATAGTATGAAATCAGGTGGTCTGATTCTGCCAGCTCCGTTTTTCTTTCTCAGGATTGCTTTGGTTTGGGGGAACTTTTGTGTTTCCACATAAATTTTAAAATTTGGAATGATTAAGATTAAGTGAGAACATAAGTTGGGTGTCCTGATCTGATGAGATTGGTGTTCTTATAAGAAAAGACACCAGAAAGCTCTGTTTTATCTCTTCTCAGATGCATGTATCTTGAAAAGGCCATATGGGGACAGAGTGAGAATGCAATTGTTTACAAGACAGGAAGAGATTCCTTACCAGGAACCAACCTTGAAGTATCTTGATCTTGAACTTTTAGCCTCCAAAACTGTGAGAAAATAAATTTCTGTTGTCCAAACTACCCAGCCTGTGGTATTGTAGTATGGAAGTCCAAGCAGACTAATGGAGCTTGTAAGTAAAATAATTAGCACATGTGCTCAAGTCTTCTGACTCCAAATTCCAAGATTTTTAACAGTGCCAAGTATTTTAAAATCTAAGAATCCAGCTACACAAGAAAAATGCACATGAAGTAAAAAGGAAAAGACAACAAATGGCAAAATGTTCAATGAAATATAATCAGATATAAGGAAAGTGGTATTATTAGAGATCTAATAAAGGATTTAAGGATCGATACAATTTTGGCTAGAAAGTAAGATTATTAGGTGGAAATGGTGGAGAAAATAGATAAGAAGGAGCAGAAATGAGCCTGGAATATTAAGGCGGAAGGTTCTTACACTCCATGGGAGAACTGGGATCTGAAACATGATTAGTGAGGTAAGACTAGCTGTGGGCTTGAGGTAAAGCAGAGCCTTGGGCAAGCCCAGCAGAAGTTCATTGCCATTGAAACCATCTCCACTTCTGAGGCAGCTTTGAAGACAGAGTTATGCTTGGCGGGATAGAGGACCTTTACTTCCGAGCCAGGGGCCTGGCTAATGTTTAATCACCCTTAATTCAAGATATTCCTTTGTGACAGGAGTTTTATGAGAGGATATCTCACCAAAAAGGAGTGTCTAATAATGTTAGACATGGTCCAGAATTAGAAAGCTTTTTAGTAGTAGGAAGCAAAAAGAGCTGGAGTGGGGGGAAAGCCAGGAATTTATGATAGGGATGAAAGCCAAAATGTATTACAATGCACTCAGGATTGATTTTAATCAAGTATGGTGAGGTCAACAGACTAGGAATGACGGCTACTGAAAAAAAAAAGGGGGCGGGGTGCTTATCGCTATAGTTCCCAAGAGACAGAGGCATTCCATGGCCTGCAGGACCACACAAAGAAGCACTTGGGTCAGTCAGGAGCAGAGAGAAGAAGAAATTATGAGGCAGAGTAATTTTGAGGTAGGCGTTTTGAGAGGAGGAATGGGTAAGTACACAGTGGTTAGTTTAGGGTCACATAGTTTGAATAATTTCAATAGGTTCTAGGCTATAGAGGTGATCCCCGGTTGCATGCTAAGCCACTTCAGTTGTGTCTGATTCCTTGTGATGCTAAGGACTGTAATCTTCCAGGCTTCTCTGTCCATGGAATTCTCCAGGCAACAATACTGGAGTGGGTTGCCATTTCCTACTCCAGGGAATCTTCCCCACCCAGGGACTGAACTCATGTCTCCTGTATTGGCAGGTAGGTTCTTTACCACTAGCACCACCTGGGAAGCCAAATCCCCAGTTATCTGATACCTAGTCACAGGGAGACTACTTGTTTGGCGTGTAAGAATTTGCAATGGAGGTGGTTGGAGGTTACAAGCTCTGATTGATTGGTTTGCATGTCAAAGGTATGCTCACAGGCAAGTTGTTTGCTATCTCTAGGAACTAGAGAACTGCTGGGAAGGGCAACACTTCCCATGTTCCCCAAGGCACCCAAGATGTCAAATATAGGAAATTAAAAATATCACTAATATTCAAAACCCTGTCTAAAATGTGTAGAATGAAAAAGTGAACTGAAAGAATAGGTAAGGAGTCAGGAGGTGATGTGAATCTGATATCTGGATCTTATAATACTTGATTTAGCCACTTGGATTCAGAAATGTAGATAGATGATGGTAGATAGATAGATGGGCTTCCCTAGTGGTTCAGTGATAAAGAATCCACCTGCAATGCAGGAGACCCAGGAGACACGGGTTCAGTCCCTGGGTTGGGAAGTTCCCCTGGAGGAGGGCATGGCAACCTACTCCACTATTCTGGCCTGGAGAATCCCACGGACAGAGGAGCCTGGCAGGCTACAGTCCAAGGGGTCACAAAGAGTTGGACATGACCAAAACAACTGAGCATGCATGCAGGTAGATAGATATTGTTATGCCACTGAAGATGGTTGCTCTCTTGCTCTCTGATATCCCTGCCTGACTAGTGCCTGCTTCACATACACCTATTCATATGACTGACCATCCTTCATACTTGCCCCAAGCTCCAGCTAGTGATTACTCTTGTTAAAGGGACAGTGAGAGGCATGCCTCTCTACAGATTTCCCTGGTCACAAATAAACCCATCTGACATCAATTCCCCTAAAACTGGCAATCCTCCCTTCCCTGTACCCCTCCCCTGGGAGGAAAGACTACCACTATGTCCTGCCTTGGAGAAGGCAATGGCAACCCACTCCAGTACTCTTGCTTGGAAAAGCCCATGGACTGAGGAGCCTGATAGGCTGCAGTCCATGGGGTCGCTAGGAGTCAGACACAACTGAACGACTTCACTTTCACTCTTCACTTGCATGCACTGGAGAAGGAAACAGCAACCCACTCCAGTGTTCTTGCCTGGAGAATCCCAGGGATGGAGGAGCCTGGTGGGCTGCCGTCTATGGGGTCGCACAGAGTCGGACACAACTGAAGCGACTTAGCAGCAGCAGCAGCATGTCCTGCCTACCATCTGTGGCACAAGGTGGGGTGTTGCTCCAGAACTTTGCTCCAAACATGTAAGCTACCCCATCCATTAAACCCTTGATGTCTCTGTTGCTGATTACGGGTTCTTTCTTCCATCTTGAAGCTGGGCAAGTGCAGGCCTTACAGGCCTATGGGGTGCAGCCCAACAGAGAGAGGGTATTTTTTCCCCTTTTGTTTTAAAGGGGCTGCAACATAACCAGGCTGCATTTGGCAACAGCCTGTAGGTTTGTTAGGTAAACCAGAAATAGATTCAAATAACTGCATTTTTGGAAATTTATGAAGGCATTAAGGCCTAAGAATATTATGCTGGGTATGACCTTACCAAATCATGCCCTTGTGGGTTGAAGCAATTAATGTACCTCCAAATTTACAGTTATGATATTCAGGTATTAGGTTACTTAACTTTAAGTCTCTGGCTCAGTACCTTTTAATGTTCTGAACTTTTAATTCTGATCATTAAATATTTAAAACAGAAATGATTCTAAACCACATTTCATTAACAGGCTCTGTTTTAAATGAGTTTCTTTGTATAAGTAATGCCACTTTGTGCTCGATTTGTTCAAAAACTATTTAAAATCCCTCGAACCTCAAATGTATTATTATGTCATAATGCCAATCTCATTTATGGAAATACATGTATGAGAACAGAAATATTTCATGTCATTCTTTCTTTGCTTCCCCAGAGAGAGCTGAATGTACTTCTTTAAAGCAAAGTGACAATTTCTGAATCAGGTTTATTTAATCTTTAAAAGAATTGCATAGAACAATCAAACATGAGCATTAATGAGAAACATATGTGAGGTTCCACATACTCTGTAAATGAATGCAAAGTAGCGTTCCAATCAACAAGGGGTCAGGTTTCCTTGCCTGTTTCCGTACCTGTGAAATCAGAGAGCACGAGAGGGTGAGTGTAGGTGTGTGACCATTCATGATTCCATGTGTAGGTCTGTGTGTGTTGTGAAAGGCCTGCCTCTGCTGCAGCTCCCAGCAGCCTAAAGAAGCAATCTTTTACATGAAGCAAGACACACTCTGGGATATTAACACTCTACCATTTCCAAGAGCCTCTGTTCACACCAGCTCCAGAGTAAACACCATGAAAGAAGGAGCCTCAAGCTGCTAAAAAGCACACAAAGCAACAAGAGAAACAGTTCCAAATCCCATAAAAATGGAAAATGTTTCAAGAACAACTGCTCGTTTGTTCAGAGAGTGCCCACAGAGCAGGAGGGTAAATAAAACTCAGTACCTGTTAGATTTATAGGCAAATAACCATTATCTGCTATGTGTAGATGAGTGAAGGATAATTTTATGCAAGCCACAATAAGTAAATTCAAACAGTAAGAAACAAGCTTGCACAGTAAGAGCAGGAAGTTCAGAAAATAAGGAAAGAGCATTTTCTGTTGCTGGATCACCAACCTGGGAAATCCATTATAGAGCAAAAGACTGGAACAGGATTTTATAAAGGCATTGGCTTGAAATAGAGCTTTGAATCCCTTGGGATTTGTGTGGTGACTTCGTATAGGCAAGATTTTGCTCCCCAAGATCTAATTACTAATTGGCCTTACATAGTGGATTATGAAAAGTGAAAGTGGAGAGTGAAAAAGTTGACTTAAAGCTCAACATTCAGAAAACGAAGATCATGGCAGCCAGTCCTATCACTTCATGGGAAATAGATGGGGAAACAGTGGAAACAGTGTCAGATTTTATTTTGGGGGGGCTCCAAAATCACTGCAGATGGTGACTGCAGCCATGAAATTAAGAGATGCTTACTCCTTGGAAGAAAACTTATGACCAACCTAGATAGCATATTCAAAAGCAGAGATATTACTTTGCCGACTAAGGTCCATCTAGTCAAGGCTATGGTTTTTCCTGTGGTCACGTATGGATGGGGAGTTGGATTGTGAAGAAGGCTGAGTGCCGAAGAATTGATGCTTTTGAACTGTGGTGTTGGAGAAGACTCTTGAGAGTCCCTTGTACTGCGAGGAGATCCAACCAGCCCATTCTGAAGGAGATCAGCCCTGGGATTTCTTTGGAAGGAATGATGCTAAAGCTGAAACTCCAGTACTTTGGCCACCTCATGAGAAGAGTTGATTCATTGGAAAAGACTCTGATGCTGGGAGGGATTGGGGGCAGGAGGAGAAGGGGACGACAGAGGATGAGATGGCTGGATGGCATCACTGACTCGATGGGCATGAGTCTGAGTGAACTCCGGGAGTTGTTGATGGACANTCATTGGAAAAGACTCTGATGCTGGGAGGGATTGGGGGCAGGAGGAGAAGGGGACGACAGAGGATGAGATGGCTGGATGGCATCCCTGGGTGTGAGTCTGAGTGAACTCTGGGAGTTGGTGATGAACAGGGAGGCTTGGCATGCTGTGATTCATGGGGTCGCAAAGAGTCGGACACGACTGAGCGACTGAACTGAACTGAAGTGGCTCAATCATGTCCGACTCTTTGCAGCCCCATGGACTGTAGCCTACAAGGCTTCTCTGTCTATGGAATTTTCCCGGCAAGAGTACTGGAGTGGGTTGCAATTTCCTTCTCCAGCATTGCAGGCAGACACTTTACCATCTGAGCCACCAGGGAAGCTCCCCACCCCCCCGAAGCCCCATCCACCCACCCAAAAAAATAGCTTACAGCACTGGCCTTTCCCAGGCGGTCTCCCATCCAAGTACTAACAGGCCCGACCCTGCTTAGCTCCCGAGATCAGACGAGATCAGGAGTGTTCAGGGTGGTATGGCTGTAGACTCCTGCTATTTACCTGGGGCAAACTATGGTAGAGGTAATGAAGATAATGGTGATCTCCTTCAAAAGGTCCCATGCATGTACTGCTACACTCAGTGCCCCCAACCCTGCAGCAGGCCACCACTGACCCATGCCTCCACTGGAGACTCCTGGATACTCACAGGCAAGTGAATGTCTATGTCTAACCTCAGTTACATCCTGTACTCCAGCATTGTGAATAACCTAATAATTTGTAAAGAGCTAGCATTTCCTCATGCCTCCCTATCTTTCTATGTGTGATTCCTTCTATCTGAAATGTCTCCTCAACCCTCTTATGGCCAAGCTAATTTTTCAAAAATTCAGCTTTGATATCATTTCCCCTGTGAAGCTGTCACAATCTACAGGCATACCTTGCACTCCTCACACTGAATTAGAATTGTTTTTCTTCTTTGGTTTTCCCACTAGATTGTGAGCCTTGTATCTCATCTCCTATGGTACCTATATTACTATTTTTTTCAGTTGTTAAGTTGTGTTCAATTCTTTGTGACCCCATGGACTGCAGCTTGCCAGGCTCCTCTGTTCTTCACTATCTCCTGGAGTTTGTTCAAATTCATCTGCATTGAGTCTGTGATACTATCTAGCTATCTCATCCTGTGCTGTCCCCTGCTCCTTTTGCTTTCCATCTTTCCCAGCATGGGCGTCTCTTCCATGAGTTGGCTCTAGTACTATTATAGGAGCTGAACTATAGCTAGGTGCTCAGTTTTGAATGAACATGAGAAATTGCTTCTGTTAAGCCAAAAGTTATTTGAAGACAGCTATTATGATATTAAAAAGCATAGATATTACTTTGCCAACAGAGGTCCATCCAGTCAAGGCTATGGTTTTTCCAGTGGCCATGTATGGATGTAAGAGTTGGACTCTGAAGAAAGCTGAGCACTGAAGAATTGATGCTTTTGGACTGTGGTGTTGGAGAAGACTCCTGAGAGTGCCTTGGACTGCAAGGAGATCCAACCAGTCCATTCTGAAGGAGACCAATCCTGGGTGTTCATTGCAAGGACCGATACTGAGGCTGAAACTCCAGTACTTTGGTCACCTCATTCGAAGAGCTGACTCATTGGAAAAGATCCTGATGCTGGGAGGGATTGGGAGCAGGAGGAGAAGGGGACAACAGAGGATGAAATGTTTGGATGGCATCTCCAACTCGATGTACATGAGTTTGGGGGAACTCCGGAAGTTGGTGATGGATAGGGAGGCCTGGCGTGCTGTGATTCATGGGGTTGCAAAGAGTCAGACACGACTGAGCAACTGAACTGAACTGATTATGACTAAGGGGCTTCCCAGGTTGCATTAGTGGTAAAGAACCCACCTGCCAATCAGGATACATAGTAGACTCGGGCTGGATCTCTGGGTCGGTAAGATCCCTTGGAGAAGGGCACTGCAACCTCTCTAGTATTCTTGCCTGGAGAATCCCATGGAGAAGGCAGCTTGGCTGGCTACAGTCCTTAGGGTTGCAAAGAGTCCGACATGACAGAAGCGACTTAGCATGCATGCACGTCTTAGTTTAAAAAGTTAAGACTGCTGAAAACTCAACCACGCTAATAATAAGCTCTGAAACACCAATCCTTACAAACTCTCTCATTCCTACTTAGAATTATTTAAGAAGGTCTTTGCAGGATCTAGCTGCTGCTGCTGCTGCTAAGTCACTTCAGTCGTGTCCGACTCTGTGCGACCCCATAGACAGCAGCCCACTAGGCCCCCATCCCTGGGATTTTCCAGGCAAGAACCCAGGATCTAGAGAGCAAATCAAATACTTAACCAAAAAATGGCCTGCGTGTACGTTCAGTTGTGTTAGACTCTTTGCAACCATATGGTGTGTATCTAGCCAGCAAGGCACCTCTGTCCATGGGGATTCCCCAGGCAAGAATACTGGAGTGGGTTGCTATGCTGCTACTGCTGTCACTTCAGTCGTGTCCAACTCTGTGTGACCCCAGAGAGGGCAGCCCACCAGGTTCCCCTGCCCCTGGGATTCTCCAGGCAAGAATACCGGAGTGGGTTGCCATTTCCTTCTGCAGTGTATGAAAGTGAAAAGTGAAAGTGAAGTCACTCAGTCGTGTCTGACTCTTCGAAACCCCATGGACTGCAGCTTACCAGGCCCCTCCATCCATGGGATTTTCCAGGCAAGAGTACTGCAGTGGGTGCCATTGCCTTCTCCGATGGGTTGCTATGCCCTCCCCCAATGGATCTTCCCCACCCAGGGACTGAACCGGATGGAGCCTCTTATTGGCAGGCAAGTTCTTTGCCACTAGTGGCACCTGGGAGAATGGCACAGCCTTCTACATGGAAGAATAAGTACGTATGGAACAATGAGAAGAGATACGTGTACCTACTTTTCAAAAAAGGTCAACCTGTTAACAAAATTACTGTCAAACTCTCTGTACCTTCTGTTTGAAAGTTCCTATGGCACATGGATACCTGTGATATTATTTTTCTATACTTTTCTATACTGTATTTTTAAAATTTTCAAAATGAAAACTAAAAATAACTTTGAAAAGCTATGCAGAACTTTCTTTTGCCTTGCCCCACTGCTTGACTTAAATCTTTACCCATCTATTAAAGTTATAAATAAGAGTATGTACTGTATGTGAGGTTTATTTGTTTGTCAATATGAAGTGTCTACTGAGGCTTCTATTGTTTTTTTTCAGAATGGTTTTTACCTCTTCCAATGTAAGTACTAAAACTATTTAACTCTGCAAAAGCTATTGTCCCTTTTTTCCCTTTTCACAGCACGGGAAGAAATGGAGGATAAGTGCTGCTCTCTGCGTTTTAGAGATGAGTGGATGCAGTTGTAAATGCATCACTGACTGGCTCTGTGCCTTTCTGAATCACTACACCAAGGTCCCCGAAATGGTAACATTTTATGGCCTACAAAAAGTTTCGTCATTAACTACCTTCGTATCTTCTGTCCCCACGGCCCATGTGTCATGCTAAGTCGTTCAGATGTGTCCAACTCTTTGAGGCCCCTTGGGCTGGCTCATGGAATTTTCCAAGCAAAAATACTGGCATGGGTTGTCATTTCCTCCTCCAGGGAATTTTCCTGACCAGGGATCAGTCCCCGCATCTCCTTCATCTCCTGCATCAGCGGGCAGATTCTTTACCTCTTGAGTTACCTGGGAAGCCCTATGGCCCATGTATAATATCTTAAATAAGTACAGCTTTCAGAATTTATTGATAAAGTATAATTTTTGTTTACTATTTAGACTTCTAGAGATAAACTTTAAAGCCCAGTTACTAAGATTAATTAGGAGGGAAAGTATTATACTTCCCAGTAATTTAAATTACTTTTGACTTCTTCCAATTACTGTTTATGCTAAGTTGAGAATTGCTACATATTTTGGATATATATCTAACTGTTAGATTCTAGTGTATTTGTGGGTATCAATATGTCTTTTAGAATCAGAAACAATCATATAGAATATAAATTTATTTTTGAACATGCTCTCCAGGTATCTAAATCACTATGTTTGGATTTTAGTGTCAGGAGGCAATAGCCTGATTGTTTTGGTTAGAAATTCATTGCATGTTTTTTGCATCTATATGGAGGATCTGATAGGCTCCATCTATAAGAAGCTGCTTATTCAGTATGTTAGTTTTTTAAATGCTGCTCAAAAAAAGAGGCTGCCTTCTTCTGATAAACCCCAGACTTTAATAACATGTCCTCTGAATTAATTCTATAAATGCAGTACTAAAGTTCAGCACAGCGATCTAGGCTGTTTAATTAGCTCACAGCTGCACTGCTGGGATAACATTTCTTGTTGAGGAGTTAGCTTGGTTTTCATTTGGGCTCTGGTTCATAGTTCAGTGGTCATTTTAACCATTCTTAAAGAATTGCTTGTATTTGCTTTCAAGGAAGACCATATACTCTCTTGCTTAATCATTACTCAGAAACACTTATTAGTAATCTTGTCATGATTACTTTATAGCTGTTGATTTGGCCTTAATATAATAAATGGTGGCAATCTTCTAGACATAGAAGGAGACTGTGGGATCAAAAAATTATCTGAGTTACTAGTTTAACTAGTATGTAAGTCACACAGAGCCAAAATCTCAAGTGCTTTACTATTTCAAAATTCATTAAGCTTTTAAAATCTCCTTTTTAATGATGAATATTTGTTGTTCAGTCCCTCGATCGTGTCTAACTCTTTGTGACCCCATGGACTACTGCACACCAGGCTTCCCTGTCCTTCACCAATTCCCAGAGCTTGCTCAAACTCATGCCCATTGAGTTGGTGATGTCATTCAACCATCTTGTCCGCTGTCATCCCCTTCTCATTCCACCTTCAATCTTTCCCAGAATCAGGGTCTTTTCTAAGAGTCGATTCTTCACATCAGGTAGCCAAAGTATTGGAGCTTCAACTTCAGCATCAGTCCTTCCAATGAGTATTCAGGATTGATTTCCTTTAGGATTGACTGGTTGGATTTCCTTTCACTCCAAAAGACTCTCAAGACTCTTCTCCAACACCACAGTTTGAGAGCATCAATTCTCCAGTGCTCAACTTTCTTTATGGTCCAACTCACATCCATACATGACTACTGGTGATGAAGAATAGAGATTATAAAATGTTAATAAAATACCTTTTAAGGTGTATTCAATTTGACTGTTTCTACATTTTCCAGTAAATTGTATTATTTGCATATATACTACAAAATATGAAGACAATATAAAATGTGGCAGATTAAATGGAAGTTGAATATAAATACATATTCATTTAATGTCTACTAGAACAAACTACATGATTTAATTTTATACTTACAGCCACACTAGAAGACTGTCTCCATTTACACAGGGGAGAACCAAAGAATCAGAATAGTTAAGGCACTTGTTCAAAGTCACATAAC
The DNA here is from genome assembly GCA_006410615.1 of Neotragus moschatus. Classification (NCBI taxonomy): domain Eukaryota; kingdom Metazoa; phylum Chordata; class Mammalia; order Artiodactyla; family Bovidae; genus Neotragus; species Neotragus moschatus. The sequence goes on along the minus strand of SJYA01002193.1, from coordinate 646,751 downwards.
TGACAAATTTCAGAACTGGGATTTGAATCCAGGCCTGATTTCCATCAAAGCTCAAGCTGTTTCTAAATGTCATATTGCCTCCTCCTCAAACCCAAGTTTAAGATTCATCTTTCACATAATATTCAATTTAATTCTCTTGGCATGAGTTTACACAATGTGTACTATACTGTCACATATTTAGGTATTTCTTTGGAATTATTTTTATTGTTACTTCATGACTTGTTGAAGGTATTGGATGTACATATTCCCTGGGTCCAGACACTATATGTTCTACTTCCTTTTATGCCTCCCAGCAAGAACCACTTTGGACAAGTAATACAGTCTTTCACACTGGTTTTATCAGGGTATGATTACAGAGATCTTTAGTTAGAATAGGAATACCTCAATGAAGACCTCAATGAAGAAGGCTGAGTGCCAAAGAATTGATGCTTTCGAATTGTGGTGCTGGAGAAGGCTCTTGAGAGTCCCTTGGACTGCAAGGAGATCCAGCCAGTCAATCCTAAAGGAAATCAACCTTGAATCTTCATTGGAAGGACTGAGGCTGAAGTGGAAGCTCCAATATTTTGGCCACCTAATGCAAAGAGCTGANCAATGAAGAAGGCTGAGTGCCAAAGAATTGATGCTTTCGAATTGTGGTGCTGGAGAAGGCTCTTGAGAGTCCCTTGGACTGCAAGGAGATCCAGCCAGTCAATCCTAAAGGAAATCAACCTTGAATCTTCATTGGAAGGACTGAGGCTGAAGCGGAAGCTCCAATATTTTGGCCACCTAATGCAAAGAGCTGACTCATTGAAAAAGACCCTGGTACTGGGAAAAACTGACAGGAGAAGGGGGCATCAGAGAATGAGATGACTGGATGGCATCACCAACTTAATGGACATCAGTTTGAGCAAAGTCTGGGAGATAGTGAAGGAAAGGGAAGCCTGGCATGCTACAGTCCATGGTGTCACAAAGAGTCAGACATGACTTAGTCTGTCTGAACAACCTCAAAAAACGTTCCCAGGAATACAGAAGGCCACGTACACATGCTTTATCAGTAGAATAATGATAGTTCAAAGAGAATTTAACACTCCAAACCAAAATGATAAAATTTTCATCCTCGTTGATAGATTATTTAGTGTTGAAGTATTGTTGTAGTCCTATAAACAAGGCACTATTACTTGGGGAAATAATTTTGCTGTGATAAACTCTTTATTCAATGGTAAAGTGGCTTCATATAACTTACACTGAAACAAGGAATGTAATGAATATTTTAAAATTTAAATATAAAAAGTTAGGTGAATTGTATAAGAAATGAAATGCCAGTGGCCAGACATATAACTCAATTCAGGGACTGTGTGTGATGGTAGCAGACCATTAAAAGGGGCTAGAGTTTGGAACTGGGAAAGCCAGAGAGGCAGACGAAGTGAAAATCTTGACAAGATAAGGTAATCAGCCATCAGAGCATTTTTTTCAAGAAACAAGCATAAGTAAAATTCAAGATGAACCAGGGAGGTCAGAAACTAAGCAATAAGCAAGCAGAAGTGAGTATAAATAGATGTGAGAAGTAAGTCTACTCACTGGGTCAGAAACTGGAGAGGCAAGCAGAAGATCATGAGGACACGGTCACTGGAGTTTAAAGAGCTACTGAAACGAGTATTTACCAGCATGGTTACTGGCAGAGTGTGAGAACCTGGAAGCCATAGATTCCAAAAGAGAAACGCAAAGCAAAGAGTCAGATCTTAGACTTCTAGGGGTTTCCCTGGTGGCTCAGATCGTAATGAATCTGCCTGCAATGCAGGAGACCTGAGTTCTTTCCCTGCATCAGGAAGATCCCCTGGAGAAGGAAAGGGCAACTCACTCCAGTATTCTTGCCTTGAGATTTCCATAAACAGAGAAGCCTGGCAGGCTACAGTCCATGGGGTCAAAGGAGTCGGACACAGTTGAGGTGACTAACACTTTCACTCACTGGACTTCTAGCCTGCAGAATTGTAAGAAAGTAAACTTTAAGTACCTTAAGTCATCCATCCAGCATGTGGTGTGTTATTATGGCAGCCCTGGCTGACTAATACAGTCCAATTATCAGTGCCCATGACCATCCCTACTGAGAAGAACTGCACCAGACTCCCTTGAACTCTTTAACAACTGTAACCACAATGGGAAACCCCAGCTCTGAGTCACCAGAGAATATTGTGCAAACCTATATTGCTATAAAATTGTATGCTAAATTTGCCTGGGCCTTGGGTAACATTTTATCCTTTGCTCCCCCTTCAGTTTCTTTCATCAGCCCATTCCAGTACTTCCTTAACCTTATTCAGTTCTGGCTTATGACTATAAACACCTATGATTGTATAATGAATATTAAGATGGCATTTGTGTCCCTGTGTCACCCCTCCTCTAAACTTTAAGTTTTACTTTTCTCACACTCTTTTCTTCTTGCCTTTTTCTTCTACATCAGAGAAAGAAATGCTCCTTTTTCTTTCCAAGGTGACTCCCCTCTGTTTTTGAACCTATCTTATTCTGATCTGCACACTCCCCAGCATTATCAGCTTCCCTCACCATCAAAACCACATATGTCAACAAACTGACTTTCTGACCTGGTTTTTGATGATTGGTAAATTGGCTTTTTTTTTTTTTTTCAACATAGGTCACCCTTGAACACATGGGTTTGGGTTCACTTACACGTGGATTTTTTTTTTTTTTTGTACCTATATACTATAGTACTGCTCCATTTGCAATTGATTGAATCTGAGGATTCAGAACCTCTGGCACAGAAGGAAGGCTGACTCTAAAGTTACAGGCATATTTTCAACTTCTGGGAGTGTGGGTGCCCCTTAACAGCTGTGTTGTTCAAGGTTCAACTTTATTTCTACCTGGAAGAGACAAAAAAAAGACCCTGAAAGGAGTTCCTCCAGGTCACCAGAATAAAAGAACAAGGCAGTGAATAAACATTGAGAATTCATCATTGGAGAGGTGATAGTTCATTTGTTTATTCATTTCAAACTAATTTTATTTCAATCACCTATTATGTGCCAGATCTTATGAAGCCTGGCATGTAATAAATGCTTAATAAAAGTATCTTTGTATAAAAAGATAGATTAATTACTATGTGGATGCTAATGCCTCCTAAGTAGGTATCTTCCATGTTTTTCTTCCTTAGTAAGCTGGGAGGATAACTGTCAAGATCAACAAATGCTTAATGAATAAATTAATGATTACCATTATCCTTACCCTCCAGGCTCTGAAGTCATACAAATTGTTCAAAGAAACAAAGGAGGGGTTTCAAAGGAACGGTAGGCAATAAAGAAAAATTATATAAAACCATTGTGGTGCTGGAGAAGACTCTTGAGAGTCCCTTGGACAGCAAGGAGATCCAACCAATCAATCCTAAAGGGATTCAACCCTGAATATTCATTGGAAGGACTGATGCTGAAGCTCCAATACTTTGGTCATCTGATGGGAAGAGATGATTCACTGGAAAAGACTCTAATGATGGGAGTGATTGAGGGCAGGAGGAGAAGCGGGCGGCAGAGGATGAGATGGTTGGATAGCATCACCGACTCAATGGACGTGAGTTTGAGTAAACTCCAGGAGATAGTGAAGGACAAGGAAGACTGGTGTGCTGCAGTTCACAGGGGTCACAAAGAATCAGACACAACTTAGTGACTGAACAACAACAATAACTACATAAACACTAAATAATCTGAAAAATGTAAAATGTACCACAGATGTGAGAAAATCCCTCTGATTTTCCTATTTTTAGCATAAAAACATACTGAAGTAAACACAGATCAGGGAGGGTGGAGCAGAAAGCTGTGAGTCTGGATCTTTGATGTCTGTGTTCAACAGCTAAATCAATCATATTATCACCTCCCCCTGAACTTTTAATGTGAGAATAAGTCCCTACTTATTAATGAAGTAAAAATATACTTTCTTATTTATAGCACATTCACTTGTAATAAGGGATAAAGACTATATGCTTACTAATAATAATGACAACATTTATTGAGCATTTAGTACACACCAAATATTCTAAGAGCTGTACATAAACAACTTACCAAACGTCACAACAAGCCTAGATGCACTGTAACTCACCATTACTAATGGAAAAATAAATGAGTTACTCAAGGAGGTGAAATATAACAAAGGGAGAAATCTGTTTCATANGCTTACTAATAATAATGACAACATTTATTGAGCATTTAGTACACACCAAATATTCTAAGAGCTGTACATAAACAACTTACCAAACGTCACAACAAGCCTAGATGCACTGTAACTCACCATTACTAATGGAAAAATAAATGAGTTACTCAAGGAGGTGAAATATAACAAAGGGAGAAATCTGTTTCATAGACAATAAAGTGTTAGTCTCTCAGTTGTGTCCAACTCTTTGTTACCCATGGACTGTAGCCCACCAGGCTTCTCTGTCCATGAAATTCTCCAGGCAAGAATTACTGGAGTGGGTTGCCATTTACTTCTCCAGAGGATCTTGCCAACCCAGAGATTGAACCTGGGTCTCCTGTATTGCAAGCAGATTCTTTACTACCTGAGCCAGCAGGGATACCCTTAGATAATACAAGGATAGGAAAATGGACATGGTAAACCTGTTTATTCTCAGTACATTTCCTGGCATTTCTATTGCTCATCTTATTTTGCATTAATTTGAATCTTCTAGACATTTTGTGGCTCAAATCTGGTCCAAATCCTCCTGTAGGAAGTCTTCCTCAACAGTATTTAAGTAAGAGCTCCTCCCTCTGTTTTTTTTTTTTTTTTATTCTCTGGAATTTAGATTTAGTGCCATAACCCATGACCTAGATATTACATATAGGGTAGGAAAAAATAAAAAAAGCCTTATACCTTGAAGAGTACAGGATGTTAAATAATTCCATCAAATTTTGACATCTAACTGTTCACATTTTTCATCTATAAAAATTTTCCATTGAAAATTCTTATTCTAGGGTTACCTGTAATCATCCATCATTAATTCAGAACTAATAGGTAACAGTTCTCTGTTGATTTTGGCTAAGTAATGTTTGTCTTCATATNACAGGATGTTAAATAATTCCATCAAATTTTGACATCTAACTGTTCACATTTTTCATCTATAAAAATTTTCCATTGAAAATTCTTATTCTAGGGTTACCTGTAATCATCCATCATTAATTCAGAACTAATAGGTAACAGTTCTCTGTTGATTTTGGCTAAGTAATGTTTCTCTTCATATCTCTCTCTGGTGATCCAGGTTAATGGAAATTTGAGAACACACACAACTACTTTCTATGAAGCATTGAATGTTTTTCCTCTCCTGCCTCCATACACCTGTCAGCTTTCTTTAACAGTTTGAAGTGATTAGAAGTGACACATTCACATATGTATAAATGTGTATTTTGGGAAATATGCCGCTGTTGGTATGTCTTTATTTTGTCCCCTTGTTAGGTGCATGTGACAGAATTTTTGAGGGAATAAAGAGTCAAATGCTTCCATTTACACTTAATTACATTGAGGGTTTTAGAAAGCTCTCTCCATGAGTTATACAAGATTAGTTCATATTGAATTGGTCAGCTTATCAGAAAAGATGTCAATAGTTTAGATTAATGCCACTAAATGAAACATTTGGAAAAGACTCTGATGCTAGGAAAGATTGAAAGCAGAAGAGGGCAACACAGGATGAGATGGTTGGATGGCATCACCAATTCAGTGAACATGAACTTGGGCAAACTCTGGGAGACGGTGAGGGACACAGAAGCCTGGCGTGCTGCAAACCAGGGGGTCACCAAGAGTCAGACACAACTTGGCGACTGAACAACAAAATGGAACATACTTTTAACAGTTTGCAAAATATATCATTTTGAATACACAGTCTGTCTTCAATGTTAACATTTCAAATGGTAACTTGCCATAGGATTTAAATATCTTTATATACTGTTTTCATTGTAACCAAAAAAGATATTTAAATTGTATTCAAATAATTTTGCAAAATTAAGTATTTCAACAATAAATTGCATCATTATTTTGTTCTTATGCAGTGATATGTCTCCGGATTAAACCCATAAAATAAGTGCAGTATAAGATTAAAAGGATATGATAATGTCAAACACAGTGGCATCTTGTAAGTAGCTTCATTTTTTTACATAAATGTTAATTAAGCAAACCAAAACTCTTGATTATTAACAATGAAAAATATGCCATTAAAAGGGTTTCATTGCTAAACTTTTGGGAAAAAAAGATGAATTTCCTAATTTAATGTGTACAATTATTTATATATTGCTTCCTATTTGAATGGAAATATAAAAACCAAATGGCACAGTATAATCATCTTAACTATGACAGTAAACATATACTATTACATGTAACTCACATGTCATTAAAATGCACATAAATATGTTCTAGGATAAGGAAATCCTATGGACAGAGGAGCCTGACAGGCTGCAGCCCATGGGGTCACAAAAGTCAGACAAGACTTAGCGGCTAAGCCACCAGCCATATATGTATATGAGCCCCATACATGAAAACTCTATTGAAATCATGTTCTAAAGTGAAGATGTTGAGTAACTTTTCACAACCACAACACTTATCAGGATATATTTTATTATCTGGGACTGCAACGAANGACTTAGCGGCTAAGCCACCAGCCATATATGTATATGAGCCCCATACATGAAAACTCTATTGAAATCATGTTCTAAAGTGAAGATGTTGAGTAACTTTTCACAACCACAACACTTATCAGCATATATTTTATTATCTGGGACTGCAACAAACCCACAAAGTAAACAGATCCTAGTTTAATCTATTACCCATTTTGAAAGTGCACTATAGTAATGAATCATATGTTATTTAATGTCAAATTCTTGATTAAAGTAGAATACATAATTCAATTTTCTACTAGAGGAAAAGTTGGACAAAAGCCAGTGATTCTTAAATGTCTCTAAGCCGTTTAGAAAAGTTAATCTGTTCTTCTATTAAGAAGTTTAGAAATAGTGTCAGGAATGGCTGTTGTGCCCACCACCAATTTCTTAACAGTAATTAATGACAGAGAGAGAGAAAAAAGTATCATCATACCCAGTGCTTATTTTGCATGTCTAGGGCACAGCTCAAAATGTTGGCACTGNAAGCTGAAACTCCAGTACTTTGGCCACCTCATGAGAAGAGTTGATTCATTGGAAAAGACTCTGATGCTGGGAGGGATTGGGGGCAGGAGGAGAAGGGGACGACAGAGGATGAGATGGCTGGATGGCATCACTGACTCGATGGGCATGAGTCTGAGTGAACTCCGGGAGTTGTTGATGGACAGGGATGCCTGGCATGCTGCGATTCATGGGGTCGCAAAGAGTCGGATACGACTGAGTGACTGAACTGAACTGAGTGGATTATGGAGAATTAGTATATTGGGAGTTTTTACGTAACAGAGTGCACTGTATAAATTCCCTGGGAGCCTTCATGGTGTATCCAATTTTTGAATAAATCAGTTTCAATCAAGTATCATCAAAAACCAAACACCCTAAGCAAAGGAGCTTGGGATTTTATGGATGTGGGTCCCAGAGCAGTATAGTTTTCAAATCAAATAGTGCTTTTATAAAATTTTTCAAGAGCAGGACATTTGACTTAGTCAAGTTTAAAATCTCCTTAAATTCTGTAGATTTTAAGCTTGAAAGTGAAATCAAGGTGTTTTAAGTTCAGGTTTCAACTGTGTGTGTGTGTGTGTGTGTGTGTGTGTGTGTGTGTGTGCGCTCAGTCATGTGCAACTCTTTGCAACACCATGGACTGTAGGCTGCGAGTCTCCTCTGTTTCCCAAGACTTTCCTGCCAAGAATACTGGAGTGGATTGCCATGTCCTTTTCCAGGGATCTTCTCAATTTGCTTCTTATTAAATGGTGGTTTCCTGGGTGGAGGTGAAAGATGAAAAGGGAAGTTTTTAAAGAATTACATAAAATGCCTGTAAATATATTCATTAAAATAAGAGCATCAATTTACTTCTAACAAACCATGTTTTAATGAGGCATGTGTCAAAGAATGTGACATTTATATATCTCAGTTGAAAAGTATGTGAGCATAAAACCAAGAGGAAAATGTTCTTAGAGCATGACGAGTGTAGGTTTTAGTGAAACTAATTTTATTTAAATGGTTGCACTGAATTAAAAGCTCCAGTGACTTCACATTATGGGTTAGATGCATAGTATATCAAATAAACCTGCAAAGGCTTTGAAGTGAGATATAACTGGATTTAAATCTATGCTCTGGAGGAAATAAGGAAGAGTGGAGGCAATGAAGGAAGAGAAGAGGGGAAGGGAGAAAAGGAAGTAGAATAGAAAGGGCATGCATTGAGCAGTTTCTCTGTACCACGTCCTAATGAAGATGCATTAAAATACATTTGTCTTCTGCTGCTAGCTGTGTGATCTTAGGCAAATGTACCTTCTTGAGCCTCAGAAACAACAACTGTTGTGAGATTCTAGGAAGATAGTAGTGGCAGCATAGATTTTTAGGTCCTCCTGGATTACCACGTTAAAAGACAGCATCTAGATAGCGAGAAATGGGTTTCCCTGGTAGCTCAGTCTGTAAAGAAGGAGACCCTGCAATGAAGGAGACCCAGGTTAGGTTCCTGGGTCGGGAAGATCCCCTGGAGAAGTAAATGACAACCCACTCCTATATTCTTGCCTGGAGAATACCATGGACAGAGAAGCCTGGAAGGTTATAGTTTATGGGGTTGCAAGAGTTGAACACAAGTGAACAACTAAGCACACAGATAGCAAAAACAAAAATTCAGCAAACTGGGTACAAACAAAAATTCAGCACCAACGCAACCTCAAAATAAAAGCAGGTAGAGACAAACTACCAGTAGCCACAAGACCTGTGTGCCATTGGCATCTGTCTGGGGGGAAAAAAAAAACAGTGGAAAATAACAAGGTATTTGATGATCTGAAGAATAAGAGAACAAAGAACCTTCCGGTAGATAGTACCCGAAAAGTACAATGTGCCAGTTTGAGAAAAATGGCTGAAACTGAGAAAGGTGTTGTTCCCTCCAGCATCATGTGAATGCAAAGGACCTATTGTCAGTTCTTTAAAGGTGAAGCAGTCTACTGTCCAGGGCTGCTCACACTTGACCCATCATGGCACAGCTCTCTATATTGAGGAGACACTTGGAATGCAGGCATGATTTAGAAAGAAAGACAAAAAAGGGAGAAGAGACAGACAGAAGTGGGGAAGCAGAACAGTCTGAAAATCTCAGAAAGCAAGATGCTCTTTTATTTAAGTCACTGTATGCAAATAGCAGAAGGGGGAGGACTATGAAGTTAGAAAATCCACTACTACTTTCTAAACATTCAGGTAAAATAATTTTATAAAACATGAACAACTAAAGATGTATCTAGTTCAAATCCCATATAATCACAATGAAATCACACCAGAAAGACATGCAAGAGAAAAAAAAAATCAAAACTGTAAATTATTATTTCAGAATAACCCAATCTATGTTAATGATATAAAACATGAAATAGTAACATAACACAAAAGTAAGGTAATACAATTTAAAACATAATTAAAATTTTTAAATATTTAAGAAATGGAAATTCTACTAGAATACATGAGTAAATTAATGCAACAAATAATTAAAATTTGGAAATCAAGAGGAAAAATTAAATTATAATAAAGAGGGACAAAATGAATTTAAGAGAAAATGACAAATATTTAAGATAGGTAAAGAAGTTGCAATATATTAATATTAGGAATCTCTGAAAATGAAAACCCAAGGAAGAGAACAAAACAAATTTTTAAAATTATAATTCAAGAAAATATTCCTGATATTTTTTAAAAGAATATGAAACTACAAACTGAAGAAGTGAATTGAAAGTTGCTCAGTCGTGTACGACTGTTTGCAACCCAGAATTCTGAATAGCCAGAATTAGCCTTTCCCTTCTCCAAGGGATCTTCCCAACCCAGGGATCAAACCCAGGTCTCCTACATTGCAGGCAAGGGAAGCCCAAGAATACTGGAGTGGGTAACTTATCCCTTCTCCAGATCTTCCTGAGCCAGGAATCAAACCGGGGTCTCCTGCATTGTAGGCAGATTCTTCACTAACAGATCTATCAGGGAAGCCCTACATATTGAGAGAGTACACCATATAACTGACTCTATTCTTGCAAAATAGCCAACATCAAAACATGGCCCAATAAAATTACTAGACCTTGTGAGAAAAAATATTTGAACTTTTAGGCAAAAAGCATGTGTGACTTATAAAGGACAGAAAAATACATTAACAAACTTTCAATCAGCAACACTTTATGCCAGAAGAAAATAAAGTAACAAATTTAAGACATTTAAGACATTTAAGGAAAGAAAATGTGAGCCAAGGATTTTATATTTAGCAATACTGAATTTCAAGTATAAAAAGCACAGACAACTCTTAGCAATAAGCAAGACCTCAATAAATATTGTTTCCATGAGCTCTTCCTAAAAAATATAGTAAAGACTATGCTTCGGACAACCAAAATGATTACAAGACATTGAATAAAGGTTGGAGGACAACCTAAAAGAAAAGGACAAATTCCTAGAAATGTATAATTTCTGAAGGCTGAATAATAAATAGAAAATATGAACAGACCAATTACTAGTAATGAAATTGAATTTAAAATTTTTTTTAAACTCCCAACAAAGAAAAGTATAAGATCAAATGTCTTCACAGGTGAAATTTACTGAACATTTTAAAGAGGAGTTAACACCCATCCTTCTCAAACTCTTCCAAAAAATTTCAGAGGAAGGAATGTTTCTGGTCTCATTCTACAAAGCCAGCATCACCCTGATACCAAAATCAGCAAAGACACCACAAAAGGAAAATTACAGGCAAAAATCCCTGTTCAGTATAGACACAAAAATTCTCAACAAAATATTAGCAAACCAAGTTCAACATTAAAATGATCCCATATTATGATAAAATGAGATTTATCCCAGGGAACCAAGAATGGTTTACTACCAGCCAATCAATCAATGTGAGACACCTCATTAATAAAATGAAGAAGAAAAAATCAGACAATCATTTCAATAAATGCAGAAAAAGTTGTGACAAATTCAACATTCATTTATGATAAAACTCTCAACAAGCTGGATGTAGTGGGAACATACCTCAACATAATAAAGGCCACATATGACAAGCTTACAGTTAATATTATACTCAACAATGAAAAGCTAAAAATATTTCCTCTAAGATTTGGAACAAGACATGGATGCCCACTCTCACCATTTTTATTCAATTTAGTACTGAACGTCCTAGCCACAGCAATGATACACAAAAATAAATACACTAATAGAAGAAATTCAAAATGAAAAGAAGAAGTTAAACTGTAATTGTCTGCAAATGATACAATACTCCGACTCTGTGCGACCCCATAGACGGTAGCCCAACAGGTTCCCCCATCCCCGGGATTCTCCAGGCAAGAACACTGGAGTGGGTTGCCATTTCCTTCTCCAGTAATACTATATATAGAAAACCCTAAAGACACCACCAAAAAACTACTGGAACTAATCAATGAATTCATTAAAGTTGCAGGAAACAAAATTGCCATGCAGAAATGTGTTGCATTTCTATACACTAATAACAAACTACCAGAGAAAAACAATCCCATTTACAATTGCATAAAAAAGAATAAAATACTTAGAAACAAATTTAACCAAGGAAGCAAAAGACCTGTACACAGAAAACTACTAGACACTGATGAAAGAAATTGAACACTATACAAATGCAAAAGTAAACTGTGCTCATGGATTAGAAGAATTAATATTGTTGAAATGACTTTGTTTCCCAAAGCAATTTACAAATGCAATTCAATTCCTAAGAAAATACCAATGACATTTTTTCATAGAACTAGAGCAAATAATTCTAAAATTTGTACGGAAACACAGAAGATACCAGATAGCTGAAACAATCTTGAGAAAGAACAAAGCGGGAGATACCACGCTCCATAATTTCAAACTATACTTCAAAGCTACAGTAATCAAAAAAAGTATAGTATTGGCACAAAAACAGACACATAGATCAATAGAACATGATAGAGAGCCCAGAAATAAACCTAAACTTTTATGGTCAATTAATCTACAATGAAGAAGAAAATACAACAGAGAAAGGGCAGTCTTTTCAATAAATGTTGTTAGGAGAGCTGGACAGCCACATGCAAGGGAATCAAACTGAATCACTTTCTCATACCACATACAAAAATAAATTTAAGATAGATTAAATATGTAAATGTAAGGCCTGAAACCGTAAAACTCCTAGGAGAAAATACAGGCAATATGCTGTTTGATAACAGCCTTAGCTATGTATGTTTAACTAGGTCTCCTTTAGCAAGAGAAACAAAAGCGATGATTAAAAGTAGGACTATATCAAACTAAAAAACCTTTTGTACAGCAAAGAAACTATCAACAAAATGAAAATGTCACCTACTGAATAGAAGATATTTGTAAATGATGCGTCTGATAAGTGATTAATATCCAAAATACAAAGAACTCACACTAATTAACATAAAAAACAAATAACCTTATAAAAAATGGGTCCTCCGTATGACTATATAGTTTTTTTAGTACAATCAAATAGATTTATCCTTAGGCCAGCAGCAACCAATAAGACACAGACAAAATAAATGCATACGGAGGTGGAAGTAAATAAAGGACTATCACCAAGCCTCCCTCTTGTCCACTACTCTCTCCATGAAGAATACTATTATTTAAGAGGAAAAAATGCAAAAGCCCCAAATCCTCTTTACTCTAGTGGCCTCAGTTCAGTTCAGTTCAGTCGCTCAGTCGTGTCCGACTCTTTGCGACCCCATGAATCGCAGCACGTCAGGCCTCCCTGTCCATCACCAACTCCATGCAGTTAAATGTAGAACCTACTTTGTTGTTGTTTAGTCGCTGTTATTTCTGACTCTTTTGCAACTCCATGGACTGTAGCTCTCCTGGCTCCTCTGTCCATGGGACTTCTCAGGCAAGAATACTTGAGTGGGTTACCATTTCCTTCTCCAGAGAATCTTCTTGACCCAAGGATTGAACCCATGTCTCCTGCCTTGGCAAGTGGATTCCTTACCATTGAGACACTTGGGAAGCCCACAGAACCTACTATTTTATGAAAAGAACCAATAATTTTCATTTTATCTGGTGATTTCCCTCCTTATCTATAGATATTCATTCAAAGCTTATTTACTGAACACTTCTTATTGCCTGTTTTACTTTTCCTTTGCTTTGAGTAAACTGACCAGCAAATTGAAAGAGTAGAGTATATGTTCCTTTTAGTTTATATTTGACTTTCCATTTCAGGCTTTTCATATTTGTTCAGTTTTAATGATATTATAAACTCAAATGTACTGGCAACAGAATAACCCTGGAATCAATCCTAGCCCAACATCTCAAGGGTTTAAAAAAAAAAAAAGGTATTCTGGGAGCCATGAAAATATTTTCATAAGGTAAAATAAAACCAATCTTGTTTAAAAAAATTGTTTAGGTTGTTAATGTTTCCTTAGTTCAGATGGAGAATTTTCACTAGCATGTTTGGTTATGGGGGAGATTATTTGATAGAATTCAGTCAAGATACCATTTAAAGTAAAGTACACATCACCACGTCCTGAGGAGATAAAATTGTGGTAAGTGGACAAGCAGCATTTTGTTTACTTCGTGTTTACTTTATTTTGTTTTTGTGATGGAACACTAGCATCTTCTATTTAGAGTAATGCTGACGTAGTCTCAATGGACTCATCTGGAAAGAAAAAGAAGTTCATATGCCAATGAATAGGAAAAGCAAGGAGCGGATTGATTTGAGAGAAATATTTTATAATTTGTCAAACTGGGAATAGCAACATCTTATTTTTTTACCTCTCTCACTTATAAAAAAAACAGTAATGTGGACAAAGTATTGAAGTATGAATGAAACAAAATGAATTTCAAGTACTTTTTGTTACTAACACACACTGGAAAGACTCTGACCTTATTTCAACCATTTCCCATGGTCTTTGATATGTATCTACTGCCTTCCCTGGTATGGTAATGATTGCTTAAAGAGACACAAATTTGGCAGGAATTTTTCCAAATCAGAAAAAATTCTTTTTCCATTATGCTATTATTTTTATGGCACGTGCTATCTACACACAAAAAAGAAAGAAAAACAAAAGGAAGAGAATAAGGGGTAAAGAAGGAAGGAAGAGAAAGGGAAAAAAGGAGAAAGAAAGAAAAGAAAAGTAAAATGTTTTATGGTCAAATACATATTATTTAATTTCAGCCCTATACTTAAAAGGATGGAGTTATGTCACTCATTGGAACATCATATGTTTCAACCCAGGAAGCACAAATTAATTTCTTATCCAACTTTAAAATTGTTGCTAACTGGCCACTGCTAGGAACTGATCTAGAATGAATTGGCAGTTCTGGTTCTGTTCTTAGTAACCCAGAGGGTATGTCATAAACACTTTGCTTTAAGTGCTCTCAACATTTTCTAATTCTGCTACTAAGGTTTCATGGGAGAGGTCTGATTACTAATATAGCCTTTGCCTGAATTTATCCAGACTACTAGTTTAGCTCTATGGTGTTTCTGAGATACATACTATGCACTAAACAAATGTGTATTTAATGAGAGAGAGAGAGAATTCAATTAATATATCTAACTCAAGTGAAACTTCTATCATAGTGAAAGATCATGGAATTGAAGCAATAAATTGAAAAGAGATGGTGTGGCATATTCTTTATAGAAAAAAAATCTAATAGGTAAGAGCAGTTTAAAATAACCTAGGACAAATACAAAACAAAAATTGATGTGGAATGTAGATGTGTGGCAAATAAGGCTGAGACAACAATTACTTGTTCCCTGATTGCCTATTCATATATTTGAACTCCTTCAAGGTAAGGTATGTATTTTATTCTTCTTATAGCCTCAATTCTTGGATGAATGCATTGTTCAGAATAAAATTAAGTGTGTGACTCCACAGTCATCATCTCAGTTTCTACAGAGATTAATTATAGCTCTATCATAGAATGTATTTCTTTGAAATGTATTCACTTTGTGTGTATCTCTACTGGATGTAGATACAATTCTTCAAGTCAGGAACTATGTCTATTCATTTTGGCATACTCAAGTTTAAAGTAATGCCTGCTTATAACTTTTGGTTAAGTTAACAAAGCCAGCTGATCTGGCTGGATATATTCAGATCCTCTTCTCTCAACGTGTCATGCACACATCTCCAAAAGTACATATACAAAAGCTGGGAACTTCCAACTGAATATGTACATATATAACTACACATACAAATTAACAAACACAGTCGTTTGTGTGTGTGCATGAATGTATGTGTATAAGTGTGACAAAATACATCTTCTGTTTATAGTGGACAATATTCATTTTACTGCATGTCTTTAAGAATCATCAGGCTGACATGTATTTAAATAGTTGATACGACTATTTTCTAAGAGTATGGTTCAAGCTGTAAGAGAACATGGGGGAGAAAAAGCACAGAGATTTATTATTTTCCCTGTGGGCCACTTCCCTCCCTGTTCTGACCTGTGGAGAAACCTAATGATGTCATAGATGTTGTCTTACATCACACTAGTGAAAAACAGAGGTTACCACCATCAAAAAGGGGATGTATTTTAAAGGGTCCTTGTAACTCAAATCTCTTTTGTGTTAAGATGTGCAACATGAGCTCAAATTAATTTGAGAAGATGACTGCATTAATAGCCAGTGGATGTGGATTCTTTGGGCCACTATGGCCATTTGATGATATCCCAAAGGCAGTCACAAGGTAAGAAACGATTTTCTCTGAGCTTTTGAAGTCAATCAGCATTGACATTTAAAAGCAACTTATATGGAGAATAAAAACTGTAATTCTTACATCTCTGTTCTCTGTTGCTGTGTGGATAAAAATAACAATTAATTGCTAAAATAATAAATTTCAACATATAATTTTTCCATCTCAAAATGCTTTCATGATTCCCAATGTGTGCAGAGAATATCCAAATACCATATTCTCTTACATCAAGCTTTCCACAATTTTGCCCCTCCTGAATTTTCCAAATTTACTTTTTACTGCTCTCCCATTTGAACCTAATTCTCTAACCATCTCAACTACTTGCATTTACCTAAATATACAATGATATTTCATATGTTTGTATATACACTGTGTATATATTATATGCATGCATGCATGCTAAGTCATTTCAGTCATGTCTGAGTCTTTGCGACCCTATGGATTATAGCCCGTGAGGCCCCTCTGTCCACGGGATTCTTCAAGCCAAAATACTGGAGAGGATTTCCATGCCCTCCTCCCAGGGATCTTCCCAACCAAGGAACTTAACCAGCTTCTCTTATATCTCCTGCATTGGCAGGCAGGTTCTTTACCACTAGTGCCACCTGGCAAGCCCTTTGAAAAATGGGGATTCTCCAAGCAAGAACACTGGAGTGCATTGCTATACCCTCAAGAGATCTTCCCAACCCAGGGATCGACCTCAGGTTTCCCACATTGCAGGTAGATTCTTTATTGTCTGAGCCACCAGGGAAGCCCAAGAATACTGGAGTGGGTAGACTATTTCTCCTCCAGGGGATCTGCCCAACCCAGGAGTCAAACCAGGGTCTCTTACATTGCAGGTGGATTCTTTACCAGCTGAGCTACCAGGGAAGTCCCCACATATTGTGTAGATACTAAGTATAAAGTATTGCCTTTTCCTAGGACATCTCTATTAAGCTTTTCTGATAAGCAGTTTTTTATTCATCCTTTGTGAGCTAGACCCTAAGCTTCTATCCACCATTGGTGGATTATACTCTTCTTGTGTCAACATTTTACTTGTTTCATGCTGCCATTATGACATGGCTCACCATGGTAAAGTTATTTGTTTACAAACATAGTGAATATTTCATGTGCTTCTTGAAAGCTATAATTATATTTAATAAAGCAGGATTTACCATTTATTAGTTATCATTATGTGTTAAGAACTGTGATGGGAAATGTAATTGGAAATTCATGATTTTATACCTTTTGAATCACTCATAAACAAATCATGTCCATCACTTCAGTTCAGTTGCTCAGTCATGTCCAACTCTTTGCGACCCCATGAATCACAGCACACCAGGCCTCCCTGTCCATGACCATCTCCCGAAGTTCACTCAGACTCATGTCCATCGAGTCCGTGATGCCATCCAGCCATCTCATCCTCTGTCATCCCCTTCTCCTCCTGCCCNAAAAAAAAAAAAAAAAAAAGATACCTTTCATTGGACCAAGAGTTAGCAGTGATCCAAGAGAAAAAAATGTTTTAATAAGAACTCTTCATTTTTAACTAAGGCTTTGTCACTGATTGTGTAAATACCCTAGTCAGTCACGTGTATTTTTTTGGACTCCGTTTCTAATATGTAATAGTGGGGCAAATATTACTTAATGAGAGATATGAAAACCAAATATAAAAATATTTTTAAAAGATAAACATACATGTAAGATAGTGACATCATTTCAATTCATAATATACTTTTGCTAAATATATTTATCCTGGCTTGAAGGGCCCTAATCATCATAGAAAGATCTAACCTTTAATAGACTCTTAAAAGTGATTGAAACTATTGTAAAATCAATCAACCAGCCAACCAACTGCATTCACCTTCTTTGCAGGCCTAAGGTGTATATTGCCTGTCTATCACATTGTATGGAAATATATCTGAAATTGTTACATAACAAGGCTTACCAGTAAACATTTCAAAAAAAGAATATGTAATCATAGCAGGTATACAGTCAGCATTTATTTCCTTACTGAATTTTGCTTACATCATTCATTTAAAATATCTTGATTGAAAATTTTGTGAAAGAAAAAAGCAAGAAATTGTCCTTCACCCTTTAAATTCCAGGTTCTTCCAGAGCAAAGAGTTGCTATTACATCATTAGCTTATTTTCACGCAATTGTAGTTGTGCCAGAAGATAGTTAGAATTCTGTACCCTGTGGTTCCTTAGGCATCCTATGACTTGTAATTGTCAACCTATTGCTTTTACATGATGGGGAGTCCAACAAATAAAATCAAATGAGCCACTCTGATGTAATATTTGCAGTAAAATAAGGTCAGAATCGGGAAAGACTGAAATACACACTTCTCCATTTTGTCTAATTTTAACAACATAAATAAAGAGTTTGCATTGCCTGCTTTCAGTTTAGAAATGTGCATCCAACAAATAATCATATAGACTGGATGGCTTATAATATTTTACAGAACATTCCATTTTAATGATTGATTCTTTGATAGTAGTTACCTGTATTCCTTTTGTAATAATTTTACTTTTGTTTTTAACAAGAGGGCAGTATGTTTTCAACCTAATTAATTCACTTTAGTTTTAATTAGAGTGATTATTATAATTTCAGTGGTTACAATAGCTATTTCAGACAGCTACAGTAGTAGCTATCACTGAGAAGTCTCTAGTCTCTTTATATTTACATTTATGTAATACATTAGAGAATCAAAAATTGGGCTTCATTTTTCTACTGCCAGTTAGTATTTTTATTTAATAATGCTTAATACATACTTACTAAATACTTAGTGCATGCCTAGCATTGTTCTGGTCACTGAGGAAATGATGAAATAGACACAGTTCATATCCTCAATCAGATATGTACACAAATAAATAGTATAAATAGTTAAAATCAGGTGGAGATTAAACAATTTTTTTTGACTCTTAAAACTCTCTAATGGCGTTCCATTGCTTTTATAGCACCTACCTTTTCAGTGTCATCTCTCTCTCTGTTCCCCTCTTGCCCCCAACATTTTCAGAAATTACTTCTTTTAGTTCCTTGTATGTTTTGGTGTTAAGATTCCAAGTGCCCTACTCATTGTCTGGAACTTACCTAATTCATTACCCAGCTAACTCTTCATGTTTCCTGTTGTAGCTTAAATGTCACTTTTCCGTGACACTGTCCTTTCCCACCTCACAGTCTACCTGAGCTGCCCTTCGCCACCACACAATCCACCATGCAGGTCAGATACACCTGCTAGCTTTCCATAATACCCAATAAATTGTCTTTTCCCACTCGTAACTACTTTGTTGTTATTGTTTGTCTTTCTCGTTGGTCTATAAGCTACAAAAGGGTAGGAATTTTTGTGTACATATTCATAAAGGTATTCATAAATTATATTAAAAATATGTTGTTTTGATGGCCTCTGTCTTTCTTAGGTATCAGAATGGACTGGCCTCAGGATGAATTGGGAAGTGTTCCCTTTTTTTTTCCGTTATTTTGGAGGAGTTTGAGAAGGATTGGTGTTAGTTTGGTAGAATTCACTGTTGAAATTATCTGGTCCTAGAGTCTCTTTGTTGGCAAATTTTTCATCACTGATTCAATGTCTTTACTTATTTGAGGAGAATTCAGAATTACTATTTCTTTTGAATCAATTTTGGTAGTTTGTGAGTTTCTAGTAGTTTCACTATTTCATCTAGGTTATCTTCTTCATTGGTTTACAGTTCTTAATCTCTGTGAGGTCAGAGATAATAGTAGTAGTGTCCCACTTTAATTTCCAGTTCTAGTAATTTGAGTCTTAGTTAAACTAAAGGTTTGTCAATTTTTTTGATCTTTTCCAAGAACCAACTTTTGATTTTTTAAATTTTCTCTGTTGTTTTTCTCTTCTCTATTTCTTTTATCTCTGTCTTTATTATTTCTTCCTTCTAATAGTTTGGTGTTTCATTTGCTCTTTTTCTAGTTCCTCAAAATATGAAATTAGGTCATTACATTGAAGTCTTTTTAAAATATTGATATATAATTGACATATACCATTATATTAGTTTCATTATGTACAACATAATCTGATATTTATATATATTGTCAAATGATTACCACACTAAGTCTAGTTAACATCCATCACTACACAGTAACAATTTTTTTCTTGTGATAAGAACTTTTAAGATTTATTCTCTTAGCGGTTTTCATGTTAGAGTATAGTAGTATTAACCATAGACACCATGCTATGCATTACAACCCCAGGTCTTATATGTTTTATAACTGTTCATACCTTTCAACCACCTTCACCCACTCCCCACCCCCACTTTTGGCAACCACCAACTTATCAGTATTTATGAGTTCACTAACAAGTTTTGTTTTTCTTTTATATTTCACATATTAGTTTGAAAATATGGTATTTGTCTTTCTATCTCTGATTTCACATAGTATATTGCACTCAAGCTCTGTTCATATTGTCACAGATGATTTTATTGCTAAGTGTGTATGTGTGTGTGAATGTACAAAGATGTGTGTTGTGTGTGTGCGTGCATATGCATGCTTGCACGCTCAGGAGTGTCTGACTCTTTGTGACCCCATGAATTGTAGACCACCAGGCTCCAACCAGTCCATCCTAAAGGAGATCAGTCCTGGGTGTTCACTGGAAGGACTGATGAAGCTGAAACTCCAATACTTTGGCCACCTGATGTGAAGAGCTGACTCATTTGAAAAGACCCTGATGCTGGGAAAGATTGAGGGCAGGAGGAGAAGGAGATGACAGAGGATAAGATGGTTGGATGGCATCACCGACTCGATAGACATGGGTTTGGGTGAGCTCTGGGAGTTGGTAATAGACAGGGAGGTCTGGCGTGCTGCGGTTCATGGGGTTGCCAAGAGTCGGACACAACTGAGTGACTGAACTGAACTGAGGCTCCTCTGTCCATGCGATTTTCCCAGTAAGAATATTGGAGTGGGTTACCATTTCCTCCTTCAGGGGATCTTTACAATTCAGGGATCAAACCTGTGTCTCCTGCATCTCCTGCATTGCCAGGCACATTCTTCACTACTGAGCTACCTAGGAAGCCCCTACACTTATATACATATATTTTATCTAGTCATCTACTGATAGAGACTTAGGTTCCTTCCATGTCTTAGCTATTGTAAATAATGCTGCAGTGAACATGGAGATACATAATTCCTTCAAATTAGTGCTTTCATTTCTTTCAGATAAATATCTGGAATAGCATTGCTGGATCATACGGAAGTTCTATTTTCAATTTTTGAGAAATCTCCATACTATTTTCCATAGTGGCTGAACCAATATAAATTCCCACTAGCTGAGTACAGAGTTCCCTTTTCTTCACATCCTCTCTAGCACTTATTTCTTGACTTTTTGACAGTAGCTGTTCTAACAGATGTGAGATGATATATATTGTAATTTTGATTTTATATTACTGATGATTAGTGATGTTGAGCACCTTTTTATGTAATGTAACTTTTGGTCATTTGTATATGTCCTTTGGAAAAATGTCTTTTTATATCTTCTGCCCATTTTTTCCTCAGATTGTTTTTTTGACAATCTGAGCTATTTTGCAAATATTTTCTTCCATTTGGTAGGTTGCCTTTTCATTTTGTTCATCATTTTCTTTGGTCCCTAGAAGCTTTTTGGCTTGACATAGTGCCAGCAGTTTATTTTTACTTGTGTTGCCTTAGTTTTTGGTGTCACATCCAAAAAAAAAAATCAAGACCAAAGGCAAGGAGCTTCCTGCCTTTATTTTCTCTGAGGAATTTTATGGTTTCAGGTCTTATATTCAAGACTTTAATCCATTTTGAGTTGATTTTTGTGCATGGTGTAAGATAGCAGAGCATGAGTGCTATGTTGCTTAAGTTGTGGAGTCTAGCCTGTCAGGCTGCTCTGTCCATGGGATTCTCCAGGCAAGAATACTGGAGTGGGTTACCATGCCCTCCTCCAGGGAATCTTCCCGACTCAGGGATGGAATCCTCATCTCTTAAGTCTCTTGCATTGGCAGCGAGTTGGCTTCCTAGTTAGCTCCACTGGTAAAGAATCTGTCTATGGTGCAGGAGGCCCTAGTTCACTTCCTGGGTCGGGAAGATCTCCTGGAGAAGCAATAGGCTACCCACTCCAATATTCTTGGGCTTCAGACATTAGAGAATTTAGACATTAAAGCCACAGACATTAAATAATCCGCCTGAAATAGAGGAGACCTGGGTTCAGTCCCTGGGTTGAGAAGATCCTCTGGAGGAGAGCATGGCAACCCTGCCAGTATTCTTGCCTGGAGAATCCCACGGACAGAGGAGCCTGGCGGGCTACACAGTCCATGGAATCACAAAGAGTCAAACACCGAGTGACTAAGCACAGCACAGCACCACCTAGGAAGCCCATCAAATAGCAGTTGTTGTTCAGTCATCAGGTCATGCCCTACTCTTCACGACCCCATGGACTACAGCATGCCAGGCTTCCCTATACAGTTTCATTTTGCATGTGTCCATATGGTTTTCTCAACAGTATTTATTGAAGGGACAGTCTTTTCCCAGGTGTATATGCTTGGCTCCTATGTTGTAAATTGACTGTGCAGGTTTCTTTATGGGCTGTCTATTCTGTTCTGTTGATCTGTGAGTCTGCTTTTATGCCGATACCATATGCTTTGATTACTGTAGCTTTGTAATATAGATTAAAATTAGGATACATGATGCTGCTAACTTTGTTCTTTCTCAAATTGCTTTGGCTATTCAGAATCTTTTGTTCTATACACATTTAGGATTTTTTGTTCTATTTCTGTGAAAATTGCTATTGAGATTTTTTTGTATTTTTAAATTTATTTTCAATTGGAGGGTAGTTGGTTTACAGTATTGTGTTGGCTTTTGCTATACAACAACATGAATCAGCCACAAGTACACATGTGCCCCCTCCCTCCTGAATCTTCCCCCCATCCTCCCTTCACCCCATTCCACTGCTCTCAGTTGTCACAAAGCACTGGATTGAGTTCCCCGTGCCCATACAGCAGCTGCCCATTGGCTCTGTTTTACACATCGTAGTGTATATATATCAGTGCTACTCTCTCAATTCGTTCCACCCTCTCCTTCCCTCACTGTGTCCAAAGTCTGTTCTCTATGTCTGCATCTCTATTTCTGCCCTGTTGATGGGTTCATCGGTAGCATTTTTCTAGATTCTGTATATGTGCATTAATATACGGAATTTGTTTTTCTCTTTCAGACTTACTTCACCTGCATAACAGGCCCTAGGTTCATCTACCTCACTAGAACTGACTCAGTCAGATGTGTTCCTTTTTATGGCTGAGTAATATTTCTTTGTATATATATACCACACTTCTTTATCCATTCATCTGCCTGCCAGTGGACATCTAGGTTGCTTCCATATCCTAGCTATTGTAAATAGTGCTGCTGTGAATATTGGGGTACATGTGACTTTTTAGTTATGGTTATATATGCCCAGTAGTGGGATTGCTGGGTCATGTGGTAGTTTTATTCCTAGGTTTTTAAGGAATCTCCATACCAATCTCCATAGTGACTGAAACATTCCCACCAACAGTGCAAAAGGGTTCCCTTTTCTCTGCACACTGTCCCAATATTTATTGTTTGTCGATTTTTTGATGATGGCCATTCTTATAGGTTTGAGGTAATACCTCATTGTAGTTTTGATACCTCATTTGCATTTTTCTAATAATGAGCCATGTTGAGCCTCTTTGCATGTGTTTGTCATCTGTATGTCATCTTTGGAGAAATGTCTGTTTAAATCTTCCTCCAACTTTTTGATTGGGTGGGTTGTTTTTCTGGTATTGAGCTGCATAAACTGCTTGTATATTTTGGAGATCAGTCCTTTGTCAGTTGTTTCATTTGAAGTTGTTTTCTCCCTTTCGGAGGATTGTCTTTTCATTTTGTTTATATTTTCCTTTGCTGTGCAAAAGCTTTTAAGTTTAATTAAGTCCCACTTGTTTCTTTTTGTTTTAATTTCCATTATTTTAGGAGGTGAGTCAAAGCAGATATTGCTGTGACTTATGTCAAAGAGTGTTTTGCCTATGTTTTCCTCTTAAGAGTTTTATAGTTTCTGCATTGAGATTTTGATAAGGATTGCATTTTAATTTTTAGATTGCTTTGGGTAATATGGACATTTTAACAATTTTAATTCTTCTAATTCATAAGCATGGAATATATTTCCCTTTATTTGTGTCTTCTTCAATTTTTTTCATTATTGTCTTACAGTTTTCAATATACAGGTCTTTCATCTCCTTGGTTAAATTTATTTCTTAGATATTTTATTCTTTTTGATGCATTTGTAAATGAGAATGTTTTCTTCATTTCCCTTTCTGATAGTTCATATTAGTGTAAGGAAAGGGAACTAATTTACATACGTTGATTTTATATCTTGCAACTTTACTTAATTTTACTAGTTCTTAACAGTTTTTTTGGTGGAGTCTAGGGTTTTCTATGTAGTATCATGTCATGTGCAAATAGTGATGGCATTACTTTTTCCTTTCTGATTTGGATACTTTTCACTTATTTTTCTTGTTCAATCATTTTGGCTAGCACTTCCAATACTATTTAAATAGAAGTAGCAAGAATTGGCATCCTTGACTTGTTCTTGATCTTTCAGGAAAAGCTTTCAATTTTTCTCTCAATATAATGTTAGCCATGGGGTTGTCATATACGGCCTATATTGTGTTGAAATTTGTGTCTCTATAACCACTTTATTGACAGTTTTTATCATAAATGTATATTGAATTTTGTCAATTTTTTTCCATATTTATTGAGAATGTTTATGACTTTTATTCTTAATTTTGTTTGGGTATATTACATTGATTGATTTGTATTTTGTGGAGCCATCCTTACATCCATGGAATAAATTCCATTTGATAATTGTTTTAATGTATTGTTGAATTTGGTTTGCTGGTATTTTCTTGAGGGTTTTGCATCTACGTTCATCAGGTTATTTTTCTCCCTCGTAGCGTCTTTGTCTGGTTTTGGTATCATGGTAATGCTGGCCTCATGAAATGAGTTTGGAAATGTTTTTTCCTCTTCAGTTTTGGAGAAGAGTTTGAAAAAGATTGGTGTTGATACTTTAAACATTGGTAAAATTCACCCATGAAGCCATCTGATCCTGGTCTTTTGTTTGTTGGGAGGTTTTTTGCTACTGATTTAATCTTATTAGTAATCGGTCTATTCTGACTTTCTACTTCTTCATGATTCAGTCTTGAGGGGGAGTAGTGTATGTTTCTAGGAATTTATTTCTTCTATGTTGTCTAATATGTTGGAATATAATTGTTAATAGTAGTTCTTGAGATCTTTTATATTTCTGTGGTATTAATTATAATGTCTCCTCTTTTATTTCTGGTTTTACTTATGGACCTACCTTATTTGATTGTACTTTGCTCTATTACACTTAGCAGATATTGCATTTTTATAAATTAATGTTGTGGCAACCCTGAGCCAAGCAAGTCTGTCAATACCATTGTTCCAGTATCATTTGTTCACTTCATGTCTCTGTGCCATGTTTGGTACTTCTCCCAATATTTCAAATTTTTCCATCATTATTATATATGTTATGGTGATCTGTGGTCAGTTATCATTGATATTACTATTGTAAAAGATGATATCTTGCTGAAGATACAGATGGTTAGCATTTTTTAGAAATAAATATCTTAAAATTAAAATGAGTACACTGATTTTTAAGCAGAGTGTTATTACACACATATCACAGCATAGTGTTAACATAGCATTTATGTGTACTGGGAAACAAATGTACATGACTTGTTTTTAATGATACTTAATGCTTTATAATGATACTTCCTTTATTGCAGTGCTCTGACAATGAATGCTTAAGATCTCCAAGGTATTTGTATACCTCTGTCTTTTTCCTGGTTAGCCCAGCTAAAGGTTTATCAATTTTGTTTACCTTTCCAAAGAACCAACTCTGAGTTTCATTGATCTTTTCTATTGTCCTTATAGTGTCTGTTTCATTTATTTCCCCTTTGATCTTTGTTATTTCCTTTCTTTTACTAACTCTGGGTTTTGTTTGTTATATTTTTTTCCAGTAACTTAAGGTGTAAAGTTATGTTATTTATTTGAGATTTTTTTTTTTAAGATTTATTTATTTCTGGATGTGCTGGGTCTTCATTGCTATGTGCAGGTTTTCTCTATCTGTGGTGAGTGGGACGACTCTACCCTTCATTGCGGTGTAAGCTTCTGATTGCCGTGGCTTCTCTTCTTGCAGTGCCTGGGCTCTAAGTGTGCAGGCTTCAGTGGTTGCAGCACATGGGCTCAGTAGTTGTGAATCACAAGCTGTAGAGTGTTGGTTTAGTAGTTGTGACACATAGGCTTAGTTGCTTCATAGCATGTGGGATCTTCCCAGATCAGGGATGAAACCCATGTCCTCTGCATTGGCAAGTGGATTCTTAACCACTAGACCACCAGAAAAGCTGTTTTGTTTTTTGTTGGTTTTTGATTCTTGATGTAGGCATTTATCTCTATGAACTTAACCTCCTAGAACTGCTTTTGCAGCATCAAGTTTTATGTTTTATTTCCACTTTTATTTGTCTAAAGGCATTGATTTCTTCTTTGACACATTGGTTGTTCAGTATTATGTTGCTGAAGTTTTACGTTCAGTATTATGTTTCTAGATGTGTGTGTGTGTGTGTGTGTGTGTGTGCGTGTGTGTGTGTGTGAAGCCAGCCTACATAGCCTGGCTGTGTAGAGTAAAAACTGGCTGGCAGTTTTTTCTTTCACCATTTTGATTATGTTCTGCTACTTCTGACCTATAGAATTTCTGTTGAATATCTGCTGATAGTTTTATGGGGGTTCCCTTGTATACCACAAGTTGTTCTATTTAATTTAAGATTCTCTCCTTGTCTTTAACTTTTGACACTTTGACTTTTGACATTTTTAATATGCCTTGTTGTGGCTCCCCTTGGATTCATCTTATTTGAAGCTCTCTGGGCTTTCTGTATCTGATTGTCTGTTTTCTTCAGATTAGTGGAGCTTTCACCCATTATTTCTTCAAATAAGTGTTCTTCCCCTTTCTCTTCTCTTTCTGGGACCCTATATTGGAAATATTACTCTGCTTGATGTTAACTTAGTTATCTTTACTCTTTTTTTCATTCTTTTTTCTTCTCTGGGTGTGTTTCATTGCCCTGTCTTTGAGCTCACTGATCTTTTCCTCTGTTTCATCAACTCTACTGTTGAATGCCTCTGTTGTATATTTAAGTTCTGTTATTGTATTCTTCATCTCTGTAACTTCCATTTGGTTCTTTAATATTTTCTGTCTCTGTTGAAATTCACACTTTGTTCATCCATTCTTCCTCTGAGCTTGGCAAGCATTTTTGTGATTACTTTTTACTGTCATATAAATCACTTATTTCTCTTTCACTACAGTCTTTTTCTGAGGTTTTATCTTATTCTTTCTTGGAACACATTCCTCTGTTTCTTCATTTTCCTTGACTGTTTTGGTTTCTATGCATTATATAAAAGCCACCTCTCCCATTCTGGAAGGAATAGCCTTGTTTAGGAGACAAACTTTTTCATTCAGCCCTGCCTAACTCTTGGTTGTCTTTCAAACCTTTGTGATTATACAACTAGCCTACTTTATTTTGAGTGCTCTCTCTGAGCTGAGTCCTGGGATAATAGCCAGTTAATAATTTTTTTTGTTTTTATTTTTATTTCTTTCACTAATGTCCCTTTGAACTCATGAACGTTATGATCACCTGGGTGGCAGCCACAAAAACACTCCCAGATATGTGTACAAACTCCCCTTCAAGAGATACTAATGCTCTGGGTGGGACAGAGTGAAGGCTCAAAGATAGCATCTGCCCTCCCAGGTCTCTAGAGAAGATGACAATCAGCCTTAGGTGTGTGTTTAAATACAACCCTTGCCCCCTAAATCCATGACTGTGGAGATAAGCTAAGAGGTCTCTTTCATGGAAACAGTGGTTTCCTCAGTCCGTTGCCTCTCTGCTGTGCTTTGGGAGTGGTCACCAGTTAAGAATTCTTTCTCTGCTATGCTCCTGTGTACCTGGGAGTGTAAGCCCTTTGGGCATCAGAGTCAGGTGATCTAGAGGTATCTCTGGGAAGCACTCTGAATAATTGGAGCACCAGACAGGGGTACGACTCTTTTTCTTGGCTGGGGAGGGTAGATCCTGGTGATCTGGAGAGCATAAAGATGATACCTACTGGCCTCCATCCTGATTATTTCTGTAGACTCATACATTAAATTAGATGCCAGCCCCTCAGGCTCATCCTTTAAGATGAGCAAATAATCCTTTTTAACAGAAAGTCTGGGCACTTTTCAGTCAGGTACTTGTGCACTGGGCTCTAGGGTGAGTGAGTCTGCATGCACAAGTCCTTCAAGAACTGTTTCAGTACTTTGCCATGGCCTTTTGGGTCTCCTAGAAGCTAGATATCTTGGGAGCTGGTATCTCAGATAGAGGCCTTAAAAATTGGGGTGCCAGATGCTGAGTTCAAATCCTTTACTGCTCCGGGAAAAAGCTCAGGTTTGTGACTTTTTGCCTGATTGTGGGTCACCATACCAGAGGTGAGTTTAGGGCAAGACTGTCTCTCAGTCTTTCTTATTTGCTTTGGTGTGGGTTTTCTTGTTTGCTCACTGTGTAGACGTTGCTCAACTAGTTTAGGGGTGTTTTTTCAGAGGAAATTGTTTCATAGATGGTATAGACTCTGTGGGAGGAGGTGAGTTCAAGAGCCTGCTATATCACACTTTATTTGTTTAAAGAAATAAGCATGCTCTTTTTCTTTCTTTTTAAAATTTGGTTGTGTGGAGTCTTAGTTGTGGCATAGGGACTTTTTTTTTAAGTCACGGCATGTGGGCTTCTGGTTGCAACATGTGGGATCTAGTTCCTTGAGGTGGTGGTTTAGTTGCCAAGTTGTGTTTGACTTTTGGGACCCATGATCTGTCGCCTGCCAGGCTCCTTTGTCCATGCGATTTCCCAGGCAACAATGCTGGAGTGGGTTGCCATTCCCTTATCCAGGGTATCTTCCCTGCCTAGGGATTGAACCCATGTCTCCTGCATTGCAGGTAGATGCTTTACTGCTGAGCCACCAGGAAAGTCCCTAGTTCCCTGACCAGGGATCAAACCTGGGCCCCCTGAATTTGGAGCATGGAATCTTAACCACTGAATCACCCTGGAAGTCCCCCTGCATCATGGTCTTAAACACAAACATGCAGTAAATCCTTTTGACAGGAATAATTGTTCAAAAATAAATATCTGTTTGTTGAAAAATTAAGAGCTAAACTTCTTTCTTTAGAAAATTAATGATGAATATGGAGCACAGTGTTAGTCAGTGTTTATTGTCTATTTTAGGGATCATATGATATCATCATCCATATGAAATCTAGAAACATCAGGATGTACTTTAGAAGTCAGTAATTAAGAATACTGCCTGAAGGTGACAGTTATCATATGTGAAGAAAGATGTCTCATATCAGTCTGTGAAGCCTGACTTCATATTGAGATTTTAAAAGCACAACTTTTTCTAAGTCAGTTTATTACCACATTGGTTTTAATTCTCTTGTACAAAAAAAAAAAAAAGTGAAAATCCTCCATTAATAGAAGAAATTTGCAAAACAGTTTAAAAGTTATCAGTTTAGTATCAGTGTCATCAGTTCAGTTCAGTCACTCAGTCATGTCTGACCCTTTGCAGCCTCATGGACTGAAGCACACCAGGATTCCCTGTCCATCACCAACTCCCGGAGCTTACTCAAACTCATGTCCATCAAGTCAGTGATGCCATCCAACCATCTCATCCTCTGTCGTCCCTTTCTTCTCCTGCCTTCAGTTTTTCCCAGCATCAGCATCTTTTCCAAAGAGTCAGTTCTTCACATCAGGTGGCCGAAGTATTGGAGTTTCAACTTCAGCATCAGTCCTTCCAATAAATATTCAGGACTGGTTTCCTTTAGGATGGACTGGTTTGATTTCCTTGCTGTCCAAGGGAATCTCAAGAGTCTTCTTCAATACCACGGTTCAAAAGCATCAATTCTTTGATGCTCATCTTTCTTTATAGTCCAACTCTAACATCCATATGTGACTACTGGAAAAACCATAGCTTTGACTAGATGGACTTTTGTTGACAAAGAAATGTCTCTGCTTTTTAATAGGCTGTCTAGGTTGGGAATAACTTTTCTTCCAAGGAGCAAGCATCTTATAATTTCATGGCTGCAGTTACCATCTGCAGTGATTTTTGAGCCCCAAAAAAGAAAATCTCTCACTGTTACATCATTTCCCCATCTATTTACCATGAAGTGATGGGACTGGATGCCATGATCTTACGTTTTTTTGCTTTTTTTTTTTTATGATCTTAGTGTTTTGAATGTTGAGTTTAAGAGGCTCTTTAGTTCTTCGCTTTCTGCCATAAGGGTGGTGTCATCTGCGTATCTGAAGTTCTTGGTATTTCTCCTGGCAGTCTTGATTCCAGCTTGTGCTTCATCCAGCCCAGCATTTTGCATGATATACTCTGCATATAAGTTAAATAAGCAGGGTGACAATATACAGCCTTGACATACTCCTTTCCCTGTTTGGAACCAATTGTTGTTTCATGTCCAGTTCTAACTGTTGCTTCTTGACCTGCATATGGATTCTCAGGTGGCAGATAAGATGGTCTGGTATTCCCATTTATTGAAGAATTATCTATATTTTCTTGTGATCCACACAGTCAAAGGCTTTGGTATAGTCAATAAAGCAGAAGTAAATATTTTTCTGCAGCTCTGTTGTTTTTTTGATGATTCAACAGATGTTGGGAATTTGATCTCTGGTTCCTCTGCCTTTTCTAAATCCACTTTGAACATCTGGAAGTTCCTGGTTCATGTACTCTGAAGCCTGGCTTGGAGAATTTTAAGCATTACTTTGCTAGCATGTGAGATGAGTACAGTTGTGTGGTAGGTTGAACATTCTTTGGCATTGTCTTTCTTTGGGATTAGAATGAAAACTGACCTTTTCCAGTTCTGTGGCCACTGCTGAGTTTTCCAAATTTGCTGGCATATTGCGTGCAGCATTTTCACAGCATCATCTTTTAGGATTTGAAACACTCAACTGGAATTCCATCACCTCCACTAGCTTTTTTCTTGGTGATGCTTCCTAAGGCCCACATGATGTTCCATTCCAGTATGTCTGGCTCTAGGTGAGTGATCACACCATCGTGAATATCTGTGTCATGAAGATCTTTTTTGTATAGTTCTCCTGTGTATTCTTGCCACNGGATTTGAAACACTCAACTGGAATTCCATCACCTCCACTAGCTTTTTTCTTGGTGATGCTTCCTAAGGCCCACATGATGTTCCATTCCAGTATGTCTGGCTCTAGGTGAGTGATCACACCATCGTGAATATCTGTGTCATGAAGATCTTTTTTGTATAGTTCTCCTGTGTATTCTTGCCACCTCTTCTTAATATCCTCTGCTTCTGTACTGTTTGTATACTTTATTGTGTCCATCTTTGCATGACATGTTCCCTTGGTATCTCTAATTTTCTTGAAAAAAATCTCTTATCTTTCCCATTCTATTGTTTTCCTCTATTTCTTTGCATTGATCACTGAGAAAGGCTTTCTTTTCTCTCCTTGCTATTCTTTGGAACTCTGCATTCAGATGGGTGTATCTTTGCTTTTTCTCCTTTGCCTTTAGTTTCTTTTCTTTTCTCAGCTATTTGTAAGGCCTCCTCAGACAGTCATTTTGCCTTTTTGCATTTTTTTTTCTTCCGGATGGTCTCGATCACTGCCTCCTGTACAGTGTCACGAACTTCCATTCATAGTTCTTCAGGCACTCTGTAAGATCTAAACCCTTGAATCTATTTGTCAATTCCACTGTATAATTGTAAGGGATTTGATTTAGGTCATACCTAAATGAATGGTCTAGTGGTTTTCCCTACTTTTTTCAATTTAAGTCTGAGTTTGACAATAGGGAGTACATGATCTAAGCCATAGTCAGCTCCTGGTCTTTTTTTTTTTTTTGCTGACTGTATAGAGCTTCTTAAGATGTTACAAATAGTAAATCAGGTAATTCCAATAATGGGCTAAGTTATTTCTCACCTGATTGATGGATTCCAAGTAATTGGAAGTTCATTCTCTTGATCATTAAATATCTGTCCTCATTATGAATGACATGTTTAATTCAGTTAGGAAGTTTGCTTTTAAGATAAAATTATTCATTTTGTGGTGATAATACAAGTATATATATTTGATGTCGCACATCTGTGATAAAGCAAATTATTTATAGACATAATTCATGATTGTGCCCAAACAAGCTGGAATATTTTACTAACCAAAATAGAATTGGAAACTGTGGTTATCAATTGAAAAATGTTTATATTGTACATAAATACAGAGTGACTGAATTATAAAATATTTTGAACCTTTAGAAAAACTACTTTGTAAATCAGCCAAGTGTACTGTTGTGGTTTGTGAGGGAATCCTGTAAATTTTGTGCAGTGTAAGTTAGAAATAAAGAATCAAGGTGTTCAACAAATAGGAGTATCTGGAATTTGAGAATATGAAGTATTAAAGACAAGGTATTATTTTTTTTATTTACTTAGGGCTGCACTGGGTCTTTATTGCTACGTGCGGGCTTTCTCGAGTTGAGGCAAGCAAGGACTATTCTCTAGTTGTGATATATGGGCTTCTCAGTCCAGTGGCTTCTCTTGTTGGTGGAGCAAGGGTTCTAGGCACTTGGACTTCATTAGTTGAAGCATGTGGGCTTAGTAATTGCGGGTTCCTGGCTCTAGGGCACATGGGCTTCAGTAGTTGTGGCTCATGGGGTCTGGAGTGTGCAGGTTTCAGTAGTTGTGGCACACAGGCTTGCTTAGTTACTCCAGAGCGTGTGGAATCTATCAGATCAGGGATCCAACCCGTGTTCCCTGCATTGGGAGGCAGATTCTTAACCACGCTGCCACTAGGGAAGTCCTATGGTAAATTGTTAATGTATTTTTAATACACACAGTGTTTATAACATGAACTTAGTTTGTAATATGTGTATTTTATATATTCAGTGGTAGTGCAAAGGGGAACAGGAAAGAAGTTTATCCTACCTATAATCTCTGTCAGCCCTCATACTGATATAAACAATTAGTACTTGTATCACTCTTATGTCAGTTGCTATTAAAATATAGTTTCAGCCCTACCAAATTTCTACCTTAAGCCTTTTCTTTAAGAAAATTCTAGAGCTAACATTCTCCAGTTATATATTATATATGTATAGATAGGCAAATGTCTGGATGTACGTGTGCTGAAATTGTAACAATTGGTTTCTCCTGGGTTTTTTGGTTTATTTTTTCTTTTTGCTAATTTATGTGTTCTGTTTTTCTCTACAGTAAACAGATTGTACTAGTGGTAAATAAATAAATAAAATTAGTTTCTTTAAAATATATGTACAAAAGAAACCCCCCAAAGGAATAGTGAAGTTCTTTGAACTATTTAATTTCCTTGGGAAAGGCAAAATATCAAACCAAAGGATAACCATTATGCTTTTCTGTCAGTTGGTAATATGTAGAAGACCCACGTTGAAAGTGTATTATGAGGTTGCTCTTAGGATCTGCAATTATGTTTTATCCTTATGATTTTCTTCAACTGAATACAGTTACCCCCTCCTGTTTAAGTTTGGTACTGGGGTTGCTCTCCATCTTATCAGGAAGGGAATAACTGTTTCTCTTTATAGTGAAGGTAGTTTCTTTAGTGCTATATTAACATTTGTTTTTCAGCTGTACTTGCTTACTATCTTGAGTTCCTGTGGTTCCTCTAGCTTTTGACTGCTAGCTTGAATTTACATGCATTTATCTTACCTTTTAGAAGCTGTACCATTCTCTTTAACATGTATGTATGTATCTGTTTGTGTATTATATATATATATATATATATATATATAATACACACATCCATATTTTTCTAATTCTCTGTTTTTTTACTGGCATCCCTAGTTTCTGCTTTTATTTTTTTATATCTGGATATCTTTCTGTCAGTTTAGTTGTTGACATACAGACTTTAGCTTCTGTGTATTTGATTTCTGTCTCTACACTTCACTGTTAATAGATTACAGAACCAAAGTGATATCTCTGCTTTTTAATACTCTGTCTAGGTTCATCATAGCTTTTCTTCCAAAGAGCAAGTGTCTTTTAATTTTATGGCTGCAGTCATCATCTGCATTGATTTTGGAGCCCAAGAAAATAAAGTCTATCACTGTATCCATTGTTTCTGCATCTATTTGCCATGAAGTGATGGGACTGAATGCCATGATCTTAGTTTTTTGAAAGTTGAGTTTTAAGACAGCTTTTTTACTGTCTTCCTTCACCTTTAAGTTTCTCTTAAGAGGGTAAGGCTTACCTCTGTAGCCTTGTTGTAATAAAGAATTCTGAAATTCTGTCAGTTGTTAATATGTGGAAGACCTACTTTGAAAGTGTTAGTATGAGGTTGCTCCTAGGATCTGCAGTTATACTTTATCCTTATGATTCTCTTCAGTTGGATTCAGTTACCCCCTCCTATGTAAATTCAGTACTGGGGTTGCTGAACTGAAGTAAAAAATTATTTTAAAATTACATTGAAATATGCATAATAAGCCAGTTATTCCTACTGAAGAAAAAGCTTTGAGTTTCTGATTTTTGGAACTTAAAATGTTGTCATATTTCTCTTCCTTCCCATTAGGTTAAAAGATCCCACTGTGCAGATAACCAGCTCTGATTACAGTGAGAAATTTTACTTGCTTCCATTGCAGTCTCTTCACTCTCTTTTAATAAAACTTGTTTTATCTGCTCTAAAGTGACCAACAGCAAGTAGTGATTACATTTGTGACAACACAGATGGACCTGGAAGATATTATGATTAGTGAAATAAGTCAGGCAGAGAAAGACAAATACTGTATATTTCCACTTATATGTAGAATATAAAATAAATGAACAAGTATAACAGCATAAAAATAGACACTGAGATACAGATAAACTAGATCTAGGTCACCAGAGGGGAGAAGTGTAAGAGGAGAGCCAAAATAGGTGAAGGGAATTAGTAGATACTAACAACTTACAATAAGGGACAAGGATGTAATGTACAGCACAGAGATTATAGCTTGCTAATGTCACTATAATTTTGGACACATGACTATAGAATATAACCTGTAAATTCTCTTTTGTTATACAATTTGTGTGTGATTTGGGTACTAATTCAATTTGTATAATTATGTTAATTGATAGCAGTATTATTTTGCAATTTGGATAATTTCTTCATGTCCTTCTGTGATACAGTTAATGGGTTAACTATTGAGCAGGTTGATTTTTTTTTTAATATAAATTTTGAGGTAGCTGCTTTTGGTTTTAAATTGCTGACTTTCAATTGAGGTTATTCTCTCCACAACCATTTTAATTTTTTTTTACTCACTGGCTATTATGCATGATTCTTTGGGTAAATGTATTTTTTTCAGAGTGCTTCATAAAGGTGCTTTCTGCAAGACCAAGAATTATATGTATAACATAAGAGTTTATAAAATTGGAGAAAAAGAGTTATTTCTTGGCCCAGTTCAAGAGTAAATCTGATTTAAATGCATGTGTTAATCTAACACACATACTTTTGGAACTAGGAACTAGATAAACACCTTGGATGTTTTGTGAGCTTTTAATGTAGCTATCCTGTTTTTCTTTTATAGGAAAGTTAAAGGAGGAAATATTGATGTACATCCATCAGAAAAAGCACTTATTGTTCAATATGAAGTGGAAGCTACTATTCTTGGAGAAATGGGGGATCCCATGTTGGGAGAACGAAAGGAATGCCAAAAAATGTAAGTTTTCTTCATTTGTGCATATTTGAAAGTAGTAAACGTTATACAAAGTTTGTAGAAATCTGATGTTATTTAAATTTGCATAGATAATGAATGACTGGCATTCCTCTTGACCCACGTTATCTTAGTGAAGCAGAGACTATACTAAGCTATAAATACAGAGTATATTCCAGAGAAAATCATGTTTATGAACTTAATTGGAACCTAATGAAAAATGCCTGTTCTTATTAATCCCATTTTATAAATGCATATAGTGAATATGACTTGTGAAATAAATTATAAGAGATATGTTTATGTTAGACATTTTAGCCTAATTTAGCAAGTTTGTATTTTAGCTGATATCATGGTCTTTCTTCCCTGAAATTACAGAAGCGTATATGACTTCTAAAATTCACAAATGGGACATGTACCTTGAATTCATCCCTTAAAAATCCAGCTCTCTGAAAGATGTTAATAGTAGGACAAGCATTTTCTGACTCAGTGAATTGACCTTAGATCTCCCAGTATTCTGCACACTTTCCTTTCTGCTTTTGTAGCACTTTCAGGAGTCCCTTGGGAACTGGCCTTTTTCATTTGTCTTCAGTTGTGGTGGCAATGATCTTGCACTCTTGCCATAGTTTTGTGGAAGTAGAAAGGGTCTGAGATTACCTAACATTGTTTCCCAACTTTCTTCCCTGAAGAAAAATATTTGACTTGGAAATTAATTTAAAAATTACTATGTTTTGGTATATTCAGTGATTAAGTACACAGTGTAGAATATAATGTAGTTAAGTATAGTCAGGATACTAGGAGTGCATGTGATGCATTTAGCTCACTGAGAAGCACCACAGCTTAAATGCATAGCAGTGGTTCTCAACTGGTTAGAATTTTTTTCCTCAGAAAACATTTTGGTTGTCATACTGGAAGGTGCTATTGTTATCTGTTGGATAGAGGCTGAGGTGCTGCTAAGCATCCTACTATGCACAAAATAGCCACCTACTAAGAAAAAACTATTTAGCCCCAAATTTTAATTGTGCTTCAGTTAAGAAACTTTATTGCACAGCGACCTGAAAAGAGAAGCTACCTACTGTCTTAAGATCTCTAATTGTCTTCTTATTTGGGTTAGAAGGACACTAAATTTCATAAATAGTTCTTTGTATGTATACACACATACTTAATGCTGTAGATTTTAACTCACATGCTCAGTTTTTTGTATTCTCTCACACTGTCTTCCATTTGTATATTTGTGATTGCTGCCTAAATTTTATGCATATTGAAAAAATATGAAATCTCTTGATATTTTTATTCATTTGATTTCCAAAGAAAAGCTAGCAGATTGCCTTTAGAACCTCATCCATCCACATTTCATAAGTGAAATTTAGATTTTAGTTTCTTAGTAGTGTAGTAGTAGCCTTATTCAACCAGTAAGAATTGGTTGTTGTTATTTGAAATGAGAATAAGTGAGAATTGTAGTTATTGTTTGAAAATCTGTAGGCACTCAAGACAAGGGTTTTATTCACTAGAGAGTCAGCAACCTGAAAAGAGTTACTATAGACTGACTAGAGTAAGTGGATTTAAACATCAATAAGGGAAAAAAAACATCTGTTACCCAACTTTGTGATAGTCATCCTTGGTCACTCAAGATTTGGAGAGTATTATTGTGAAACCAAAAGGAGAATATGATTTGTTAATAGTTCAAGAGGATTTATAAATGACGTTGGCTAGGGTGAGGGTTTTGAGGGAGAAACTCATAGATTGGGATAGATTTGAAAGTAAATTATCATTAAATTTCATTTACTGCAGTGGCAGCCATTGCTATGACTCAGCTCCAAAAGACGTATTTCATTCTCCCTTATTGGATAAAGGAATATATAAGCCCACCTTGAACAGAATCCTAGTTTTCTGAATATTTCTGAGAAACCTATGGTTATGATCTTAACATGCACATTTTTGGTGAGGTTTTTGTGTTCTTAATAGACATGGGATGCCTATGAAGATTATGTTTTTTGATTAAAGAAATAATCAGTAAACACACAGCTAGTTGTATATATTTGACATTAAATCCTAGTCATATATATATATTTGTCTCTTTTAGTAAGGGAAAGATTTAGGACAAAAATGTACACACTAAAAGAATAGAGTCTTTCTATTATTTGGAAAGATGATGATGAATTAGATTGTTTATATATATATATATATATATATATATAGTAGAAAATAAATCTAAAAATGATTTTAAAAGGTCTGCTTTATTAAATCAAACTACTACTTACAGACCTGTTAAACGTTCGAAGTCTAAAATACTGGTAGCACTAGACGCTGGTGAGGATGTAGAACAACAGAAACTCACTCATTGCTAATGAAAATATAAAATGTAACAGCTACTTTGGAAGGCATTTTGGCAGTTTCAAAGCTAAACATACACTTACCACATGATCCAACAGTTTTGCTCTTAGATATTAACCCAAATGAGTTGAAAGTTTATGTCTACACAGAAACCTGCACATGAATCTTAATAGCAGCTTTATAACTGTCAACAATTGGAAGCAACCAAAATATCCTTCAGTAGGCAAAAGAGTAAGCAAACTGTGTTGCATCCATATAGTCAAGTATTATTCAGCACTAAAAAAATCAACCATCAAGCTATGAAAAGACATAGAGGAACCTAAATGCATATTACTAAATGAAAGAAGGCAGACTGGAAAGGTTATATACTGTATGATTCCAACTCTGTGACCATCTAGAAAAGGCGAAACTGAAGTAAAAGTAGATTAGAGGTTGTTAGGGGTTATGGTTATGAGGGTCCAAGGAGCCGTGGCTGTGCAGGTGCAGGAGGGCCTAGAGGAGCTATTCCACATTCAAGTTCAGGAGGGGCGGCGGTGAGGAGATACCCCTCATCCAAGGTAAGCAGCAGCGGCTGCACTTCTTTGCTGGAGCAGCCGTGAAGAGATACCCCATGTCCAAGGTAAGAGAAACCCAAGTAAAATGGTAGGTGTTGCAAGAGGGCTTAAGAGGGCAGACACACTGAAACCATAATCACAGAAAACTAGTCAATCGAATCACACTAGGACCACAGCCTTGTCTAACTCAGTGAAACTAAGCCATGCCTATGGGGCCACGCAAAACAGGTGGGTCATGGTGGAGAGGTCTGACAGAATGTGGTCTACTGGAGAAGGGAAGGGCAAACCACTTCAGTATTCTTGCCTTGAGAACTCCATGAATGGTAGGGGGCAAAATGATAGGATACTGAAAGAGGAACTCCCCAGGTTAGTAGGTGCTCAATATAGATCAGTGGAGAAATAACTCCAGAAAGAATAAAGGGATGGAGCCAAAGTAAAAACAATACCCAGTTGTGGATGTGACTGGTGATAGAAGCAAGGTCCGATGTTGTGAAGAGCAATATTGCATAGGAACCTGGAANTTCTAGACTTCGTACTTTTGCATTCCAGTGACCTATAATGAAAAGGACATCTGTTTTGGGTGTTAGTTCTCAAAGGTCTTATAGGTCTTCAAAGAATTGTTCAACTTCAGCTTCTTCAGCGTTACTGGTTGGGGCATAGGCTTGGATTACAGTGATATTGAATGGTTTGTCTTGGAAACGAACAGAGATATTGTATTCTGTCCTTGACTGAAAACTATGACACTGAATATGGTGAAGAAATTGATTTATTTTTGTCACTATGGATTTTCATATCTAATAATAACTAAAAACTTTATGCGATATAAATATATATATATGACATTGGAAAGACTGTCTTATAACTGGTCTCTGGATACGCTATCCTCCCTAGATGAGTCAGATGTAGACTTTACCATTCCTTTTGTTATCTCATTTGTCCAAATCGAGGAAAATCGTTGTTTTGCGTTTTTTCTAAGTCTAGCTATATCTTATACTTTATTATATGTTACTAAAAGAGACTATGTCAGGTACATTTAAATATTTTATAAATTATTTATTTACAAGAAGTATTGTTTAAATTGTTGCTTGCTTTAATAATAACTGAGTTGGAAAATTCTCATTTGCCTGCAGCATCCGTCTTAAGAGTCTCAATGCCAACACAGATATAACTTCCCTGGCACGGAAGGTGGTTGAGGAATGTAAACTCATTCATCCCTCAAAGCTAAATGAAGTAGAACAGCTGTTGTACTACCTCCAGAACCGCCGTGATTCAGTGTCAGGAAAAGGTAAGTAGAACAACTAACTTTTTAACACAAAACCATAGCAAAACCCACCACAATATTGTAAGTAATTAGCCTCCAATTAAAATAATTAATTAAAAAATGAAAAAAACAAAACAAAACCAGAGTTGTTTGAGTATAGTTTTGTACTTTTGATATTTAAATGGTGATGGATTTTGTTGTTGTTGTTGTTAGTGCCATGACTAAGTGAATGAAAGAATAAACAAACACACTAGTATTCCAGGCTTACAAAATGATCTATTTTATACTGAATGTGTGTGTGTGTGCGTACACACATATGATAAAATAAGGAATAAAATGCAAATATCTTTTATTGATTCTGGAATAATAAAATGGGAGAATTGAGGCCTGGAAACCTGTTTTCTCCACCCAAGCAACTTATTTATATTTTCTATATTTCTTATTGACAATTAATTGATAATTTAGATTACTAAAGTATTTAAGTGTTAAAAATTTGTGATATGCATATATTTTGTGAATCTTTCTTAGGAAAACTTACCTTTTCATTCCTAAACATCTGTATTATTACTATTCTATCTTTAATTGCCTTATAAAAGAATAAATTGATTAAACTTAGAGCTAAGTAATTGATTGTTTATAGAAGACATTTTCCAGTGTCCAAGCTCAAAACAAAACTACAGGTATTTAAATGGAAAGTTATCTCGGATTAATCAGTGGTTACTATTAATCAGTGGTTACTTATTCCATTTCATAATATTTATTAATGGACAGTCGATGGGGTCATGAAGAGTCGGACACGACTGAGCGACTTTCACTTCACTTATTAAGTTTATGTATATCTTTCTTTTCATTCCTGTGTTCTAGAATATTGCACCCTTGACATAGCTTATACTTTAGTTTTGATTGTATTAAGTAGAAAAAATGAAAGAGAAAATTTATTTGCACTTTAAAAAAAATTAAGCAGTCATTTCTCTCCATCCATAGCAAATAAAATGGCTTGTGTCTAATATGTACTTTTATTAGTTAGCCTTGTATACAGTATATAGCATACATTATATGATCAATATATATCTGTTGAATGAATTGAATAGCTGTGAATTTATTTAAAAACAAAAATAAGCATTTCAAACTTGATTGTTTCCAACTGCATAGCTGGCACTCCAACTACTTAGCTGTATACCTATTAATTATTAATAATAAGTGCTATAAGGAAAATATTATCAAAAAATTTTAACTACTTGTGATAGACTATTTCTGTTACAGTGTTACCAGATGATAAAAGATAATATCTTCAACAAGTTAAGTTCAAAATGAGAAAAGTAAATCCTGAGCTTTTAAGATGTGTGTGTTCTTACTGTAGCTTGTACAATATAGTTCAAATTAATCTTCCTTAATGCTAAATTAATACAATTCTGAGGACATTTGTAATAAAATAAAAAAGTATCTTTAATGAGAACCCTTTCACTGAGTTTTCAAGGTAAATCAGTCTTCTTACCTCCTTCCCCAGAAATTAGAGTAATATGAGAAAATTTTCATATTATCATAAATTCAAATCATTGTTTCTTTATATAGATACTAATGTTTGGAGACATATATGAAGTGCTATGCTATAGCATATATACATTTATTTTTAGAAATGATTCTATGTTCTTTCTTTTTACTTGATATTCACTATTTCAAAGCCAGAAACCTAGCCCTAAAGATGGTTAAAATAAAATTGTAGTGGTTTTTGATTATATGATTCTTTACCATAAGTCTTTTTTTTCTTTATTTATTAAAACTACTGTCATAATAAGTTATCTGTTTGAGGAAAAATCTAGCTGTTGAGAAAACATAACTTTGTTTAGAATGGCTACCTTCCTCCAAAAACAATAAGGATTAATTCCTATTATATGTAAAGCATTTGCTAATTTTAGAATCAAAAATTTGATATTACTTGAACTTATTTCAATGTACAGTCATTGCTTAGGTTTTTGATACAGATCAGATCAGTGAAGCATTTTTTTATTTTCTTTTTAGAATACAAAGTTCTGCTATTAGTGAAATAATCCAATATAACAAATGACTCACCACCATTAATGCCTCTTTAATCCATTTGGGAGCAAGTGAGGATTAAATTAGCACAAATATTAAACATTTGCCTTTTAATGTATGGACCTAATTTTGTTTAAAAAATCAGCAACTATATTTTAGCTTCTTAACTTTACCCAGGTTCTTTCTTTTCCATTTTCTTTGTTAATTTTAATTTTAGTCTTTTTATTACCTAATTCATTAGTTTTTGATTTTCCTATTCTCACCTTAAATCTGAATTAGGAAAAAAGAAAACTTAAAATAGATTTTTTGCTTCTTGTTGACAAGTCTAGCTATTTACATACCTAACTGTTAAACAGTGAGGAAGCTAAATTGTTACCTAACATAACTTGGAGATTATTTATAGATTTTATTAAACTCTCCCGGATATCCTCATTAGAACAAATATATTATAGATGAGCATTTTTTATACATTGGAAAAAGATTACCTCATTAATTACTCATTTTAAGATCCCCAGCTTAGCTAGAATTAAACTCTGCTGCTGAAAATAAAAATTAGCCAAAAATCCCAAATCCTGGTTCTTCTCATTAAAACAAAATTTTTTTACAGAAAAAAAAGAGAAGTCAAGCAAGCCTAAAGATCCACCTCCTTTTGAAGGAATGGAGGTAAGACTGTATTTTTATATATTAGAGAACTGATTGTAAGGTAATGCTTTTACCTTCAATAGTTCATACAGTTGCATTAGACAAGTTCCGTGGAATTTTTAGAAGTGGTTGAACTTAAAGTTCCCAAAAAAGATAGAAAATAAATATTTAATAAAGGAAAAATTATTGGGTATGTTTTTTAGACAATTTATTTTGATAAGTTGTAAAAAGTATTAGCTATTCTAATTGCAGTGTGTTTTAAAATAATGTTTAATATATTATGATAGATACTATTTTATATTACATTTAAGATACTTTATTAATATAAATAGGCCAATTTTAGAGTTTGTTTACATCCCATTTTTATCATATGGTTTATGACTATTTTCATATTGAAGTTCCATCCCCCAAAGATCTAATTAATCTCTCCCTGTACAAAAAGATTGCTCCTTTGAAAACTTGTCTCATTATCAAGGGCAATATATTGATCACAAAATATCATTCCTTTGACAACTTGTTGAGCGCTGCTGTTATTTTAGAGTACTTCCTTCCTCTTCCTTTGTTTCAGATTGATGAAGTTGCTAACATTAATGACATGGATGAGTACATTGAGTTATTATATGAAGATATTCCTGACAAGGTTCGGGGTTCTGCTTTGATCCTACAGCTTGCTCGAAATCCTGATAACTTGGAAGAACTACTGCTGAATGGTAGAATTTATAGACTTATATCTATAAATATTTAGAATTAAAAATTATTGTGAATATGATTTTTAAATTATTATAATAGAGAGGTAAGCTAAAATTATTTGTATCAAACTTAGGAATGCATTTGTTTTCCAGCTCTTTATTACTTCCCTTCTTACTCAAATTTTTTAACATGTGGGAATGATGTTTAAATATTCTCTGGAGAATGGACAAATAATTTAAACAAGAAAACTAAAGTCTTAATGGTACTGTTTATTTTCTTCTATTCTGCAAGACTTTTTATTCTTTCAATTAGGATATAAAGTCAGACTTTTGACAATTGCACGTGTATGGTTTCATTAAATTACAGTTCCAATATTTTTTTAAACAGCACAGCCAAAAATAGTACTCTTTTAAATTTCATTTAGCTTGACTTTGATGCCATGTGTTTGCTTTCTTTTCACAAGAAGTTCTCAAAGGAGATACAATGCTCTTAAAACCTTCTTTCTCGTTTATACC
The DNA here is from genome assembly GCA_006410615.1 of Neotragus moschatus. Taxonomy (NCBI): domain Eukaryota; kingdom Metazoa; phylum Chordata; class Mammalia; order Artiodactyla; family Bovidae; genus Neotragus; species Neotragus moschatus. The sequence continues at coordinate 603,268 of SJYA01002193.1, read as the reverse complement.
ACTATAGAATACCACTATAGAATTATTATAATTTTCTGATTATACTTTAGCCAAAATTAAAATATAGAAGATATCCTTATAATCTGATTTCCATCACATGATAATACCTTTTTATCTATTGTCAGACTCCTTTTATGGAGGTGGTCCACTGCACGTCAGTACTTTCTAGCTTGGACAAAATATCCTGGATCTGTCCAGAGAGTCATAGAATATTACCAATATTCCAGTTAGGAAATTTGTACATTTTAAATATTTTCTAAATTGTGCAACTCATATATTTATATATTCTTTTTAAGAAATTAGAGTATTAACAGATAAAACCCCTCTGATCATTACTCTATAATCTGTTAGGAATTTGGAGTTCATTCTTCCAGATCTTTTCATACTTTTACATATATATATGTAGAGGATTTTTTTCCTGTGTTAAAATATAGAGTGAATTTTTATGTTAATTATATCATACTTAACTTGGTAATTTTTTTCTCCATGCAGTAATGTTTTGAGATTACATGCATATAGCTACATACAATGTTAATTAGTTTTGAACTACTTTTGATTATTATATTTTATGAAGTTATATACATATTCTTTAGCCATTCCCCTATTGATGGTTATTAGACTTTAAAATTAGGTCTTAAAATTTCCAAATTTTCCAATAGGAAACTTCAGTGAACATCTTTGTTCTTATTTATATACACAAACTAGGGGGTTTTTTTAGTGTGTACACAGAAACAAAAGTTATACAGAAATACAGGTTGTAATGTCTTAGGGATATTGTTGAATTGTCTTCCAAAGTGTTTATGCCACTGTATGTCCAGATTCATGGAATATGAAGGCTGTAAAACTTAAACATTTTTGCCATTGTGTTGTTGCTAACCAACAGTATCTCTTTGGTTTAAGTTGTATTTACCTGATTTCTAATGAGTTTGATCTTTTTCTCATGTCACTAGACTTTTGGAATTCCTACCCTGTGGAGCTTGTATTTATACATACATGTGAATATATGTATATTTACATATAAATATACATCTTTTTTATATATGTATATATACAGTCATCCCTCAATATCCACGGGGGATTGATTCCAGGGTCTGCCAAAGATACCAAAATCTGCAGATATTCAAGTCCCATAGTTGGTCCTCCATATCCATTTCTTCTACATCTGTGGATGCAACCAACCATGGATCATGTACAGGTTACTGTTGAACAACATGAGTTTGAACTGCCCAGGCTGACACATGCATACATAAATTTAAGTCCATGTTCAAGTATAAATGGACCTGTGTGCAGTTCAAACCCATGTTGTTAAAGTGTCTTCTATTGATATATATCCTTTTTCTTTTATGAACTTAGAAATAGTCACTTTCAGCCTTTTTTCCCCTTGACATATCTTTTTCCATTCTTTAGCTGGTACCCTATTTGTGTATTTGAATTTGAAGTGTTTCTGTTGTAGATTGGATATAGAGTTGGGTCATATTTTTTAATACATTTGAATAATTTCCTTTTGATTGGCATGTTCATTCTATTTACTGTTAAAATAATTACTCATAAAGTGGGATTGTCACCTAACATTCTGTTTGTTTTCTGTTTATCTTGTTTTGATCTTCTGTCTCTCCATGACTGCCTTCGTTTATGTGAAATATTTTCTTGTATTCCATTTTAACTCTTTTGTTATTAATTTATTATTATATGTTTTCCTGAATTAACTTTCTTAGTAGTTACCCTGGGATTACACATACTGACTTAAATTTTAAAAATCTAGTTTAACTTAATGCCAATATAATTTTAATAGCCAATGAAAACTTTTCTTCAGTATACTTCCCACCGTACATCTTTATACTATTAATTCATACATATTACATCTGTATATATTATCAGCCTGTCAGCAAGAAATATAATTATTGATATATGCATTTTAAAATCAGAAGAAAATAATACAATCAAAAATATGTATATAATGTCTTTTAGATACAGAGAGAGTTACCTTTACTAGTGCTCTTTATTTCTCTGTGTGGATTTAAGTTACACTCTAATGTCGTACTTCAGCCTGATGTAATCTCTTTTGTATTTCTCATAATGCTAACAACAAATTCTCAAAGGTTTTTTTTTTTTTTTAGTAATTTGACTATGTCATCCCTCTGGCTTTATGTCTGTGTGGTTTCTGATGTGAAACCAGCTGTTAATCTTATTGAAGACTCTTTGAACATATTGAACTGATTTTCTTTTGCTACTTTCACTGTTTCCTTTGCCTTTGGCTTTTGCCAGTTTGACTATGACTCTCTGCGATCCAACGGACTATAGCCCATCAGACTCTTCTGTCCATGGAATTCTCCAGGCAAGAATACTGGAGTGGATAGCCATTCCCTTTTCCAAGGGATATTTCTGACCTGGAGATCAAACTCAAATCTTCTACATTGCAGGCATATTCTTTATCATCTGAACCACCAGGGAAGCCCTATGATGTGTTTAAGTGGTGATATCTTTTAGCTGATCTTGATTGGAGTTTGTGGAGCTTCTTGGATATGCAGATTGTTTTTCATCAAATTTAGAAAGTTGGGCCATTATTTTCATAAGTATTTATTCAGCTCTTTCCTCTGTATATACTTTTCTCTTGGGACTCCCATGTTAGTAAGCTTGTTGATGTCATATAGGTCTTTGAAGCTCTCTTAATGTTTTTCTTTTTTTTTCCTTTCTGTTCAAGACTGGATAATCTTAATCAACTTGCCTTTATATTTGTTGATTTTTTTTCTAATCTCATCTGTAGTTAAGACCTTGTAATGACTTTTTCATTTCAGAGGTTGAACTTTGCAACTTCAGAATTTATGTTTGGTTCATCTTTTATATTTGTATCTCCTTATTGATATTCTTTGGTGAGACAGCATTCTCCTACCTTCTCGTGTTTCCTTTAATTCTTTAGACATGATTTCCTTTAGTTCTTTAAATATATTTATAGTGACTTAAGATAATTTAAAATCTTTGACTCATAAATTCAAAATGTGAGCTTCCTCCTAGATTGTTTGTATTTAATGTGTATTCCTTGAGTTTGGGATATACTGTCCTTTTTTCTTTGTATGTATTGTATTTTTGTTATTGTTATTGAAATAATATTGTAGCAACTCTGGAAATAAAATTCCACTCCCTTCTGGGCTTGTTATTTTTAGTTTGTTTTTTTTAATGATTTTCTTGGATTAATTCTATAAAGTCTGTATTATTTGTCTATGCAGTCACTGAAGCCTCTGCTCAGTTAATTTAGTGGTAACTAATGATTTGATAAAGATTTCTTTAAATGCCTGGAACCAAGTGTCCTAACCTTTGTTGAGGGGCTCTGGGTATGAACGTATGGGTAGAAGGATGTCTTCAGTGCTCAAGCAAGTAGTTTACAAACCTTAGCCTTTAATTCCTGCTTGAATATTGTGTCAAGGTTGGGTAGAGATTAGAGTCTAGGCTTTTTTAGGGCTTTCCCTGACATGAGGCCATTCCTGCACATGTGCCTGACCTTCTAGAGTACCAGGAGTATTTTAAAGGCTTTCAAAGACCCTGTGAATATCTTGTTTCTCAGTTTTTCTTTTCAAAGTGTTTTGGTCAGCCTCTTGTTAATTCCACTTGGCTAGGCTGCTGCATGTAGCTGTAATGTTGCTACCAGTAGTTTTCAGCAAATGCCCTGGTACTAAGATTGTTTATAAGAGCAATCTCTGAGTCAGGTTAAATAAAGCCAACCCATAGAAGTGGAGCTTTTCAGCAAGCGTCTTGATGTTTCAGGTATTGATAATTCACCAGAGTGTGGGCCTGGGGGAGGACCACACTGCTCACTCTCCTCCAGTTGCTGCTGGCCTACTGTTGTCACAGATACGATGCTCTTGGTTTTCAAAGTTTCCACAAAGTTGCATGGAGGAGATGGAATTAGGACAAGTTGAAATGCCACAGAGTTCACTGTTTTTACCAAATCAGCCTGTTTCTCAGATAAATTCTTCTTGAATTGTCACACTTAATTTCCAGATCTAAAAAAAGTTTATTTTGAAAAGTTTTACCAGTATTGTATTTGCTTATGGAGGAGTGGATTTTTGGAGGTCCTTAGTCTACTGTTCCAGAAGTGCTTGGCCCTGGAATTCATTTTTGTTGAAAGTGAGCAGTAGAGGTGTAATTTTATTTTTTTCCATGTTTCATAGCCAATTATTCCAATTGTACTTACTGAATACTCCTTGTTTTCCCAAAGATTTGAAATGCCTTTTCTATTGTTAATATAGGCCGGCTATTCTTTTATTCAGTAGATACTTCTTGAAAGCTTATTCTGTGCCAGGTACTGCTCTGATATATTCATAGGTATGTTTTGATGCTCTGTTTCCTTTTCTATTGATCTATTTGATCGTTTCCATTCCAATATCATACTATTTTTGATACATTTTGTTTCGTACTTTGACTAGAGTTTTAGAATAAGTAGGAGACATGTTCCAATGTGTTGTTTTTTTTTTTAAGTGTTGTTGCTGGTCTTGTACATTTTATTATATATTATTTAGCAATCAGTTTATTATATTCTCTAAGAAAATCATAATGAAATTTTAATTATGACACATTCAATTTATAAATTAATTTGGGGTTTATTTTGATATTTTGTAAGCTTTCTATTTTCTTCTGGTTTATTTCTTCATTACCTGTAAATAATTCCCATAGCTGTAGGTTTTTTTTTAGACATTTTTCTATTCTTCAGTAAAGAAGAAAAATGTTAAATTCATGACATTATAGCATATCATTTCCCAAAGTATATTCTAAGAAGTACTGAATCCTCTGGTTTAATAATGATGAAATGTCTTTGGCAATACAGGATTAAACAAAGCTAAACCAGGTCTTTATTAAGACTTTTTAAAGCTTTTATGTATTATATATTTATTTGACTTCAGAATAATTTTGTTCAAGGCCTGTATTTTACCAGTGCTCTGGTATATGAATATAAATATGAGTATGAATATGAATAATATCATGAAATGCTATTATAGAATATTTTTCAATTTGTAGAAAAAATTCCTCACTAAATGGATTACAATATATAGTGAATTCTTGTTGTTCCCTAATGTGAAAGGCCAGAAAACTCAAATAAGCTACTTTTATCATCATAATAAATACTGATAATACAGTTCACAATATAGCCTGCATGCCTATTATAGAAAGTTGAATTATGATCTCTTTATAATACACAGATATTTCAATTTTTAATGAATTTTTAAGTCAGTCATGAACAATACTAATTTGAAAATAGTCACATTATTGTATATTTACTTAATGTATAGTAATTCTCATTAATCAGTTCATTAACTTTACCATTTTAAGGCAAAAGGCCTAACAGGGATGTTTATCAATCTAGCCTGAAGTTTTGGGGAGGATTTTTTTGCTCTATTTTTGCCTGTTAGCATCAGCTTAACATGACATTAAAATATTAGACTTATTTTTCAGTTTATAAGTTTTGTTTAATTATTAATTTGCTTCAGTGAAGCTAGTGCTATCCTGATATAAACTGCTTATTATTTTTTTAGACTTAATCTAGTTTTTTTTTCCTTACAAATACATTAAGTCAGATTTTAAAAACCTGGCACTGCAATTGCAAATAGAAATAAAAATTAAGAAATAAATGGTTCTTTTCATTATTTCTTGTCATTTATAGTACTCTTATTTTGTTACTTTGTTTAAATTATATTTTATTTTTCTATTTATGATAATAGACTTAAAGTTGCATGTTGTGAGTTTTAATATTTAAATTTTTTAAATAGCTTTCTGTGTTGGAAAGAAGCATCCTACTTTTTGTCCCAGTTCTATCTTAGCTTTGTTACTTATTAATAAGTAGACATTTAAAACCAATTACCCTTTCTATCAGAGTTGATTCTGAGTGATCACTGTTGTACATTCCCTTTTTCTTTAGATACTGCCCTTGGTGCACTAGCAAGAGTCCTGAGGGAAGACTGGAAACAAAGTGTTGAGTTAGCTACAAACATAATATACATCTTTTTTTGCTTTTCCAGGTGAGTGTAAAAATTAGGAAATAAAAGTTTTGATATCTCTCTCTCTCGCTCTGTCTGTGTCATTGCTTTAAATAGATCACTAGTTTTCTCAGTCTCCATATGTGTCTAGCAGCGCTCTGCCTCTCAACTTCTATTTTCCATTCTCTGTCCCCTTTGTTGTTCTGTCTTTCTTTCAGTCTGCATTCCCCAAGCATGTGCATGTGCAGTAGGATAATATAATGGTATAAAGTTTAAGAGTTATGGGCTTTGGAAATAGACTCTCTGAATTTGAATACAAATCCTGCTGTTTCAACCTGTGTGGTCTTGGTTACATTACTTAACCTTTCTATGCTCAGTTTCCACATATGTAAGTTTGGAAAGTAATAGTGGCAGCCTCTTCAGATAGGTATTAGAAAAAAGCTTGACCTAGAGTAAGTGCCAGTAAGTGTTATTGTTTTATATATAGTTGACCCTTGAACAACATGGGGTTGAACTGCACAGGTCCACTTGTATATAGTTTTTTTCACTAAATATGTACCACCATACTATATGAAGGTACTAGTTGAATTTGTGCAGAACCACCAATATGGAGAACCCACTATAAGTTATATGTACATTTTTGATGACACAGAGAGTTGACCACTCCAGTCACTGCATGATTCAAAGGTCAGCTATGTTTGTGTATATCCACTATGTATGTTTGCAGATGCATTCCTGTTATGTATTCATGTATATCATTTATAGACATTTATTCTTTAGAAGGATGCTTATTGAGGCAATGTGAAAAGTTTCTGACTTTTCAGAAATTCTATGGAATTTTTTGCTTCTGTTCTAAAAGTGTGCCAGCATTAGCAAGTAAGTATTTACTGAATAGGTACTTGGATGAGTAAAGTGCCTAGGAAACATATAAAACCTGATTATTAATACTTAACTAGTTTATTTCTTGGCATCAGTAATAGTACTGGTATATTATTAGTTTTGTTTGGTGGTAGTCTGAAATTTTATTTTGAGGATATCTAAATAGTTAAAATGGTGGTTAATTGCAAAAATGCGTTTTGTTCAATTTTTAACTTAAAAATAATTTCATTTCAAGTAAAGATTGTGTTTTTAAATATATTTAAAGTAATCTCACAATTTCAAGTCTTCCTAGTATATTCTGGGTATGTTCATTTATTAAAATATGTATGTAAAGTCTATTTTACATTGTTTGTACAGTATTTATCCAAAACAGATTTCCTGAAGCCTCAAAATGTATTCCTTTAAATATATACTAAAAACTCTTCTTTAAAGCTTTTCTCAGTTTCATGGACTTATCACTCACTATAAAATTGGAGCTCTGTGTATGAATATCATTGATCATGAATTAAAAAGACATGAGCTTTGGCAAGAAGAACTTTCTAAGAAGAAGAAAGCTGATATCCTTTGAAGCAGCATTTCACTCCACTACTGTTGCCTGTGAGCTTTGGATAGAAGGGATTTTGTTTTGTCACTCACCTTACTTGGAAAAATGCAGCAGTGTATTGAAGGTTAAGATGAAGATTGAAATTAATGGAATGAATATATTTTCACATATAGTTTTGATCTTTTCTAAACTTTGATTAGGTGATAAGCTAGAGGAATAAAAGATAGTTGTCCTGGATAACTGAATTTGTCAGTTTCTAAGTGGCTGTGCTATTATGTTCCCTAAGACCATTTAGTAACCTGAAGTCTGGCTCACCACTGTTGGCCTATGTAGTTCTCTCTGTGAAATAAGGTTGCTTTGATTGGAATGAATGTGACTTTGGGTGATTTGTAAAATAAGGTGACTTTGATTGGAATGAGTGTGACTTTAGTGAAGAATATAGTTTTAAATTCTATTTTTCTAATTAAGTGCAAAAATTATTTTTAAAAATACATACAGATTTGCCTGTAGAATCATAGAACCCATGAAAGAAACCTTGAAAAATTATCAGTTTTAACCTATCATTCAGTCCAAGAATGTTTTCTGCAGCTTCCTTACCAGTGGATTATTAGTCTCTTCTTTAGCATGTCACTGCTTATTCTTTAACTCATTCTGTGTTTTAGCATTCTACTTATTATAATGCTCTTTTACCTAGCATACCAAAGTCTACTTCCCAATAACTTCTATTCTTTGATTCTAGTCTTGCAAACTGAAGCAATATAGAATAAGGATATTCTCTTCAATATCCCATTTCTTATATTTAAAGATACTGATCATATTTCCTCTACAACTGTAATTCTTTTTTTTTTACACCTATAATTTTTAATTGAAGGCCCAGACTTATGCATATGTGTCTTCATATGATATGTTTTGCAGATGAACAAGCTGTATTGGTCACTTTCTTTTGAACCCAAAATTTATTGATCTCTTTTAAAAAATAAAAATATTGTTTTTGTTATACCTAATATCTCATGTTTTTACCTCCCCTTTGTGGGATCCCCAAGTCACTATAAAAATACATCCCCCCCCACACACATAAACACACACACACACAGATTTGACTTTTCTTAATTAGGATCTTTACAAGTTTAGAAATTTTCTGTGTATGCTCTAAGTTTCTGACATCTAGATTGGTATTGACTTAACCCATGTGGATAACTTAATAATCCTAGAGGCCATTGGTAATTTCTTGAGTCCCAAGTTTACTGCATGTACCTAAAATTTCCAAAAATTGAGGGGGAAACTGTATTGTTATGCAAGTAGCATTCAACAAAGGGGATGCTTTTGAATGCTTGGGGAACCTGAAGTCATACTGCAGTAACTGATTATTTCTGCAGGTGTGCAGGGGACTGTTTGGAGTTATAAGATATAATTTTAAAATGTTTTTCTCTCACTTTGGGATATTTTATTTTTGTATGTAGTCTGAAGAGGGTGCTAACAAGCTTTAGATCTAATCAACATCCTTTGAATATACTAGACATCTGTCTGAAGTAGAATTCACTATCATTATCAAATAAACCGTTCCTTAAGGCTGTAACCTTTTTGATTCATGGACCCAGGTTTAATCTGGTGAAAGTTGGAGACTTGTGCACATTTGTAAAATGCATACAGTTTTTAAGGATTTATGTATTTGGTGAAACCTAAACATGTGTTTACCCAAGGTCTGCAAGCATATCCTTGAACCCTAGGTTAAGAAGTTCTATTCTAACACAATTATTGTACAGAAAAGAATATTTTAATTAAACTCTTGGTTGCAGAAAATAACTGGGTAAAATTTCACATAAAATTTAATAGTTTTTCATAGTGTTTTTCAGTAGGTTTACTTTGCTTCATTGAATATGGATGATCCTTAACTTGTTTACTTGATGAAGACCCTGAAAACCAAACCTTGAGAAAAGATTATGAAAAAACATTTAAAAAATACCAGGGGCTTGTGGTAAAACAGGAACAGCTGTTACGAGGTATGAGTACCTAAGTGATGAGAATGCAACAGAGTAATTCCTGTACATTTAGTTTGTTTTATGTTTGTCAGATGAATAATAAAGCTAATGTCAGAATAATTGAAAAGTCTCTGAATCTTAATGTGCTACAAAATCTTGTCTTTAGCATTGATATTAATGTTTTAAATTTCACTCCACTATCTTTCCACCGAAAGGCCCTATTCAGTTCTTAAATGTATAAATTACATTCTTGAAATTGTTTTGATCAGAAAGGGTGTTTTAATCCAATGTGTGACCTTTTCAGTAATAAGAATCTTCTTATGTGGTGACAATTTTGTTGCTTTCTTAGGAAACTGATGTAAAACTTTTTAAGATATATCTCTTTAATAAAAAATAGTCTCCTCTTTCTAGGGTCTGTTGAGAGATTTAAGTTTAATAATATGATTTCTCAGCCATTGATAAGACGCAAATTCTTATATCATTTATAAGAAATTACTGCTTTGTAGCTGACTATTGATTTTTCACCCAGCTTTTATTGAGATATAGTTGACATATAACAAACATTGTATGAGTTTAAGGTATACAGTGTAATGGTTTGATACAAGTATATATAGCAAAATGTTCACCATGATAAGATTACTTAACAAATCCTCACCTCACATAATTACCATTCTGTTGTTGTTATGGTGAGAACAGTTAACATCTACTGTCATAGCACCATTCAAGTATACAATACAGTATCTTTACCTGTGGTCAACATGCTATATATTAGGTCCCAGAGCTTACTCATCTTATAATAGGAAGTCTAATTTCTTTGAATACCATCTCCCCATTTCTCCCACAATACAGCTTCTGGTAACCATCAGTTTACTTGTTTTTGTGAAGTCAGAGTTTTTATATTCCACATAAAAGCATATAAGTGAGAACCTACAGTGTTATATCTTCCCCTGTCTGACTTATTTCACTTACACGATGCCCTCAAGATCCATCTTTGTTGACTCAAATGATCAGAATATCATCCCTTTTTAGTAACATAATATCCTATTCTGTATATATATTTTACATATAACATATGTAAGTAATAACAGTATGTATTTCATATATATTATCAGTTCAGTTCAGTTGCTCCATTGTGTCTGACTCTCTGCGACCCCACGGACTGCAGCATGCCAGGCTTCCCTGTCCATCACCAACTCGCTGAGCTTGTTCAGACTCATGTTCATCAAGTTGATGATGCCATANTAACTGGGTAAAATTTCACATAAAATTTAATAGTTTTTCATAGTGTTTTTCAGTAGGTTTACTTTGCTTCATTGAATATGGATGATCCTTAACTTGTTTACTTGATGAAGACCCTGAAAACCAAACCTTGAGAAAAGATTATGAAAAAACATTTAAAAAATACCAGGGGCTTGTGGTAAAACAGGAACAGCTGTTACGAGGTATGAGTACCTAAGTGATGAGAATGCAACAGAGTAATTCCTGTACATTTAGTTTGTTTTATGTTTGTCAGATGAATAATAAAGCTAATGTCAGAATAATTGAAAAGTCTCTGAATCTTAATGTGCTACAAAATCTTGTCTTTAGCATTGATATTAATGTTTTAAATTTCACTCCACTATCTTTCCACCGAAAGGCCCTATTCAGTTCTTAAATGTATAAATTACATTCTTGAAATTGTTTTGATCAGAAAGGGTGTTTTAATCCAATGTGTGACCTTTTCAGTAATAAGAATCTTCTTATGTGGTGACAATTTTGTTGCTTTCTTAGGAAACTGATGTAAAACTTTTTAAGATATATCTCTTTAATAAAAAATAGTCTCCTCTTTCTAGGGTCTGTTGAGAGATTTAAGTTTAATAATATGATTTCTCAGCCATTGATAAGACGCAAATTCTTATATCATTTATAAGAAATTACTGCTTTGTAGCTGACTATTGATTTTTCACCCAGCTTTTATTGAGATATAGTTGACATATAACAAACATTGTATGAGTTTAAGGTATACAGTGTAATGGTTTGATACAAGTATATATAGCAAAATGTTCACCATGATAAGATTACTTAACAAATCCTCACCTCACATAATTACCATTCTGTTGTTGTTATGGTGAGAACAGTTAACATCTACTGTCATAGCACCATTCAAGTATACAATACAGTATCTTTACCTGTGGTCAACATGCTATATATTAGGTCCCAGAGCTTACTCATCTTATAATAGGAAGTCTAATTTCTTTGAATACCATCTCCCCATTTCTCCCACAATACAGCTTCTGGTAACCATCAGTTTACTTGTTTTTGTGAAGTCAGAGTTTTTATATTCCACATAAAAGCATATAAGTGAGAACCTACAGTGTTATATCTTCCCCTGTCTGACTTATTTCACTTACACGATGCCCTCAAGATCCATCTTTGTTGACTCAAATGATCAGAATATCATCCCTTTTTAGTAACATAATATCCTATTCTGTATATATATTTTACATATAACATATGTAAGTAATAACAGTATGTATTTCATATATATTATCAGTTCAGTTCAGTTGCTCCATTGTGTCTGACTCTCTGCGACCCCACGGACTGCAGCATGCCAGGCTTCCCTGTCCATCACCAACTCGCTGAGCTTGTTCAGACTCATGTTCATCAAGTTGATGATGCCATACAGCCATCTCATCCTCTGTCATCCCCTTCTCCTCCTGCCTTCAGTCTTTCCCAGCATCAGGGTCTTTTCCAAGGAGTCAGCTCTTTGCATCTGGTGGCCAAAGTGTTGGAGTTTCAGCTTTAGCATCAGTCCTTCCAATGAATATTCAGAACTGATTTCCTTTAGGATTGGCTGGTTTGAACTCCTTGTAGTCCAGAGAACTCTCAAAAGTCTTCTCCAACAGCACAATTCAAAAGTATCAATTCTCTGGTACTCAGATTTCTTTATGGAATATATATTATATTTTATATATTCACATCAACTCTATCCATTCATCTATCTATAGACACTAGGGTCGCTTCCATATTTCAACTGTTAGGAATAATGTTGGAGTAAACATGGGAGTGCAAATCTCTCTTTGAGATCATGATTTTATTTCCTTTGGATGTATACCTAGAAGTAGGATTGCTGGATCATATTGTAGGTCTATTTTTAACTTTTTGATGAACACCATATTGTTTTCCAGAGTGACTGAACCCAATTTATATTCCTTTCAACAGTACGCCAAGGGTTCACTTTTTGTCCACATCTTGCCAGCATTTATCTGTTGTCTTTTTGATAATAGCCATTCTGACAAGTGTGAGGTGTTGTGTCAGTGTAGTATTGATTTCATTTGCCTGATGATTAGTGATGCTGAGCATTTTTCATGTGTCTGTTGCCCATCTGTATGTGTTCTTTGGAAAAATTTCTATTCAAATCCTCTGCCCATTTTTTAATTGAGTTTGATTTTTTGATGTTTAGCTGTGTGAGTTCTTTATATGTTTTGGATATTAACCTCTTATCAGATATGTCATTTGCAAATATTTTCTCTCATTCAGTAGGCTGCCTTTTCATTTTGTTAATAGTATCCAGTGGTGTGTAAAAGCTTTTTATTTTGATGTAGTCAAATTTGTTTTTATTTTTGTTTCCCTTGCCTGAAGAGACAATTCAAAAAATTATTGTTAAGGTTGATGTTGTAGAGCATCTTGCCTATGTTTTCTTCTAGGAGTTTTATGGTTTCAGGTCTTATATTTAAGCCTTTAATCTATTTTGAGTTTATGTATATGGTGTGAAAAAGTAGTCTGGTTTGATTCTTTTACATGTAACTGTCTAGTTTCCCTAACTATTTATTGAAAAAGCCATCTTTAGCACTTGTATATTCTTGCCTTGATTGTCATAGATTGACAATTTTTCTTGCACTCTCTGTTCTGTTCCATTGATCTCTGTGTCTGTTTTTTGTACTATACCATACTGTTCTGATTACTGTAACTTTGTAGTATAGTTTGGAATCAGAGAGTGGGATGTCTCCAACTGTGTTCTTTGTCAAGATTGTTTTGACTGTGGTCTTTGTGTTTCCATATGCATATGTGTTTAAAATTGTATTTTATTGTTGGAGTAATCCGTGTATCATCATGTCATGTCCTCCTTTGTTTCTAGTTATAGTGTTTGGCTTAAAGTATATTTATCTGATATAAGTATTGCTCCTCCATTTTTCTTTTTGTTAGCATTTTCATAGAATAGCTTTTTCTATCCTCTCACTTTCAGTCAGTTTGTGGCTTTAGATCTGAACTGATTCTCTTGTAGGCAGTATATGTATAGGTCTTGTTTTTGTATCCAGTCAGCCACTGCATGTCTTGATTGGAGCTTTTAGTTCATTTGCACTTAAAGTAATTATTGATAGGTATGTAAGTGGCTCAGTGGTAAAGAATCCACCTGCTGATGCAAGAGTAGTAGGTTCAGTTCCTGGGTCTGGAAGATCCCCTGGAGAAGGAAATGGCAACCAACTCCAGGATTCTTGCCTGGAGAATGCCAAAGACAGAAGAGCCTGGCAAGCTACAGTCTGTAAAGTCACAGTCAGACACAACTCAGCAACTGAGCATTCACATACATGCTTTTTGCCATTTTTTTGTTTTGACTAGTTTAATTATATTGTGCTTTGGTGTAGCTGGGCTTCCCTCATAGCTCAGTTGGTAAAGAATCCACATGCAATGTGGGAGACCTGGATTCAATCCCTGGGTTGGGAAGATCCACTGGAAAAGGGAAAGGCTACCCACTTCTATTGTTCTGGCCTGGAGAATTCCATGGACTGTATAGTCCATGGGATCTCAAAGAGTCAGACACAACTGAGTGAGTTTCACTTTCACTTTGATGAAGCTTTCTTCATGTTTCTTACTCTTGGATTTCACTGACCTTGTTGGGAATGTGGATTTATATTTTTTATCAAATTTGAAAAATTGCCAATTATTATTTAATCAGGGACTCAAATTACAGTTATATTAGGTCACTTGAAGTTGGTTCGATAGTTCATTGATATCTTTACATTTTTGCTGTTGTTGTTTTTCTTTGTGTGTTTAATTTTGGATGGTTTTTAGTTTTGTCTTTAATTTCAGTAATCTTTTCTTCTCCAGTCTCTAAACTACCATTAATTCAATTTAGTACACAAATCTCAGGCATTGCAGTTTTCATTGCTAGACATTGTGATTTAATTTTATGTATATCTTCCATGTCTCTACTTAACTTTTAGAACATTTGTAATACAGTTATATGACTTTCAGTATTCCTATTCCATCATTCTAACTGTGGTGTCAGTTCTGGGAGACTTTCAACTGGATGATTTTTCTTCCCCTTATAGATTGTGTTTTCTTGCTTTTTAAAAAATAATTAGTTAACTAATTTGACTCTGCTAGGTCTTAGTTGTGATTCATGTGATAGTTGGGGCATTTAGGATCTAGGTCCCTGACCAGGGATTGAACAGATGCTCCCAGGATTGGGAGCTCGGAATCTTAGTCATTGGACCACCAGGGAAGTCCCTCCTGTTTGTTCTGAATGGTTAATAATCTTTGATTGGAGGCAGGACTATGTGAAATTTTCATTGTTAGGTGATGAATATTATTTTATTCCTATAAGTATTTGTGAGCTTTATTTTGAGGCATAATTAGATTACTTGGAAATAGTTTAATCCTTTTGGTCTTGTTCTTAAGATTTGTTAGTTTGGACATGAGTGGCATTTAGTCTAAAACTAATTATTCCATACTACTGGGGCAAGACCCATATGAATATGAAAAATAGGTTTCAGTGCAGTTCAGTCTCTCAGTAGTGTCCGACTCTCTGCCACCCCATGAATTGCAGCACGCCAGGCCTCCCTGTCCATCACCAACTCCTGCAGTTCACTCAAACTCATGTCCATCGAGTTGGTGATGCCATCCAGCCATCTCATCCTCTGTCATCCCCTTCTCCTCCTGCCCCCAATCCCTCCCAGCATCAGTCTTTTCCAATGAGTCAACTCTTCTCGTGAGGTGGCCAAAGTACTGGAGTTTCAGCTTTAGCATCATTCTTTCCAAAAAACACCCAGGGCTGATCTCCTTTATTATTTTTTTTCCTAATTGTCTTTTTTTTTTAATTCTTATTTTTTAGTTTGTTTTGCTTTACAGTACTGTATTTGTTTTGCTATACATTGACATGAATCAGCCACGAGTGTACATTAGCTCCCAGTCCCGACCCCCCTCCCCCCTCCCACCCCACACCATCTCTCTGGATCATCCCCATGCCTCCTGCATCCTGCATTGAACCTAGACTGGCGATTCGTTTCACTTATGATA